>VDFB02047230.1:139900903-139936475 GCA_007258455.2 Sequoia sempervirens
AGTAGGTGTCTGTCTAACCACTCTAACCACAATAAAATGATTATATTTTTTTGTAATATTTTAGATATAAGTAGAGGACTCATGTCTCGATGTGATGCATATTTTTTTATAATTTTTTTCCAAGTAAATAATTAATTATGAATTTTTTATTACACATTTTAAAAAATATAAAAACTCGTATATCTGACCACCTTAACTTGGTCAAAACTTCATGAAATTCATTATTTTTTAATCCTATAGTATGGGAAGCATAGAATGTGATGCATCTTTTGGATTCAAAAAATGTGATACTGTTTGAAAGATATAGATGTGTTTGAATAAGCCTATCAATCAGGACTTTAGTCGTAATTCAAATAGAAAATGAATAATAATTATTTATTAAATTAAAATTAAAGCATAATTTATATTGGTAGAAATCTAAGAATCTCCTTTAGAAACCCTTTTTATTTCATCAATTTTGGGTAAAAAAAATTCTTCAAGCACATAACCTACACATACCCATCATATTGCCATGTTTTGGACCATCATGATCCTGCACATACCCATAACACCTCAAGTGTGTCCTCCAAATCTATAATATGAGATTAAAAGAATAAATTTGATATTCCTATCAAATTATCATCCCATAAATTTGAATCTAAAATACTATGATGTTCATGTTGAATAGGGATAATGAGAGCTTCAATGAATGACTCTACATTAGGAATCAATGAATGGGGAGGATCAAAAACTATCTCCAAAGGAGAAGGGAAATATAAAGAAGCTTCATCATCCTCATCTAAAAATTCAAATCTCTCTAAAGAAGAAATTCTTAAATATTATCATTTAGTCATAATTTATATTATCTTAAGCATCAAGAGGTACAAGATAATCTAAAATAGGATCATCTAGGAATGGATATGTATCACAATCTCCATATATCTCTCAAATTTTAGTCCAAATATCTGAAAGGAACTCAAAGTGAACAATGAATTTCAAGGTATCAAAATCAACATGCATAGAAATCACTCCTAGGACATTATCCTTTATTCAATTCCAAGAAAATTTCTCACTAGGAGTACTTGGAGGGGGAACAATGTCATACAAATGTGGCAAAAGATGAAGGAAATAGAGTTCTTTCAAGATACCATCTCATTATTGTTTATAGTTTCCCTTTTCCACTAATAATCAAAGAATGATGAAATTAAAAATCCATAATGAAATAAGATAGATCTCAATATTTACAAATAAATAAAACATTGGTAGAAATTAGAAACTTCCAAAATATGATGAATGTTAAAAATTAATCTTTCCTAAGGAAAAAAAATTCTTCAAGTGTTAGGATGTCTAAGTAGTTAGTCATAATGAGATATTTGCAAAAATTGAATAAAATGCACTTGGGGTTGGATCTAGAAAAATTTCATGGATAGGAAATAAGAGCTCATCAATAACTTTCCAATGCTACAAGAATAAAAAAATTAGATAAATTTATAAAAAAATATGAGCTCACAAATCCAAAAGGGATATTTGACTTCAAATAGAAAAAAACCTACCAAAATAAATTTTTAATAATGATACCTACACCACTAGAAACTGTTAAGAATCAAATTTTTGATGAAATGTCATTTCTCAAAATATGATACCTAAGTCAAAATTTATGGCTCTTGAAAAAAATCCCTATTAGGGCTTCAGGGACAAAAATTTATTGCTAAGGTTGGTGAGTGGTCAATCATTAATAGTGAATGAATAGTAACATTAGGTGCATACTGCTAATAGCTGAGCAACCATCAAATTTAAATCAAGCATATGAAAACAAAATAAATAATTCCAAAAGTGTATAATTCTTTGATGCAAGAAGTAAATAGAATATTGTAGGTGAATATTCCATCTAATAGTCTTAGATGTTGATCCACCTATACTATACTAATGGTACAAACCATATGGATTCTATATGACCAATGCAAAATTTCCTACTTTAAAATATGCAACCCTTGCTAAAAATTCCCAGATAAATTTTCATTTCTAAAATAAAAGTATTTTATATAAAAATAGAGGTTTTGAACCTTCTAGAAATAAGGTTTTCTCCTCAAAATACACCCAAAAAATCTCATTTCCAAATCACCTAAAAATATAAGAATGATTTTATAGATTTGTAGCTCGGATACCATGTAGGAGTTGATAATGAATTCCAAGGGGTTGATAGTGAGATCCAACAACCTAGGATTACTTGAAAAATAAAAGATACCCTTCCACAAGAGAGTATGGAAAGATAATATCTTGGTTGATATTGGTGCAATAATGCATAATAATAAATAATGGATCAATGATAGTACATCCCCTATGATTACAAATATGTAAGATGGTTTTCTTATTTAGGAAAGGTGAGGGAAAAAATTAGAAAAGTTCATGACATGTTAGTCATATGTAATTTGAAAACAAACATTAAATTACCTAAGACACAAGAATTACATGACATAAGCTAAGACAAGATCTACCAGAAAGTAATACTTTTGGAAAGATTCCTAGGACCTAAGTAAACTTAATATATTAATAAGACCTACTAGGAAAACTAGTTAGGTAAAAAACCTTATTTAGACCAACACACAAATGCCTTAATTCACCCATAATTTCAAATATCTCCTCTCTCAATAATACCTCTTACTACCTCATCATCACCACCTAATCCTTCATGGTTTCTATTAGATCCATCAAAGCTCATAGTCTAGGGTGATTTATATCAATGGGGGTAGCTATTTCAGCTCTATGTAAATGCACCTAAAGTTGATAATATGATAATTTGTGTGTAGGGCTATGGTAGCAATCAATATATATGTCTAACTAGGGGTAATATAAATACTTCCTACTCTAACCATATCATGTAAATGTGCCTTCTAGAATCTCATATACAATCTAGTTGATAACATATTGTTGATCATCCTAAACAAAAACTAGAAATGTGTGCTCCTAGGTTGTGATGTTCAACCTTGGATAGGAAATATCGAGATCTTGTACACATCCTCTAGTATCATAGTCACCTCCCCTATCAAGAGCATGAATTCCAAGTTTTTGAATCCCATATCTCCATGAGTACCATTAGCATGTTGACATGAAATTACATCTCTATCATCATGAATGTGTACTAAATGCCTACTTGTAATAAAGTGAAGTATCATATATTATGAGTGTAGTAAATTAACTCCATAAAAAAGGAAAGTATTACTAATCCTAAGTGCTCTCCCATAGTAGAAATAAACTAAAGTAAAAAAATAAAAAATAATATCTTTTATCATTATAAATCACATTATTTATTAATTATAAGAACTTGAAAACCTCTTCTTTTCCTCAAACACTAACACAACGTTCGAAGCTAGCACACTAGATGGATGGAAATGTGACCTCTAGATGCTAGTACACAATTTGGACATGGTGGAGCCTACAAAATACATGGTCATTTTGAATTGATGAGGTCTTTGAGGTTTTGAAATTACTCAATTGTGTCAAACTCGGGTTCTCTTTTTGTAAGCTAGGGTTTAAAACCCTCCTAAAATCTTAAGTATTTTCATACCTTGGTCATTTTTATATTCACTCATTAACCTCCTTTTTTTTATTTCGAGTTACTTGAGCTAAAACTTATGTCATTCATGGTCATTTTTTGACTGACCTTATTGTTCTTGTCTTCTTGGTCACAACCCCATTCAAATATTTGATAAAATGTCCTAGGTCTAGGGGTTGTCAAATAATTTTTCCTATGGCTAATGTTTTTCCATAGGTATGAAAGGTTCCAAGTTATATAGTCTTATGTTACCTAGGTGATGTCCACATTTTAAAATAATATTTTGACCATGTGCTAAATTTTTCACTTATGTGCTTTGTCCTCCACTCAGCTTTCACCACGTGGTGGTTTATTATTGCATCATTTTCTCTCTTTTCATCGTGTTTTTCTCTCCCTCCACTAGTTCCTTTGTGTGATATTTTATGATCATAAATCAATGGATCAGGAAAAAGGATAGATATATGATGGTCATCACATAGGTTCAGTGCATCATGTTTTTGTTTCATTGAGACTAAAGCCTTTTGTGATGTATAATGGGTGGAGTGTGAAGACAATAAAGACACATGGAAGACAATTATTGCATCACACCTTTCTAATGTATCATGGTTTCATGGTTTTTGGGCTTAGGCCTATGTGTGATATGAAACAAAGGTGATGGTGGGTCCAAGTTTGAAGTTGCGATTTAGCGATATATAGACAAGTGTCCAAGATAACATGTGGAAATATTTAATAGCACCGTGTGGGTTATTCACATTACAATTGTGAATGATGTTGCACTATAGAAAAAATTGATATCCATATGTGGTGTGATGAGGACTTGAATGGATTTGATTTGAAGACAAGGATCGAATGACTATCGCATGTAGCCTTGCATCACATTTTCATGTTGTGAGGAAAATGCTTAATTTGTGATATGTGAAAGGATCATGAAGGAATATTCAGAGGCCATATGTCAGGTAACTATTGTATCGCATGGGATTAATTATCCATCATGATTTTAGGTCTCAACTACTAAGAAAATTTGTGATATGAGGAGGCCATGTGATAGCCATTGATCATGATTCTCATGTTGATCAATACTCATGTTTTAAAGTTTCATTGGGGGTTATATCTCAATCATACATTTTAAATATGATAGCCAACATTCAAATTCCAATGGTCGGCTACTCCAACTTATGGGAAGAGATGCAATAATGATGGCTCAAAAAAAATCAAATTGGATCAATTTTGGATATTTTTCAAACCAATCTCATACTACATTCATTATTTCACAATTCCATTACTCCTTGATGTGTTGCAAAGGTCAAAATTATCTTATTAGGGTATGCTTTTCTAGGTTTTGTTGTGGATTTCACAAGTGATCCATACTTACATTCATGAATTCATCATTTTGAGGTGTTCTTGAGATGTCAAAGCCTTTATGGCTTGGTTGTTACTCAATTTCAATGAGAAATTTAGATGGTTTTTAAATCTGATTGGAGTTCATCTTCTTAAAACCATACTTGGGTTAGGGTTAGGAATTTGAATTTAAATTCCATTTGTTCTTGCACTAGATAAAGGATTTTTTTTTTCATTTGATGGGTTCCATTATCTACTCTTTGAAAGTATTTTCTTTAGATTGTATAACTTGTTTTTATTTTGCACATAGAAAATAAATATTGTAAAATATTTTCTCTATAATAACTATAGATGGCCTAGATGCTCATTGCATTGTACTTAATGGTGTGTATCACTTTTATCATCCTCTCCATTGTTGTATTCACTTCATTTGAATCAATATAATCAAGGATTGTCTTCTGGTTCTCATTTCACATTTTGTGTTATGAATGTATGAATTGTTAGTTTGTATTCATGTAATAGAGTAATTTCCTTTATATTCATGTGTTGAGGTTGTGTTGTTACAATAAGGATTTGTAAGTAGTTTGATAGTGTTAATCATTTGTTGGTTTCTTGTTGTAAGGTAGTAAGTTTATTAGAAGCTAAAGGATGATCTATTATAGGTGTTTTAATAAATTTTTGGAATCTTTATGGATAAGGCACTGGTCATTCTAATCTTAAAGCATAATTATGAGTTTGAACCAAAATCTAAAATCAAAATTAAAACTTTTATTTTTGTATTTTACTTTTTATATTTATTTCTATAGTACCAAGAATCATTAAGAATATAGAAGGTTGCATAGATGATTTATCCCATCAAATTCCTACCACCATAGTAGTATGATGATCTGTTATCAAAGGATTTTTTTGCATAGAGGTGCTATATGTGTATGATGTTATAGGGATATCCACCTTGTTTCTGTAGAGCCTAAAGTGTAGAGGAGAATTTGCAAATTTGCCTCATAGTTATTGGCCATTGCCTTAGGGTCTTTGAGTATAAGAAGTAGTTAATATTTAGGAGAATCTAGAAAATTAGTTGGAAACATCAATAAATTGGTGACTCTGATAGGGATAGAATAAATTTCTAGTTCATTTATCTAATTCTTAGAGGATTGAGTAAAATTTTTTATTCAAATCCATCTTCTCAAAATAGTCCTAAGAAAGTTGTCAAGTGTGAAAATCCTATTAAGGTGTATTAAAGAAATGAATATTACTCCCATTAATTTAGGTGACGACTCTACACTCTAAAGACCAATTGAAAAGAAGAATATTATCATAATAAATGGAAGAAGATATCTTCACAATGTTGATCCTTAAAAAAAAAAGGAAGGAGGTATCACAAGGGGCAAGAAATATTGGAGGATCTAAGACCAAATTCAAAGGAACAAAAATGCAAGTAAGTTTTATCCTACCTTTTGAAAAAATACTAGTTATATTTTGCATAGTGAGGATAGTTCTAATTTTTCTCAAGAAATATATGATCTATTAAATGAGGAAGAGGGATTGACCACACCATTGATAATGCATAAAAAATCTCAAAGAAGAGAAAGACAAGCAAGGAAAACAAATTTAAACCAAAGTAGGGTTAACCTTGCATAAGAACTTCTAGATCAAAATGCTCCCCTTGGACCTTCTGTGATACAAATATTATATGGTGATCTTGCTACTTCAAAAGGCCAAACATTTTTATTTTGAAACCCCTATTAATCTCACATCTACCACTGGTATGAATTTTGAAGTGTCTGATCAATCCCCTCCAACTATTTCACAAGCCCCTACTCCTAGTAATGCAATCCAAACTGAGGAAATACTAAAATATACCAATTATTTAAAATTAAAAATTAAAAGAGTGATACAAGGAAGAATTAGAGAATTTACAAAACATAAAGATGATTAGAGGAGTGAGCTTGATAGTTTGATAGTTGCACAAAATGTTGTTAGCACCTCCATACCTACACCTCAAAGCCAAGCTAGAATTAGCCATCAAATAAGTATGCCTTTGAGTACCTCTCATGTAAGCACAAGGACTAATCCTTAAAAAAATATTACCAAACAAAATGTGACTAATAAGACTTATGTGAGAAATACCTCCTCCATAGGTCTAGGCCCTTCCAATTCACAAAGTATTTCAAGCATGAGTTCTATGCCTATGAGTTCTACTTTTCTAGTTGGCTGTCAAACAAACCCCACCCAAGGCCAATAATTCCAAAACAAACAAATATGGGAATTGTGTGTCAATCCCCATGTATGGGAAAAAATCTAGGAGTTGTAAATTATGTGCCAATCACCTAGGGATAGTATTATACCTAACCTCAGATGCTATGTAGTATTCACCATATATGGGAAATTAGTATATCCCCACACCACATCAACCACATGTATAAAAAAATATTCCCCAAAACCAAGGGGTTTATCAAAATTTTGGAAGAGGAAATGTTCCTAGAAGGCCACTGCATATGGATAGGTATAGACCACTTGATTTCAAGGGAATCTTGGGATACCCTATTCAAGTTCCTAATGAAGTGAGGTAGTGTCTTTCAATACTTTCAAGAAGTGATGCAGTGACTAGAGAAGAGCACTTAAGCACCTTTTTGAACTTGCTAGATAACTTTGAGGTAGAAAATGAAGATGTTGTCATGATGTTATTTATGCAATATTTGATTGGTGAGGCTAGGGACTGGTATAGAAATTTTCCTAATGGTGCTATTGTATCTTGAAAATAATTCAAGAGCGCATCAAAATAATAGTATGGTAATAATATTGAACCTATATTTTCAATTAATGAGTTCACAAGCATCAACTAGGGTTATAATGAGTATGTTGCAGAGTTCAATTTAAGGTTTAATAGGATATTCACCAAGGTCCCTAATGACATTAGGCCCCTTCATTCTATGTGTTTAGTCTTGTATTGCAAGGCTTATAATCCTAAAATGAGTTATGAATTAAGGGATAAGAATCCTCAATCCTTAAGAGATGCATTTAGAATTGTAGCCCATATTGAAAACAATAGGAAAGGATTTGGAAAGGTCAACAAATCAAATGAGGTCAAGCTATTGCAAAATCCTAAAGGTCTAAAAATTTTGAGGATGAGCTTGAAATAGTAATAAGAACCTTGACATGATCTTAGTCACAAGTTTGTAAGAAATGACATAGGTTCATCTTATGATAAATCAAATTACCAAAGGAAAGAGAGAATTAAAAGGATTTTAGATCAACCTTATAATACAAATTGGCACAATGGTAGACTTGTTAAGAACAACCAAAGGAATATGAAAAATAAATAATCCCCTAATCCTCTTAAAACAAGTAATGCAAACTTTGTGGAAGAGACTCCTTGGTGTAACCCTTGCCAAATGTCACACTCTTCTCAAAAATATAGGGTTGCTTAGTCCTTAGAGGGTAATCATGAATCATACAATGATTGTGATGATTCACATATGGAGGATCAAGGAATAAACATGCTATTGGGAATGGGCCCAATTTCGACTAAATTTCCTTTAGAGGAGGAATGTTTAGAGGTTGATGTTCAAGACAAAAGATAAGAAAGTCATTCTTACCATCAAAATTTTTTCTTTGATGATGAAAATAATAATATTTCCAAGGTGAACAACTTAGAATTAGAAATAGAGGTTATAATAAGAATTCCATTAGAGATTATATTATTAAATATTGCTGATGTTACATAAGTCAGAAGTACTTATAATGAGGAATAGAACAGTCAACATGGATCTAGGGAACCCTAGCCAAAATTTTATAAAGGAGGGAAATAGTTGTAATAAAGGGAAAACCCTTATAAAGAACAAGGAAAAATAGGTTAATGAACCTAAAAATTAGAATATGACTCCCTTTTTAAGGCTAAATATCAAAATTAAAGGAATGATCAAGAGAACAAGGAAGCTAAGATTACTCAAAAAAATAAATTTGAACTTAAGTAGAGAAAAGTAAATGAGAAAATTTCTCCAAGATATGACACCCCAAAGTACAATGTTGTGGATTTGAAATAGATCTTGTCATAAAATAAAGTAACAATTCCTTTACTGGAAATGATGAGAATAGAGGAGCACAAAGAAAAAGAAATTTTTGTCATTGTTGGTGCATCCACTGCTAGTAGTAAAGAGAAGGAGGTTTCCTTTGCTGAGAAAGGTAAAAGAAAAGTGAATGAAGCTAAACCTGAAGGAACTCACATTGAGTTTCCCAAAGTGTTTCTAAGAACCACCTTACCTGCTTTCCCTAATAGAATTGATCTCTTTTATGTAACATTGCAAGTGAGTGATAAGTTAATTAGGAATTGCATGATAGATTTGGGATCCTCTACCAATACCATTCCTTCTGCAATCATGAAGGAGCTAGGGTTACAAGCAATTTAAACATATGGAAAATATTTTATTATGGATTCAAGGTATGTTCATGTGGTTGGGGTAGTAAATGAGCTCCCTTTCAAGTTAGCAGCTTTCCTTGAAAAGGATTATGCCATGAGTGTAATAGTTTTTGACATTCTAGCTCAATATGGAATGCTCTTGTCAAGAGGGTGAGCAACATTAGTTGGGGAAAGAATGAAGTTAGATCTCACTTATGCTATTGTACCCATGAATGGAAGGAAATTAAAGTTAATTAGGGATAAGAGAGATCAAAATATAATTGAAGATGTCTACCCACATCAAAGTGTGCATTTCATTGACATAGACATGGACAACTTCAAAGTTATAGATGTTGAGCCAATAAAGGGAAAATATACATATGCAGTTAAAGAAATAAAGCAAGAGGTTTAGGAGGATAGCCTATGGTCTATGTATTTGGATGAAGCCTACTAAAAAAAGGATTTGGAGTAGGATTTATTCTCATATATCTAGGAGGTAAGTCCTATAAATACTCATTCTCACTCAAACTTGAATGCACAAATAATGTTGTTGAGTATGAGGCCTTGCTCCTAGGAATTAAAGTTGTTGTCAAACATGGAATTAAGATGATTAGAGTATTAGGAGATTCTAAGTTAGTTGTATCCCAAATAAGAGAAAAGTATTTATCCAAGCAGAAGAGGCTAAACCAATACAAGGATACTATTTGGGATACCCTTGAAATTTTTGATGCATTTTCTATTGAATAGATAGAGAGGTCAAGAAATGTCATGGAAGATCTCCTTGCCAACATTTCTTTGAGACTAAATGAAATAAATTTCACTGGTATATCAAAGGTTGAGGTTCAAGTGAGGCCTTCTATTCCAAATAACATCCAAAACTAGCAATTATTTAACAATGATAATGATTTATTGAAATTCCTACATTGTATAGATGAGTATCACAACTAGGAAATTGATTTCCATAATTTTTCCAAAAAAATTGATGGAAAGGATACCATTTTTGGAAATGAGGTAATCCAAATCAAGACCAATAAGATCCCAAAAGGATTGGTACCCCTATAAATTATTTTTTGATAAATTTGATAAATCTAATATGAAGCAGAATTCTACATATGAACAAGACTTAGATGAAATCAATTTGGGAACTGATTATGCACCCAAGAAGGTGTATATTCATAAGAATCTCAACCCCAATATTAGAAAAATGTTGATTACTCTTCTTAGAAAATACAAGCATGTGTTTGCATGGTAATATGATGACCTAAAGGATTATAGAGAGGAAATATTTCAACATGAAATCCCTTTGAAGCTAGGTGCAAAGGATTTTAAGCAGAAGCAAAGACTAATAAAACCTACACTGGCACCCAAAATGTAGCAAGAGCTCATGAAAATTAGAGATGGTGGAATTATAAAGCCTATAAGGAATTCCACCTAGGTGTCAAACTTTGTACCAATTGGAAAAGAAATTGAGATATTAGACTATGTGTTGATTTCAAAAATTTAAACATATCTTCATTTAAAGATAACTACCCATTACCTAATATGGAGGAAATGTTGCACAAGATTACTGGTTGTCATCTCTTTTCCATGATGGATGGGTTTTTTGGCTAAAACCAAGTAAAGTTCAAGGAATTAGAGCAATAGAAATTTTATTTTACCATACCATGGGGCACATATATCTATGTAAGGATTCCTTTTGGCTTAACTAATATTGGGGCTACATTCCAAAGAGCTATGGATGTTTCTTTTTAATATTTCATAGATATATTTATGGCCATATATCAAGATGACCTCACAAAATATTCCAAGAAAGAGGAGGATAATTGTATGTAACTAAAAAAGATATTCATAAGAGCTTTGGAATATGGTATTTCATTGAACCCTAAGAAATGTACATTTGGGGTTATAGAAGGAAATTTTTTGGGGCACATTGTCTAAAAGGAAGGAACAAGGATTGATCTTGGAAGGATTGTAGCGATTGATAGGATCCCAATTACTAAAAAAATGAAGGAGATTCAGTATTTCTTTGTCCAAATTAATTTTGTTAGGAGATTTATCAAAAACTTTGTTGATACTACAAATTCCATCTCCAAGATGTTGAGAAAAAAAGAGGTAGTTGCATGGGGAGATGAGCCTATAAAGTCATTTAATGACATTAAAAAGGCCATCAAAAAGGCACTAATGCTCAATTCATCTAATTTTTTCTAAGCCTTTTCAATTGTTTTTTTTTCATCATTCCATACTATTGTTGTTGCTCTCCAACAAAAAAATGATGAGGGTTATGAACAACTAATGAATTTATTTAGAAAAACACTAAAAGAAATAGAATTAAAGTATGAATTCATGGAAAAGTAGGCCTATGCTTTGGTCAAGTCTATGAAGAAGTTTAGAACCTAATTGGTGGGTACAAAAATAGTGTCTTATGTTCCTAATGTTGTAGTCAAAGCCGTATTTACTCAACAGGAAGTCACTGGAAGAAGGTGTAGATGGATGAACAAGATCCAAGAATTTAATATTGATATTTAGATCACTACACATGTTAGAGGATAGGGTTTAGCCAAGTTGATGGCTAAATAAAATCCTAAAGCCAATCAGATCAATCAAATGGATGGGTGTGTTCATATAAAAGAATGTGTAATTTAGGGTTTCCCTTGGTATAGGGAAATTCTACACATTATCCGAGAAGTATGTCTTGCCCTGACCAGATGAATGATAGCAAGAAAAGAAACCTAAAAAATACAAGCTATAAAATATGTTATGATTGAGGTTTTCTTGGATTAGATGGATAGAGCTGGTGTGATGTTGAGGCATGTTTATGATAAGAAAGTAGGGAAAATCCTTGAAGAAATGCATAGTGGATTTTGTGGGAGACATTATGCATCCAAGAAAATTTCTCATAAGATCTTAAGATTTGGATATTGGTGGCCTTCTCTCTTTTTATAGACACAAAAAATGGTAAATAAGTGTGATGCTTTCCAAAAATTATCTTGTAAGATAAAATTCTCTAAAGCTTTACCTTTTGGACCACAAAATGTAGAGGCTCCTTTTCAGCTATGGGGCATAGATTTCATTGGTGAAATCAATGAGAAATATAGTGGTGATCATAGTTGGGTTCTTATAGCCACAAAATACTTCACCAAATGAGTGGAGGAAATTCCTACAAGAAGGGAAACTAATAAAGTTGTCATCAATTTCATTATGGATAACATATTAATCAGATTTCGCACTCCTGCAAAATTAATCATGGTCAATGCAATGTGTTTTATATCTAAATATTTTACTATATTTTTTAGTAGTTATGGAATTTCCATTTCATACTCATCCCCTTACCATCCATAGGGAAATGGAAAAGTTGAGTCCAATAGCAAAAGTCTCATGGAAATAATGAAAAGAGTTATGGAAAAGAACAAAAAAGCATGGGGTTCAAAGTTAAAGCTAACATTATGGGCTGATAGGACAACCATAAAAAATTCTACAAAAAGGTCTCCTTATGAACTCGTGTATGGAATGTATGCAAGAATACCAATAAACAAGTTGTTATTATTATTTAAGTTCATATGGGAATATGGAGAAGAAATCAATGAAATCATGACTAGCAAGATTAACCAACTGATAGAGTTGGATGAGTTGAGAAGGGCAACAAAAAATGTCAACTTGAAGAAGAAATTGTAGGTCAAATACATATTTGACAAGAAAGCTACAAACATAAAATTTTCTATAGGAGACCTTGTTTTAATGTCCAATGATAGGATCTACAATAAGGGTAAACATGGTAGGTTTGAGGCCCTCTAGATTGGCCCTTATGTACTATGTGATAGTCATGCTAAGAATTCATATTGTTTGCAGAATATGAATGGAGAATTTTTGGAATTTCCAATTCATGAACAATTCCTCAACCCCTACTTTCAATAATTAGGGAATATCCATGCACATTGTACTATATTGTATCTATATTTTTTATTGTGGCTAGTTTTTTGGGTGTTTTGGTGGTCTGCTCTACCAATTTTTTTTGAATCCTCACTCTATTTCTAAAAAAATTGACATCCCCAACTAGAGCAACTAGTGGAGCCTACAAAATCCATGGTCATTTTGAATTGATGAGGCCTTTGAGATTTTGAAATTCCACAACTATATCAAACTAGGGTTCTCTGTCTACAAGTTAGGGTTTAAAACCCTCCTAAAACCCTAAGTAATTTCATGTCTTGGTCATTTGTTCTATTCACACACTAACCTCATTTTTACAGTTGTCATACTATTGAGTTACAACTTATGTCATTCATGATCATGTTTTGACCAACCCCATTGTCCTTGTCTTCTTGGTCACTGACCCATTCAAATATTTGATCAAATGTCCTAGGTCTAGTGGCTGTGAAATAATTTCCCCTATGTCTATTTTTTTTCCTAGGTCTAAAATGTTCAGAGTCATATAGGGTTATGCTACCTCTAGGTGATGGCCACCTTTTAAAATGGTCTTCTGATCATGTGCTAAATTTTTGATTTATGTGCTTTGTCCTCCACTCAACTTGCACCACGTGTAAATTTCTTATTGCATCATCCGCTCTCTTTACATCACATTTTTCTCTCCTTCCACTAGTTCCCTTTGCACGATGTGCAATGGTCATAGATCTATGGCTCAGGAAAAAGGATGGAGATCTGATGATCATTGCATAGGTTCAATGCATCATGTTTTTGTTTCATGTAGACTAAATCCTTTTTGCGACGTGTGATGGGTGGAGTGTGATGATAATGGGAACAATAGAAGACGTTCATTGCATCATACCTTACTAATGTATCATAGTTTCATGTTTTCCAAGCTTAGGCTTATGTGAGATATGTGATGAAGGTGATGGTGGGTCCAAATTTGAAGTTGCGATTGAGTTCGATATATAGACAAGTTTCCAAGATAACAAGTTTCAAGATTTGATAGCATTGTGTGGGTTATTCATCTTGTAGTTGTGAATGACACTACACTAGGGGAAATTTTGATATTCATGTCACATGATGAGGACTTCAATGGCTATAATTTTAAGACAAGGATTGCACAACTAGCTCATGTATTATTTGCATTGCATTTTCATGTTGTGAGGAAAATGTTCAATTTTTGATTTGTGAAAGGATCTGTTGGATCTAAAAAATGTAGGTTACAAATCCTAAGAGGATGACAGGCTCTATGATTAAACTTGTAACCTTTTTGAACCAATGAGTGGGGCTAACTCGTATGGTTGATGATTCCCTACACTTCAGGCTCTGCTAAACCTAGGTGGGTAGACCTTGACAACTAAAGTAGATTTAGAGTTGTAAGAATCAGTTGAATTTGTGGATCTATCATAGTGGCATAATGTGTAATAGATGAAAGCTTGCTGACTAATACTCCTAGTATTGAATTTGAAATGTGAATGTTTTGAATAAAATTTTATGAAATCTTAAAATGGAATTGGTATTACTAGTGCCTACTACTGTTGGGCTAATGGAGTCAAGAGATGAATGATATGTGACTTACTAGTTAAAATTCAAATTTCTTAGCACTTGTGACTATTTATACCTTGTATAAACGTGCAAGAATGCAATTATCAAGTTCTTCTTATTGATCCAAATGGCATTTTCCAAATTATTGTGATTAATTAAAAGAATTTAATCCTTCCTTAAAGGAGCCAATTAATTGAACCAAACAAGAACAACAAATTTCCCTTGATAAATTGAAAATATCCTTGATACATCAATTTAAATAATAAGGAAATTTTAAACTTGGTGACAACTTGATAATATTTTTCAATGAATTCAAGAAAAAATTCACACCATAATTGGATGACCAAATTAAGTCTTCTTGTCCCTTACATTACTTCAAAATATTTTGCAATACATAGCACAATATTTTATTTCAGCAACTGATCAACCTATCCACCTACCTAATGAGTTCCTAACCTACTACCTATAATCCAATTCTAATGATTATTTCCTTTGATTTCATTTGGAATATATATGTTATTTTAGGGTTATGAGCCCTTATATCTGTTCACCACAACTCTTCAATGTTCTTTTATGAAAATAAAATATTTAATTAATCAAATTTCAAAAATTAAATATTTTAATCTTCATTGTCTTTGTTTCACAATAATTCTTTTGCTAGAAACTTCACATCCATTTTTCACCCACTAAATATAATTTGGGTAAAAATAATGACCAACCTTGTAACTCCTTTGGTAGAAAATGTTTTTCCTCCCAGTGAAAGTATTCTACCTTGTATTTAATTTTCACATCTTTATTTAGTGTGAAATACTCTTTGAGTAATAGTAATCTCCCATTTAAAAACTTTATTCCTTTAATTTCCTTCATGAAATGTGAAATTTAGATTCCTTGTTTTCCATCATAGTCTCATTTATTCATTTTTTTGTTCACATCATGACCATATATATTCATGTATCAGGGTAACTTGAACGATCGAGGATACTTTCTTTATCCCCCACCAATTTCATATCTCTCAATGATGAAGATCCATCTTTTGGTTGTTGGTGAAAATCTCCCTGAAACTCCTCATTGGTTAGACCCTCACAATTGAAGAGAGCTGAGGAATTCACTTTGAGAGTACATGTCTTACCGATGACATTTATGATTTTTTTCCCAATGAGAAATTCTCTTACAATGATTTGGACAAATCTTCCTCCTTCAGCCAAAACTTGATCACCGTCATCACACCCATAGATCACAATGAAGCAATAGATGTTAGCCAAATATGTATTATTGTCATTATGGCCTTAGTTTATTCTTCAAGAAGTTAAGATTTTTGATATTCGGCTCCTTGTCTCGACACCTCATACCCTTTTCAGGTTAATGATCAATGTTTATTTGTTCATCAATAGATGTTATCCGCCCCTCATAGTCTTTAGAGGAAAAAGGTAAACATTCAGGAACTCATGGAAATGCAGATTGAAGACCTTATGGACTCTTTTGTATTGCAACACCAACATCAAAGCGTAACATGCAATTTGAGGGTGCCAAATTACTATTTCCTTCCTACTTCCATTCTTTCCATTCTCATTATTTGTTTATGTTAACCCTTTTTTCTTTATCATCATGATATTATCTTCTATGGTGTATTACCTAGACCCCTTAGTATAGAACGAAATGCACACTTTTCTCCATGTGTTTAACTTTGTTTTACTTTTTCTCCACTACATTGGCTTTGGTGAGTATGTTGACATCACTTTATAAAATCTTAAATATCTTCTATTGCATCAACATGGGAAATTAGTGCATTCGGGATACCAAGTCCATTAGAATGAGATATGCTTCAAAATTCAATGCTTAACCCTTTATGTGCATCACCAATTAGTTTCTCAATTATTTTTAAACATTTAGATTTCTTTATATTGACCTCTGATAGAGATTCTAGACCTAAATTTTTGTCATCCATACAGTATTTCATCTAGATGTGTCACTTGTTCCTTCCAAAAATACATATTCAATTCATACCTCTACATATTTTGGCTCAAAATTCTCCCTTCACTAGTCATCAAATCCAGCTCATTGTTCACCTTGTAATTGTATCTGTACAATTTTTCTTACCAATTTCCAACTATAATACTTCATTCATTTTTCCTTCATTCTTTCAAGTTACTTTCCAACTCATATTTTCTTTGAACACATAATTGGTCATGGTTTTCAATGCTCTTGCTTGAGTAAGCTTTTGTTTAGCTCTTTCAAGCATGATTTCCTCACAAGAATTCCACTCCATTATTTTACAAGCAACTCCTTAGAGGATTTTTTTTATTTATTTGCAATGCATTTCTTAACTCATGTATTTGTTTTCTTTCACTGGTGATTACAAATAGTAATCTTTTGATTCAAGCTCTTTTATCATCATCTCATTACTTGCATTTACTCTTGTTGGTGTTTGTTAACTGAGGCCCTACTTGGTATTTAGTTTTTATTCAATTCCCTTTATACTTAGGCATTTCTAATTTTTCACCTCTAATGGTTTCAGTTGTTGGTGTTATCCAATTCAATTACTTTGTTAATTACCTGATTCAAAATTATCCTTGCAATATGACCAAAACAAGCCAGCTAGCCACTGGAACTGCTTTGGAAAACTGGTCAAAACTTCTCCTAAATCCATGATAATGTATTGGAATGTAGATTAATGACATGGAAATGGGGTTTCCAAGTGAATTTTTATGAATTCATCAACCTTGCAATATATTAATATTTAAAGTTGCATATTTAGGTGTTCAACCCAACTAAAACCCATCACTTGCCCTTTTGAAAAATGGTATGTGCAGGATTATGATGGGCCAAAAAGTTGCAATATGATGGGTATGTGGCTGATGAATTTTTTTTAACCCAAAATTGATGAACTGAAAAGGGGTTTTAAAGGAGATTCTCATATTTCCACCAATATAAATTATGCTTTACTTTGAATTTAATAAGTAGTTATTATTCATTTTCTATTCAAATTACAACTAAAGTCATGATTGATAGATTGATTGAAAAACATCTATAGCTTTCGAATTATATCACATTTTTAAAATCCAAAATATGCATCACATTCTATGCTTCACATACTATAGGATTAAAAAAAGAAAAATTGAATTTCATGAAGTTTTGACCAAGTTAAGGTGGTCAGACATACATGTTCTTTATATTTTTTAAAATTTGTAATAAAAAATTACAAAAAAATATGCATCACATCGGGACATCAGTTCTTTACTTATATCTAAAATATTATTAAAAAATATTATCATTTTATTGTGGTTAGGGTGGTTAGATAGACACCTAGGTCTTATTTTTTCCCTGAAATTTAAGTACTACTACATTGAAATTTCAAATTTTCACCAAATAGATTTCATTTATAAAAAAAACATAGTAGTTTAGAAACTACATTCAATTTTCTATAGATTATATTCTTGCATATTTTTTAAGTAATATAGATAACCTATTCAAATTTTTATGTAAAGTTGCCTAACTCTTATTTTTTTGATTTTTTTGCCACTTAAGGGCCTGCTTTTTTCCATGATGATCCTACACATACCCAAAAAATATGAAATCTAGTTTTGAGAATTTAGGCAAGGTGAACATGCATGCAGGAGGATTTTTCCCCAAGCATCTTCATTCATGAAATATCAAACATCAAAGTTGACTATTTTGTAGCTATTTTTGAAATGCACTTTCCAAACTGTAAAACCCGTTTGGATTTGATTTTGAAGAAAATACCAAATGATCTCCAAAGGCTCTGAAAATTGACATGGAGGTAGATTTTGGTGGGGAAAATCAAAAGCACCAATTGTTTTTTCATGAAATCCTTTTAGTTGCTTAATATTTTCCTCAAAATTTGGTCACTTTAACAGATTTTATAGTGTGAAGACAACAAACCTTCGCAGAACCCTTTAACTTGGCCTTTTGAAATCTTGTTAAAACTGACTGTAGAAAGCTAAAATTTGGTAGAGACACTTACATATAATAGATAAACACATTTGCAAACTACAATGGATTTATTTTATGATTTTTGAAAGTGGGCAACTTGAGCAAAATTTTTTATTGTACTTCTGAGTGCTAAAATCAAAATTTTCATCATGGGAACCTAAAATTTTGTAAAAAATTGCATGAAATTTTAGGCTCCAATAGTGGCTCCATTTGGGGATGCATGCCCCCTGTGGGAATAGCAAGAATTTAGGTCTCTGGGAGAGAAAACCAAGTGTTTTATCCATTGAGCAATAGACTAAAACTTTTTTTTCATGAATTGATATGGTTTTAAAAAAAACACACCATAGCTAATGGCACAAGACCACCCAAAAAGGAAGGCCCCTATTTTCCTCTATCATACACCTTTTTCTAATATGATTTCATCAAATTATTCTTGAGAATATTCATGCAATCTGTCTTGTTATGTCCATTGCCATTGAAAGCTTTCATAATAACACTATGTTCAACTTGACCCATGTTCCTTTTACCATTGTGTAGTTCATCAATTCCATTATCATGTGATAAATATTTTCTATCTTCATCATACAAAGTGTATTCACATTCAATGCAACATTTCTCATTATTTTTCTCACTATCATGTGTTGTTAAATGATCTCCCAACTGTACTAAAAATCCACCATCTGAATGCCATTCTTGTAAGTCTAAAAATTCTATCACATCAACGTCTTTTGGGATAATCAAATCCTAAACAATTTTTATTTCTTCTATATCACTAATTTGCAGTGACATGAATTTTTGATCCACACAACCATCATTATGTATATTTGAATCAATCAATGTTGAGAATTTGTTATCCATGATGTGAAAATCACTGTCATTCTCAAAGATCTTTGATACTTTTTAATATATTCCTTCTTGAACTAAGGAAAACATAGAATCTTTGTCAGCTTCAAGAGCTTTTTCATTATTATCACACAAAGTACTTTCACTATCGAATGAAATGTATGTTGGCCATTCAATTTCAACATTATTCATGTGTGCATCTGTCTGATATTCCACAATCAAAATTTTTAAAATTTTCTCACTGCTGAGTGAACATGTTTCTTCATCCACCCCATTATTGTTGTATTCTTTTCTCTTTCCATCACGATAGTGACACTCAAGATCATCATAGAATGACAAATTCAATGCACTATCAATAGTCATGTGTTCCATAAGTTGGTATATTATTCTGGCTGTTTGGAAATGCTTCATCCTTATCATAAAGTGGGTTTTAATACACATGAAAATCATGTTCTGGAACACCTTGGAAAAAATTCATTTGATCTACTTCTATTACTTGCTCATACAATAGATTTGAAAAAAATTGAAAACCATTTTCAGGTGTACAAACTTCTTCTTTATCTAATGTGTTTTCATGGCACTCAACTGCAACTGGAGGTGTTATTTGTTTATTGTCAAGTAGACTTTCTTATTCTATCATGTTTTCCATTGCTTCTTCCTCTTGCTCTCCATAAAGGCTACAAGTATCCCTTTGTTGTAAATCAAAATCCATAGGTTCATCCTTGCAATCTGAATATTCAATGGATCACTCACAACATGCACTATCACAATCTGCTATATACTAGATACCTTATATATAATCCTCCTCCTCATGTAGGCTATCATAACAATAATTTTCACTTGCAAATCCATCCTTTATGGACTAATCACAATTATTGCTTTCCTTCTCGAACTGTTGATTCTGATATGTGTTTTGCTGCAAATTTTGGTTAGCAACTCCAAGAGGGATCAAATTGTGTTGCACATTTTGACATGGGGCTTGGTCATGATATTCATGATTCTCAAGATATTGATTGTATTCATGATCCTCATAACTCACTAGTATTTGACCGGGAGAGACATGATAATAATTTATGCAATTGAAGGCTTGTGGTGTAAAAAAATTTTGTTATACATGATGGGCATTTTCACTACTATATGGGGTCCAAGGTCTACTTATATTCACATATCCATCCTTATTGTAGATAGGTGTATATCGTGATATTTTTTAGGAAACTTTAGCTCTAAATTGTAACACCTTTTGATCCAATTCTTCACTTTCTCTTGTTGGTTCTACCATTTGCACTTGTTTCATTCATTGTTCAACATTCTCCCTTAGCTCAATTAAATATGCTGGTATACCATAGTGTGTATAGGGAAAAGAATAATTGCTATGCATATTTAAACTTTTAAATTTTACTTTTGATTGGAGATATTCCAACTTTGATATTTTTTTGTATTCTTCCTCAATTTTTTACCAGATTCGCCACCTACTTTTCTAAAATTAGAAAAATGAGATGGATTTTTGGAATTGTTCTTGTTTTACCCCAACAGAATCCCTTACAAAATCAAGTGAATGCAAGTGTGATTTTTTTATGACTCTATACCAACAAAGGCTTGGATTCAATGTTGATTTGGCTTGTTCCCCAATAGAGTCACCAATCTATTGGATCTCAAAGATGCAGGTTACAAATCCTAAGAGGATACTAGGCTCTATGATTAGACTCAAGTAACGTTTTTGAACCAATGAGTGGAGTTAACCCATATGGTTGATGACTCCATACACTTCAAGCTCTTCTAAACCTAGGTGGGTAGGCCTTGGCGACTAAAGAAAATTTAGAGTTGTATGACTCAATTGAATTTGTGGATCTATCATAGTGGCATAAAGTGTAATAGATGAAAGCTTGCTGACTACTACTACTCCTAGTATTTAATTTGAAATGTGAATGTTTTGAATAAGATTTTATGAAATTCTAAAATGGAATTGGTATGACCAGTGCCTACTCTTGTTGGGCTAATGGAGTCAAGAGATGAAAGATATGTGACTTACTGGTTACAATTCAAATTTCTTGGCACTTGTGACTATTTATACCTTGTATAAGGGTATTTGTAGGATCATGATGGGCCAAAAAATGGCAATATGATGGGTATTTGTAGGGTATGTGGTCGTTGACCTTTTTTAATCAAAATTGATGAAATAAAAATGGTTTTTAAAGGATATTTTCAAATTTCCACCAATATAAATTATGCTTTACTTTGAATTTAATAAATAATTATTAGTTATTTTCTATTTGAATTACGACTAAAGTCCTGATTAATAGGATGATTGAAAAACATCTATAGCTTTCAAACAATATCACATTTTTGGAATCCAAAACATGTATCACATTATATGAGTTGAATACTATAGGAATAAAAAAATAAAAATTGAATTTCAGTAAGTTTTGACCAAGTTAAGGTGGTCAGACATACAAGCTTTTATATTTTTTTTTCAGTTGTAATAAAAAATTCATAATCAATTATTTACTTAGGAAAAAATTACAAAAAAATATCATCACATCTAGACATGAGTCCTCTACTTATGTCTAAAATCTTATAAAAAAATATTATCATTTTATTGTGGTTAGGGTGGTAAGATAGACACCTACTTCTTATTTTTTCCCTAAAATTTAAGTACTACTGCATTGAAATTTCAAATTTTTAGCAAATAGATTTAAAAATAAATAAAATAAACCTAGTAGTTTAGAAACTACATTCAATTTGCTACAAATTCTATTTTTACATATTTTTGAAATAATATAGATAACTTTGATTTTTTTGAATTTTTTGCCACTTAAGGGCCTTTTTTTTCCATGATGATCCTGCACATACCCATAAACATGCAGGAATGCAATTATCAAGTTCTTCTTATTGATCCAAGTGAAATTTTCTAGATTATTGTGATTAATTAAAAGAATTTAATCCTTCCTTGAAGGAGCCGATTAATTGAACCACAAAAGAACAACAAATGTGCCTTAATAAATTGAAAATATCCTTGATACATGAATTTAAACAATAAGGAAATGTCAACCTTAGAGAAAATATAATAATATTTTTTCAATTAATTTAAAAAATAATTGACACCGTAATTGGATCACCAAATTAAGCCTTCCTGTCCATTATATTACTTCAAAATATTTTTCAATACATATCATAATGTTTTATTTTAGCAACTGATCAACCTATCCAGCTACCTGGTGAGTTATTAACCTATTGCCTATAATCTAATTCTAATGATTCTCTCCTTTGATTTCATTTGACATATATATGTTATTTTAGGATTATGACCCCTCATATCTATTCATTGCAACTCTTCAACGTTCTTTAGTGAAAATAAAATATTTAATTAATTTCCTTTTGTAAATTAAATATTTTAATCTTTATTGTCTTCGTTTCATAATAATTCTTTTTCCTAAAACTTCACATCCATTTTTCACCCACTAAATATAATTTGGGCAAAAATAATTACCTTCCTTTTAACTCCTTTGGTAGAAAATGTTTTTCCTCTTGGTGAAAGTATTTTACCTTGTATTTAATTTGTGCATCTTTGTTGAATGTGAAATACTCTTTGAGTAATAATAATCTCGCATTTCAAAACTTTATTCCTTTAATTTCCTCCATGAAATGTGAAATTTAGATTCCTTTTTTTCCACCATAGTCTCATTTATTCATTTTTTTGTTTGCATCATGACCATATATATTCATATATCGAGGTAACTTGAATGATCGAGGAGACTTTCTTTATCCCCCATCAATTTCATATCTCTCTGTATCTATGGAAAATTGGATTGTTTGCTTGTTAGATATCAAACATCAAAATCCCATGAAGTAACAAAGCACAAAGGAAATAAACATGAAAATAAAAGGAACAATGTTACTAGAAATCTTCATCTTCCATGGTTCACCTTTGTTACACCTTCTAGTTTGCAGCAAATCGGATGAGGCCCTCAGATTTCAAATGAGCAACCTAAAGTAATGTCTAAGCCCTATGCAAATGTTGAAGGATTTGATAGAATAATGCCTATGTCTATGACAATATGCTAAATGAAACAATAATTACCAATACTAAAATGACTATAATGCCTAAATTCAAAAATGAAGTTGTCATATCCCAAAATTATGAGCAAAATTGTCTTTTATAGAAAACACAATTTTGAGTGAACAGATGAGATTGAATTCTAAGAAAGACCTAGAATGAGAGGTCTAGATTAAATATGAGAATCCCTAATCAAGGTTAGGGAAAAATCCTTAATCGAATGGTCAAAATAATGTCTCAGATAATCGGATCGATAGTGGAGAATAAATGAGAAATTAATTAAAGAAATAAAGATTTTAGAAAATCAAGAAGATAAAGATTGCCTGATTTGCAAGATTCGAAAAATCAAGAAGATAAGATTTGAACTAAAGATAAGATTTGGAAAATCAAGAATCTGCCCGATTACTTGATTTTTGGAAGATTAGTTATCAATTTGAATTAAATTAATTCAAATTGTGGATTTTATGAGACAATAAATAATCTTTTTTAGATTATTTACCAAAACAGACTAATAGTTAAGATTGCGATGACATTTTAAATATTTTAATTTATTTAAAATGAGAGGAATATTAAATTGGCAATTAAATAATTAAAGATAATTATTTAATTTAGCAAATAAGACCAAATAATTAAATAAATTAATAAATTTATTTAATTATGACAATTAGTGACATATTAAAAAAATAAATAAAACTTATTTATTTAATAATCAAGAAGAAATATACGACAAAGGGGAATTAAATAAATTAAGAAATTTATTTAATTAAGGGAAGACTTAGATAATTAATGATGTATCTAATAAATAAATAAAATTTATTTATTTAATAATCATGAAGAATATAAAGCCATGAATTAATTAAATAATTATAAATTATTTAATTGATAGTCGAATGTGGACCAAGGACATAATTAAATGTTTTAATTATGCTAGGACGAAAGTGGTAAAAATGAAGCTTGCAGGCCTAGGTCATTTTTAAGTGTCTACACTCTCACTAGTGAAGCTCCATCTTTTTACTGTCGGTGAAACTCTCCCTGAAAACTCCTCAGTGGTGCTCGACCCTCACAATCAAAGAGAGCTAAGGAATTCACTTCGACAGTACATGTCTTCCCAATGAAATTTAGGGATTTTTTCCTTATGAGAAATCCTCCTGTAATGATTTGGAAAAAATTTCCTCCTTCAACCAAAACCCAATCGCCATCATCAATTCCATAGATCTCAACAAAGTAACAAGATTTATAACCCCTTCAGAGTCCTCAATTACTTTGCTAATGCAATGTTGCTCAAAATTAAACACATCAGTATAATCCACTGTGATGATGTTTCACAACAATATAGCATGGAGTTATATATATGTGGGCTTTGATCCACTACTTTTATGTTTTTAGTTGCTTTGAATGAAATAGAACTCTATAGTAAGCATTGTGTGTCCAATGGCTTGTGTTAGGATGTCATCCATAAATGTGCTACCACGATTGGTCCATGCAGATGACTTTGCATTCTCTCCTAATAAGATCAATTGAATTGTATTTGAATATATGCTTGCATTATAGTTCAAATATAAAATCATTTTTAACCGATTAGATGCAAATGGGAAATCCCTTCCTAGCTTCAATTTATTGAAGATCTTTAATGGTCTATTGTTCTTCTTTGTAATAAAGGCCCTCTATATTATTGTTGTTGTGGCCTTAGTTTCTTCTTCGAGAAGTTAAGATTTCTGATATTCAGTTCCTTGTCTCCAAACCTCATACCCTTTTTAGGTTAATGCTCAACATTTATTTGATCATTAATAGATGTTATCCACCCCTCATAGTCTTTCGAGGCAAAAGGTAAATGTCTAGGAACTCATGGAAATGCAGACTAAATACCTTATGGACTCTTCTATATTGCAGCATTAACATCAAAGCATAACATGTAATTTGAGGGCACCAAATTACTATTTCTTTCCCACTACCATTATTTCCATTCTCATTATGTGTTTTTGTTAACCCTTTTCCTTTATCCTTCTAATATTATCTTGTATGGTGTATTACCTGGACCGATTAGTATAGAACAAAATGCATTCTTTTCTCCATGTGTTTAACTCTATTTTACTTTTTCTCCACCACATTGGCTTAGGTGAGTATGTTGAGTTCATTTTATACATTTTGAAATATATTTTATTGCCTCAACATGGTAAATTATTGCATAGGGATACCAAGTACAATAGACTAGATATACTTCACAATTCAATGCTTAACCCTTTATGTTCATCACCAATTGGTTGGGCGTTCTTTTCAAACATTTGGATTTCTTTATATTGACCTCTGATAGAGATGCCTGACCTAAATTTTCATCACCCACAAATTATTTCATCTAGATCATTCACTCATTGCTTCCAAAAATTCATATTCAGTTCATACCTCTACATATTTTGGCTTAGAATTCTAGCTTCACCAGTCATTAAATCCAGCTCATTGTTCACCTTGTAACTGTATTTGTACAATCTGTTTTACCAATTTCCAACTATAATCCTTCATTCATTTTTCATGCATTCTTTCAAGTTACTTTCCAACTCATATTTTATTTGAACACATAATTTCTCATGGTTTTCAATGCTCTTTCTTGAGTAAGCTTCTTTTTAGCTCTTTTAATCATGATTTCCTCACAAGAATTCCACTCCATTATTTTACAAGAAACTCCTTATAGGAATTTTTTATTTATTTGCAATGCATTTTTCAACTCATGTATTTGTTTTTCTTTCACTGATGACTACAAATAATAAGCTTTTGATTCAAGCTCTTTTATCATCTCATTACTTGCATTTACTCTTGTTGGTGTTTGTTAACTGAGGCCCTACTTGGTATTTAGTTTTTCTTCAATTCCCTTTATACTTAGGCATTTCTAATTTTTCACCTCTAATGATTTCAGTTGTTGGTGTTATCCAATTCAATTACTCTATTAGGTACTTGATTCAAAATTATTCTTGCACTATGACCAATATAGGCCAGCTAGCCACTGGAGCTGCTTTGGAAAACTGGTCATTACTTCTCCTAGAGCCATGAAAATGTACTAGAATGTAGATTAATGACATGGGAATGGAGTTTCCAAGTGGATTTGTATGAATAAATCAACCTTGCAAGATATTAATATTTAAAGTTGCATATTTAGCTATTCAACTCAACTAAAACGCGCCACTTGCCCTTTCAACAAAAAGACCAAATCTGATTTTGAGAAACTGCCATCCCAGTGATTATTTCATTTAGGAAAGGTGATAATGTGTGCAAGAGGATTTCTCACCAAGCATGTTCATTCACGAAATATGAAACATCAAAGTTGACCATATTGCAGCTATTGTGGAAATGCAATTTCGAAACTCTGTAAAACCTATTTGGATTTGATTTTGAAAGAATACCTTGAAATGATGTCCTAAAGCTTTGAAAATTGACATGGAGGTGATTTTGGTGGGGAGAATCAAAAGCACCAACTAGTTTGTCATGAAATCCTTTTAGTTGCTTAATATTATCCTCCAAAGTTGGTCACTTTAACAGATTTTACTATGTGAAGACACCAAACCTTTGCAAAACCCTTTAACTTGGCCTTTTGAAATATTGTCCAAACTAATCATAGGAAGCTGAAATTTGGTAGACACTTACATATGATAGGTAAAAATTTCTACAAACTACACTAGATTCATTTTGTGATTTTTCGACGTGGGCAACTTTAGCAAATTTTTTTATTGTACTTCTAAGTACTAAAATCAAAATTTTCATCATGGGAATCTAAAATTTTGCAAAAAATTGCATGAAATTTTAGGCTCCAACATGATCATGAAGGAATAGTCAAAGGATAGATGTCGAGTATGTATTGCATCGCATGGGCTTAAGCCACCATGATTTTTGGTCTCAACTATTGAGAGAAAGTTGTCATACAAGGAGGTCATGTGATAGCCGTTGATCATGATTCTCATGTTGATCAATAGTTGCATTTTAAAGTTTGATTGGGGGTTGCATCTTGGCCATACACAATTAATGTTATGGGCAACCAAAATTCAAACACCAACAATTAGTTGTTCCAACTCACGAGAAGAGATGCATAAGCGATGGCTCAATGACATTCTCAGCTACCAAATCAAATTAGATAAACTCTAGATTGTTTTTTCACACCAATCTCACACTACATTCATTACTAGATGGAAACATTACTACCTGATGTATTGTAGAGGTCAAAATTCTCCTGTAAGGGTATATTTTTCAAGGTTTTATTACAGATTTTGCAGGTGCTCCATACCTACATTCATAAATTCATCATTCTGAGGTGTGCTTGAGATGTCAGATCCTTTATGGCTTGGTTATTGCCTATTTTTGAGGGGAAATTCAAATATTTTAAAATATTATTGGAGTTCATCTTCTTGAAACCCTACTTGGGTTGCAGTTAGGAATTTGAATTCAAATTTCAATTGTGCCTACACTATAAAGGCAATTTTTTTTCCATTTGACGGGTTCCATTTTCTAGTCTTTGTCAGCCTTTCCTTTAGATTCTATAGTATTTTTCTTTTGCACTTAGAAAAGAAATGTTGTAGAAGTGTTGCTCTATAATAATAATAGATGACCTAGATTCTCATTGCATTGTACTTAATTATGTGTATCAATTTTATCATCCTCTCCACTTTTGTATTCACTGTCTTTGAATCTATATAATAAGGGATTTTATTTTGGTTCTCATAATAGATTATGTGTTTGAATGCATGAACTTTTAGTTTCAGTTCAAGGAATAGAGTAATTTCCTTTTAATTCATATTGTGATAGGTTGAATCTATGTGCTAGAAAATGAACAACAAAAAAAAGAGTGCAAAATAACACTAAAAACAACCTACAACTCAAGATTAGCCTAGTTGGATTCAATGCAAAATAAAGGCAACAAATGAAACCTTTTACCTTGTCTTGAATCGACCCTTTGGTTGGCCCCTTCAATCTTCGGTGTTGTATGCTCCTTGGATGGAAAGAGATGCAAAGCTAGACGATGGTGTGAAGATGAGAAGATGAGTGTATGTAAGCGTAAAAATGGCTAAGTATGGATTCTAGAAAAATTTTGCAAAAGTTTGGCTACAATGCATGATCTCCCTCAAAATGAGAGAAAAAAGGGGGTATTTATAGATAATTTGGAGTTCTCTAGGGAAATGGATTGTCAAGATTGAGCCACCAAGATCAAGATGTAGGGCAAATATGAGTTGAGAATTCACAAGCCCTCACATCTTGACATGTGGCATATGATATGGCTTAAAAGGAATGATGTGTACATGAGGTGGAAGGATAGTACATGACATGGAGAGGGTACATAGTGTCTTGGGATTGGAAAAGATATCCTCATAAAGGAGGTGTTTGTCCCCATGTGGGTGAGAGGACAAGTGGGGAATTAAAAATTCTTCAAATATTCTCATGGAGATGATAGAAGGAATTTAAAATTCCTTTAAATGCATTGGGGGATTAAATGTGAATTAAAAATTCACATGGGGAATGGAGATGCCTTGTTCAAAAAGAAATTTTTTTTAATGAAATTGACTAAGGACACATTCCATAAATGATATGGATATTAGAGATGACCTAATTGGGTGATTAAGGTTGTGCAAGTACTTGATTAGACTAATTAAGGACTCATTAGAGACAAGTGAAAAATTATGGAGGATGGGACCCTAATAATGATTAGGGATGTGCACATCTTAATCATAAATTAATTATGACTAAAAAAGAGGGTTAGATTGCTAAGAGGGATTAGAGGCCAACTTGCAAAAGTTGGAGGATGTGACAATGAGAGAGAAAATAGAGAATTTAAAAATAAATTTAAAATTTCAAAGATAATATGACTAAATTAAATAAACTGATGCCTTCATTTGATTTAGAGAGGAAAGAGGGGAAAAGTATTTATTAAATTAAATACTTTGGGAAACCTTATGCAAAAAACATAATTAATTAAATGAATGATTTAATTAATATTGGCAAAGAGGATGATTTTAAAAGACCAAAGGGATGATTAAGAAGATGATTTTGACTGTATGGAAGTGGGAAAATTTGGATGTGTACATTTTTCCTCTCTTTGAAACACTATTAGGATAATAGGGTTTCAAAGAAAAAATAAAACACAGACGACTTTATGGAAGAAGTGACTTGGAAAAGAGATGCCCTAACACGTGAGAGATTATGAGCTACCCGAATAGAGGAGAATTAAAGGGAATGCCCTAGTCTCACAAGGGAAGGCTTATGACGGAAGATTGGGAGAGCATGGTAGGGTATGCCCCCTCGAGAAGGGGACGAGGACAAAAATGGGGGCCTCAGGAAGCTTCTCGAAAGGATGAAGTGGTATATGTCGATGGAAAAAACATGAAAATTTGAGAAGATTGATGCTTGAATGGAGGAAAATGGGTCTACAGTGTGGAAATGGTGGCCCTGGGAAGACAAGCGGGTTAGGAAATTAGTTGAGGCCCTAAAAAAGGCTAAATAAAAGGAAAATATTTATTTCATTTTAAAAAGTGAAAAAGGAGGGAAAAGGCTATGTAAGGGGAGTGAGGGGGTTATTTCTCCTCATTTGGACAACTGTCAAGTGAGGAGAAGAGGAGGAGAGAGCAAGAGGGAGGAGACACGATGTCAAAGTATGATTCAGACATCATTCATTGGGGGAAGGAGAGGCAGAGATTGTTTGAGGAGTGTGTCATGCCATGTCAGGTGGGTCTGAACTCCACATTGTGATTTCATTCAATTTTCCATTTTTTTGCAAAAACAAAGATATGGGTTTTATGGGTGGTCCCGGGAGGAAAAATGAGTTAGTGGGAATTTTTTATTTTTTATTTTTGTGAAATCGAGGTGGGTGGGGGGAGAGATATTATGCTTTGGGAGGGGGGCCATTAGTCAATCCTGGGCAGGTCCACCCAGCTAGCAGGGTGGGTCCACCCAACCAACTAGGCGGGTCTACCCGAGCTGGGGTGGGTCCACCTAGACAGCTGGGGTGGGTCCACCTGAGCTAGGGTGACCCCTCAGCTAGCTTGGGCATGTTCATCCAAGGACGAGCTTTCCTGGGCGGGTTCACCCATGGGCTCAGGTGGGTCCGCCCGAGCTCAGGCGGGTCAGCCCAGGCTCAGGCGGGCTCACCTATGAGCTCAGGCGGGCTCGAGCGGGTCCGCCCATTCGTAAGGCGGGTTCACTCGAGCTCGGGCTGGCTCGCCCACAAGCTTGGGCAAGTCTGCCCATTCGCAGGGTGGGTCTACCTGAGCTCGAGCGGGTTCGCCCGTTCACGACACGAGTCTGCCCAAGGGGTCCAGGTGAAGCCTGGGTGACTGGGGAAACAAAACAATAGAAGATAGGAAAAAAAAGGGGAAGGGAAATCTTGGGGCAGGAAAATGGGGGGAAAACAATGCCAAAATAACTAACAAAGTGTTATGGTGATGGATGGAAAAGGTGGAGAGTTTGCAGACGTGAGAGAGATGGTCCCATGTTTTGGCGAGATGCATGGCACAGATAATGGGTGTGGAGCACTAGAGACTAGCAGAGGTAGGATTACTTCATATGTTGACATATTCGATGATTAAGGCCCACAGGACCATGCTGATAGCCTTGATAGAGCATTCAGACTCCAAGACATCGACGTTCCACCTATTGACGGATACTGCGATACTGCGACATCGGGATGTGAGAGATCTAGACATATGGAGGAGACAGTTCAATGATGTGTAGGAGGAGATGATAGTGTGGTGTCCTTATATGTTGCAACGCTTCAAGGGCTGGAGTGGTGATGAGGAGGCACACAACAGTTATTTCTTCACATGTTATATTGTTGGGCGGATTCTAATTATAGTGGAGCTACACAGACCCGATCGAGTGACACAATAGTTTGGAGTGAGGCAAGATATTCCTGCAGTGCAGGTGAGATTCTGACAATTGTCATAGGAGCTACTATGGGGGGCTCGGTTGAGCCTAGAGGCAGTGTTTTAGAAAATGAACAACAAACAAAAGTGTGAAAAAATGTGATAGGTCAAATCTATGTGCTAGAAAATGAACAGCAAACAAAAGAGTGCAAAATAACACTAAAAACAACCTACAACTCACGATTAGCCTAGTTGGATTCACTGCAAAATAAAGACAACCAATGAAACCTTTTACCTTGTCTTGAATCAATCCTTTGGTTGGCCCCTTCGATCTTCGGTGTTGTATGCTACTTGGCTTGCAAGAGATGAGTGGATGAGAAGATGAGTGGATGTAAGTGTAAAAATGGCTAAGTATGGATTCTAGAAAAAAATTGCAAGAGTTTGGCTACAATGCATGATCTCCCTCAAAATTAGAGAAAAGAGGGGGTATTTATAGAGAATTTGGAGTTCTCTAGGGAATGTGATGGTCATGATTGAGCCACCAAGATCAAGATGTAGGGCTAAGGTGAGTTGAGAACTCACAAGCCCTCACATCTTGACATGTGGCATATGATATGGCTTAAAAGGGATGATGTGTACATGAGGTGGAAGGATAGTACATGACATGGACAGAGTACATAGTACCTTGGGATTGGACAAGATCTCCTCATAAAGGAGGTACTTGTCTCCATGTGGGTGAGAGGACAAGTAGAGAATTAAAAATTTCTCAAATATTCTCATGGGGATGAGAGAAGGAATTTAAAATTCCTTTAAATGCAATGGAGGATTAAATGTGAATTAAAAATTCACATGGGAAATGGAGATGCCTTGTTCAAAAAGAGAAAGTTTTTAATGAAGTTGACTAAAGACACATTCCATAAATGATATGGGGATTACAGATGACCTAATTGGGTGCTTAAGGTTGTGCAAGTACTTGATTAGACTAATTAAGGACTCATTAGAGACAAGTGAGAAATTATGGAGGATGGGACCCTAATGATGATTAGGGATGTGCACATCTTAATCATAAATTAATTATGACTAAGAAAGAGGGTTAGATTGCTAAGAGGGATTAGAGGCCAACTTGCAAAAGTTGGAGGATGTGACAATGAGAGAGAAAATAGAGAATTTAAAAATAAATTTAAAATTTCAAAAATAATATGACTAAATTAAATAAAGTGATGCCTTCATTTGATTTAGAGAGGAAAGAGGGGAAAAGTATTTATTAAATTAAATGCTTTGGGAAACCTTATGCAAAAAACATAATATTAATTAAATGAATGATTTAATTAATATCGGCAAAGAGGATGATTTTAGAAGAGCAAAGAGATGATTAAGAAGATGATTTTGACCATATGGAAGTGGTCAAATTTGGATGTGTACATTTTTCCCCTCTTTGAAACACTATTAGGATAATAAGGTTTTGAAGAAAAAAAAACACAGACAACTTTATGGAAGAAGTGACTTGGAAAAGAGATGCCCCAACACGGGAGAGATTATGAGTTACCCGAACAGAGGAGAATTAAAGGGGATGCCCTGGTCTCGCAAGGAAAGGCTTATGATAGAAGATTGTGAGAGCATGTTAGTGTATGCCCCTCAAGAAGGGGATGGTGATGAAAAAGGGGGCCTCAAACAACTTCTCGAAATGACGAAATGGTATATGTCGATGGAAAGAACATAGAAAATCAAAAAGATTGACGTTTAAATGGAGGAAAATTGGTCTACAGTGTGGAAATGGTGGCCCCAGGAAGACAAGGGGGTTAGGGAATTAGTTGAGGCCCAAAAAGGGCTAAATAAAAGGTAAAACTTCCTTTCATTTTAAAAAGTTAAAAAGAGGGGAAAATGCTATATAAGGGGAGTGAGGGGGTTATTTCTCCTCATTTGGGAAACTATCAAGTGAGGAGAAGAGGAGGTGGAGGAGAGAGCAAGAGGGAGGAAACACGGTGTCGGAGTACGATTCCGATATCATTCATCCAGGGGATGAGAGGTGATGATTCTATGAGGAGTGTGTCGCGCCACGTTAGGTGAGTCTGAACTCCACATTGTGATTTCGTTCAATTTTCCAATTTTTCATAAAAACAAAGATATGGGTTTTGTGGGGGGTCCCGAAAGGAAAAATGGGTTAGTGGGATTTTTTTTTTGTTTTTTTGTGAAATCGGGGTGGGCTAGGGGAGCGAGATTATGCTTCGAGGGGGGCGTCAGATGGTCCTGAGTGGGTCCGCCCAGCCAGTGGGGCAGGTCCGCCTAAGCTAGGGTAGGTCCACCCAACCAGTTGGGTGGGTCCACTCGAGCTGGGGAGGGTTAACCCAGGCAGGTGGGGCGAGTCAGCCCAAGTTGGGTGGGTCCGCCCAGCTAGCCTTGGTGGGTCTACCCAAGGACGGGCTCGCCCAATCCTAGGTGAGCTCATCGATGGGCTCGGGCGGGTCCGCCCAAGCTCGGGCAGGTCTAGCCTATCTTAGGTAGGCTCTCCCATTCGTGGGTCAGGTCCACCTATTCACAGGGTGGGTCCACCCGAGCTCAGTCAGGCTCACCTGCGAGCTTGGGTGGGTCTATCTATACGTAGGGCGGTTTTGCTTGTTCACAGGTTGAGTCTGCCCAAGGGGTTGGGGTGAAGCCAGGGTGACCAGGGAAACAAAACGGTAGAAGATAGGGAAAAAAAGGGGGGGAAGGGGGATGGGGAAGGGAAATCTCAGGGCAGAAAAATGGGGGGAAATGGGATAAATAATGGAACTCCATAAAAGTGGCGGGTGGATGGATGGAGAGCGCATGAACGGAAAGAGATGGATCCGGAAGGTTTTGGGTGGAGGATGCATGGAAGGATGGATGTGGAATGGAATGGCCCAGGGAGTCTGGATGATGGAAGGAAGCCAGCCCGGAATGGACTACATTAATTTGCGTTCCACCCCTACCACCGCCAGTGAAATATTACGGCACTCGGAGGATATTTGGCAGATTCTGAGGCTCCCTATAGCAGGGATTGCAATTAGCGAGTGTTGGTCAAAGGACGAGGGCTGGATGAGTCTGTGCGTGTTGTTTTTGGCAGTGACAATCTACCAGTTTAGCAGGGGTAGTTAGATTTTAATACAATATTGTCATGTAGGGTACTAGTTTTGTCCTTGTACTTAGTGGGAATGATTAGCGGGACCCTAGTGCCAAACCGAAGTGGGTGATTCCTACATCTCAGGTTCGTCAACATGATTCAAAATATCATCGAGGGTCGGGAGGGGCAGTTCAAGTGGTGGACATGCATGCTAGCACAATTGTATCGAGACATGCACCGGGTATGCTAATAGAGGGTATTAAGCATGGTCCATATGACACTACTATAGGTTTTGGCATGGGAGTACATCAGGGTGACCAAATTGATTGTGCGTAGATTAAGATAGCAGGATGATAGAGATGTTGTGGCCTATGGGTGGGGCGCAAAGGTGGGAGTGATACTGCTACATCAAGATGTGAGAGATGTAGACATATGGAGGAGACGACTTGATGATGTGTAGGAGGAGATGAGTGTGGAATCCCTATATACTGCGATGCTTCAGGAGTTGGAGTGGCGATGAGGAGGTAGACAATGGTTACTTCTTCATGCACTATTATATTGGTGGGTGAATTCTAATTATAGTGGGGCTACACAAACTCAATTGGGTGACATGACAATTTGGAGTGAGGACGGATATTCCTGAGGCATGGGTGAGATTCTGACGATTGTCACAGGAGTGGTCATGGGGAACTTAGCTAGAGACATTACATTTTATTCCATACGCAGACAGACGAGAGGCGCAGAGGGATGCAAGGGTGACATATTGGTATCACTAGTGGTTCAGGCAACATCCACCACTGCGGATTACCCCAATAGTGCCTATTGAAGGAGCACTAGGGTTCGGGTCAAAGGATGAGAGATGACTTAGGGCAGCAAGACTAGCACCCCAAGGATGAGAGAGAGGAGGTTAGGTGAAGGGAGGATAGCAGGTGGTGGGAGTAGCCGAGGAGCTAGCGAGGGAAGCTAGGAGGGGGAGAGAGGTAGTTGGTGAGGAGCTAGCGAGGGAAGCTAGGAGGGGGAGAGAGGTAGTTGGTGCAACAGCCGAGGAGCTAGCTAGGGTAGCCAGGAGGAGGAGATGATA
>VDFB02047230.1:139936575-139980334 GCA_007258455.2 Sequoia sempervirens
CATTATGCATAACTTCTTGACACTAGGAGTAAAACTCCTATAAGTGGGCCTCAGGATCCTTGTTCCCCTTGTATCTGTCGAATTTTGGTATTTCAAAATGTTTAGGGAAGGGGATCAATGAGATGGAGGGATCAAATGGATATGGGCATATGTGCTCAAATTTGAATGATTGTTTGCCATTCCCTTCCTGAAGATCTCTCAAAGTAGCTTTAATTTCTAGCAAATATGAGTTGACTAGTGGCGGGTTGGATGGATATAGATGGTAGGATGATAGAGGATCCTGCTGAGAGAATGTTGGATCATTGAGGTATGGGTTTGGATGGTGGAGTAATGACATCCCTTGTTGGTATGCTGGGGGATTTTTTTGATAGTTGGGTTGTTGTTGGGAGGTATAATATGGATTCGTTTGATAAAGATGTGAGGTGGGTTGTTGAGGTGATTGGATGTGATGTTGTGGATTGACCCGTTGATATTGGGGGAGTTGTTGTGATTGTTGGGAGGCTGCATAAGGTGGTTGTTGTTGGGACTGTTGTTGGTAATAAGAATACTGTGGTGGTTGTTGATGTGATGTGGGATGTTGCATGGGCCAAGATGACATGTTGTACAGTGCTTGAGCTCGCAGTCGTAGGATGGATGCGAAGAAAGGAGATATGGTTTGAGTGGGAGGTTAGGATGGATTGCTTTGCGACTGATATGGTGGTTGTTGCGAGGAAAATAGTGGTTGTTGTTGTTGGGGCGACTGGGATAACATAAGGGGATTTTGCAAGGGAGGTTGTTGGGTACCGAAGGGGACATTTAGAGGGGGTAGATTAGATTGAGGCTGTTGTGAGGATGTATATGAAGGTGACAGTTGGTTTAGGGTCCCAGAAGGTGGAGGCAATGCAGTGAAAGGGTTTCCCCCAGTGTTGACAGGAGGTGAATTCAAAGGAGGTGGTGCTGGTAGCATTAGTGGTTGTGGTTGTGGGATGTTTTGTGGCATGCCAAAGGTAAAAGGATCATTGGGATTAGTGGTTTGGGGTGTCCCTATGACTGAGATCATGGGATGCGGGGGATTTCCAACAAGATATAGAATGGTGTTGCTAAATTTCAGTTGGTGCCAACCTTCCACAGAAGGAACATTAGGGATGTATGAACTACTTGGTACATTGTGTGAACCTTGGGGTATATTAGGTGCAGAACAACCATACTTGGAGAGGTCGATACCTGATGATAGTTTGACACCCTTGTCAATTAAGTGAGCCAAGATTTCTTCGCCATGTTTTTCAAGAAGGTGATCTATCATTTGCACATTGACCAGGTTACTAAAGTGTTCCTCAAACGTAACCTCGGGTTGAATGACCATGTTTTCATCTCTGGGGGGTGATGTATTTTGACCATGGATATTGGATTGTGATGATTTTCCATTGTGTGGATCCCGAGGGATGTTCGCATTATTATTGGGGTCTTGTGAGGCATTGGATAGGTTATTTGAATCTTGAGGGATGTTTGGTTGGGATTGTTGTTCAGCCATTTTCCTTGTTTGTGACTAGGTTTGAACAGGCATGCAAGATGATATGATGGATTAGGATGACCTTGGTGATGAAAGGATTGATTTGATTTGATAATTGATTAGCCGAAAATGTTGTGGCTCGATAGGATTGGTTTCATTAGATGATTGATTAGTCGTCAAGGCTAGGGCTCGATGAGATTGATTCAATTTGACTGAAGTGGTCTAGGTTGATCGGTAGATGATGAGACGATCTGGATTGGATGATATAATGATCTGATTTGGATTGATGATTGATTAGGATGGATGATAGTGATTGGAATCTGAAACCAAGTTCAAGAGTGATCTTTGGTAACGCTAGGTGTGTATTAATCAATCAAAGGGACGATGTATGATAATGGCACCGAATCCAGCTTGAGATAGAAGTGGATTGATTGGGATGACAAAGATGACTGACTTAGGAAAGATGAAAATCTTGTAGTACCCCTCTAGTTACTACTATGTGAGTCAGTTTGTTTGTGTTCATTTGCTAGTCATGTAACTGTTTCAGATACTATATTTAATTGTTAAACTCTATGGATGATTTATCAGATATTTTGTTTCTGAGTCTTAATGTGGTTATCATGATTTGATTGATGTTTATGATTTAATGATGCATGTCAGTCCTGGTGAAGAAGACAACGTAGCACTACTCACTTGTGAGTATCCTGTTGTGTTGCGATTCTTCTTCACAGTGTGTTTTTTAATATATCATGATATGTATAACATTGATGTTTTCTGCAGATACAGGTACTGGGTATCGGCTCCACCTGCTTGTCAGGTCTGAGCGTACCCTAATCCAATTAAATCATGTTGATTTGGAGATAGTGTCTGGTCCTTGTTTAACCATCATTCTTCGTTGAATGAGTATCCTATTGTCACCTATGGTCATTATTGTTTTGTGTTGTCGTGTCAATTTTGTCAGTGTTATTTATTTGGAAATTAATTACTATGTAATTTAGTTAAGTGGCTAATTTGTTGATTTATTGATTAAATGCAAATTTGTTTAAATATTAGAATAAATGTTTATGTTATGTTTATTGTTTAATTTATTAATTTAAATTAAGCAAGTCATTTGATTAAAAGAAAATGTGAAAATTGTGAAAAGGTATTTCTTAAAAAGAAATTAATAAGTTACTTGTGCAAATAAAATTTAAGTTAAAAACAAGTATTTTAAAAAGAGTTGATTTCGAAAAGTTAAAATATCTAAAAGATGACCTGAAGGAAAATATCTTTGATATTTAATGTTTTTAACTACATGAGAAATTTGAGGAGTGCATGTTTACAAACTGTAAGTGGTGACTTGAGATAAGGGATTGCATTAATAGCCTTTAGGGGTTGCATTTTGATGCACAACATTTCTCGGGAGGAATTTTCACGGTAGCAGCTGGGAGGAAATTTTTGCATGGCAATACTTTTAAAAAAGCTTTTATGACACTATAAATCAAATGGAGGTAATGGATTTAAAGAGCTGGTGTTTTTGGGGAAAACAGAGGATTGTCAATTGCAGGTTCGGGCATCATTCTCCATTTGAATTTGAAAACTATAAACCAGGTTTTCTACTTATTCTGTAGTTCTTATTTAGTAGTTTTCTGAAATTTATATTGAAATAGACTTGCACAGCAATAGAGAAATAGTTAGAATAAGATATCAAATTTAAATTACAAATTAAATCAAAGATATGAAAGATTTCAATGAAACATGACATTCACCAGTCCCTATACTGAAACTTCTAGCTTATCTCTCTAAACTTTGTGTGTATTTTGCCAGTACAAGCTTTTTATCTGTTAAAGTTTCTTAACTACTCGAGCTAGTAGTAGCCATTTGATTTATTCTACTGGTTGGAAATGGTATATTAAAATCTGGTTCCTCAATTAGCATATGGGTGTCACTGCAGTGTTTTAAGATAGTACTTATTTTCTATATTTGTAGACTTATTTATTAAAGGTTATTGGTTTGCATTGTATATTTTATGTCTTCCTTCGCCGCCTTGTTCTATTCTCTTGTAAGCTGTGTGTATCAATTAGATTTCCTCATGGTAGTTTGAATGTAGAATAGTGAAGATAATTTTTGATCTCCATACCTATAGTGGTGGCGCATTGTGTGTGGATAGATGAATAAGACTCAGTGTTAACTCAAAGTTTTGACCACTTTCTTTCCTATCGATGAAATTGTGAATCCTATGTCTACCCAGTAATTTAAGTAAGATTTTGACTCATATATTTAGTTGATATTAAAGGAATATATATATATATATAGTTGAAGTCCATGTTGAGAATGGCATCAGGAGAGCCGTCCCTATCTCCTCTTTCCTATAGAGTATTGTCTCAAAGATTTAAATATCTCTCTTACGCTATTGGCATCTATTTTAGCAGTAACGCTTTAAATGGTAGCCGTGATGTTCTTTATAACCTCCTTGATATCATTAGCAACCTTTCTTAGATGTCGTATTTGAGCATGGTAGGGTATAAAGATTAAAATAACCTCCCTGTTGCTATAGGCATACATTGCAGATTTTGTATTTGAAACTAGAATGGTGTAGAGGTATAATTAACCCCACAATTTCATTCGCTTAGTGTCTCAGCTGCATTGCTTTAACATAGAAAGGGAATGGATGTATAAGTAACCTCCTAAATTCCAACCATTACCTGAAGAAGCGGGAACACTTATATGTGGTAGGATGTATTGATATAAATTACCTCCCTGAAGCTTATGTGCCTATCTCAAATGCAGTGCATGAAAATAGAGTGTTGATGAAATTTAAATAACCTCTATGATTCTATTAGCGACCTTTCACAGTTGCATCACTCAAACATAGAAGAGTAACACTCAAACTCGGAAGGTTGTAGCAATTTTATACTCATATCTTTCTGATCTCCTTGGTAACCTGTCACATCTATCACACTTGATCATTTGAACCTCGTAGCTGATACACTTTGAGTCTTTGGATCAGAATGAAATCTCCTTATTTGTATTACCGTAGAGAGTGTTAATGGGGTATAGCTCTGGACTATTTCTCTTGTTTTCAAGCCAGCATCTAGAACTTTTCTTTTAATCATTCTTATGTTAAGAATTCGCCCCTCTAGCTAGTAATGTACTAGTATAAATCTGGTTATGATTTAGTCTATAAAATCATTTGATACTATGTTTAATGGTGCCACCTCTTTTCCCTGTTTGGTAACTTCTAGCCTTCTTGATGGCGCACGTCTTGTTTCTAGACTGTGTCTATTTGAATCATCTATACTCTCCACAAAGTGAAAAAAATATAATATATCCACTTTAAATAATGGAATTGGATCACATTTCTTAGGATAGTTTCTCTTGCAACAATCTTGGAATTGAAATTTGAAACTGCGCGCCCTCTTCTTGATATTTGAAGTTTATTGGAGCTAATCTATTTTCCGTACCTTATGCTCTTGCCATGCAAATTTTTGTGCACAATATCTATTTTTGTAATCCCCTCATTCTTTATTTGGTAAGTATTGCGCTCAGCCAGTATACTTACTGTTTCTCAATTTCTTATTAAATGTGAAATACCTTGAGGTCTGATTCTCTTTTACTTATCATAGCCTTAGTTTTAATTAACCACTGGTAGCTCTTTACATCAGTGATATTGCATGCATGTTAGACTGATTGTTAACCATAGGGTGTTAACATGCCTTTACTGTTGATATTTATCAAAATGTTTGCTTTACGATGTCTTCTTAAAATTAACTTGGAGTGCATTTTAAGTTTTGTAGATGAGGGAATGATCATCTTTAGTTTACAAATATAAAGAAAAACTTAAATGTATGGCTTACCAATATTTGGGTTAGCTTTCTTATTTTAGCTTATTTGAATTTCCCAACGATTAAATGATGAAAGAAAATACCAATTTATATTGATAATGTATAATGTGTTCAAGTTGATTAAAGATTGCTATTCATATTAATCTCCATAAAAGAGATTTAAAAATATTTGAATTACATGTAATTTGGTTGAGTTTTCTATTTCAATTATAAATTGAAATTTTGATATTAAATTTATATATTAGAATTTGTTTTAAAGAATATAACCAATAATATGTATAGTGGGAGTGTTTATTTGAACTATACTTGTAATATGGTTTTGGAATCAAGAAAAGAATTTGAAGTTTGTTATTTGGGATGAAAGTCAATGTTTTGTAACATGTGTTTAAATAGTCTTGAAGGAATGAAGATTATGCTTCACTTTTAAATTAATATTTAACGTAATCATGTTCTTTTATGGGATTGATTATTTGGAATTATCTAGTGAAAGTTTATTTGATAGGAGGAATGGAAAATTTGGTTTTCTAGAGGATTAGTGTGTTGATATTTGTTTATTGATGTTTTTATACCTTGATCTATTTTGGGACTATGTCATGCTATGATTAACTGTCACCTTAAGGGTGTTGAGTTGTTCACTGATTGGATCATGAATGAGATATATTCTATTATGATTTTATTGTTCTATACACATGATTGGAAGTCCCTGGTATTTAGATGTTGTGTCATGTTTCCAGGAAGAGTGGCTTACAATAGGAGCTAGAACCCTAAGAGTTTTCCAAGGTAACCTATAGTGGGTTTCCTATAATTCAGTGAAAACTTTAATAAATAAACCTGGGGTTCATTAAGTAATTAAGATTAACAGAATGCCTCACCTAGCACCTTAATGCTCATTTAGATTAAGGGAAGGTTGAGAAGGCCTGGAATGGCTTATCAGTTACCTTGTCTTTCTAAAAGGTATCTCGACTCCACATGAGTTTGTCTAAGGGTTGGGAATCGGTAGTGACTACCAGGGTAACTCTAGATGAGGGCCGGTAGTCTAGGAAGATTCGCCAGGGTAACTTAGAACAACTATGTGATGACACTTTGTCCTAAAACATGATTGTAGTCTCTTGTGTAGAGTTATCTATTATATTGTGGTCGTCTCTGGAAGCATAATTTGTGAATACTATGGTTTGATGTGGTCATGTCGTTAAGTGTAGTCAGCCAAGTAATGTAATGTGTGTTCTTTGTTGTTAGTTAGATTGTCTTATGGAACTTTCATTATCTCCTAGCACGGAGGGAGTGGACCTTCAGGTTCCACGCGGTTGGGAGGAAACCATGCTACACTTTCATTGGATACTCTTACAGATGGCTTTATATTTGTAGCAGATTTTTATTACTTAGATGTTCATGACAGTGGACGTAGAACGCAATCGGATGTGGATATCTGATGTGAGGAGATGGTTACCCTCTTTGTATATTTACCTCATGATTGAGGGTGTACTCATTGTAACATCATTAGATGTATTGAGATTTATGAGAATCTCGTTGGATGTAATTTGAACATGTAAATGACTTGAACTATTTAAGTTTATGGAAGTGGATCATTCTTGTATATGTTATGTACTTGTGTTTTATAACTTAAATATTATGATGTGAAGTTCTTAATAATAATGTATAAGTAACGTCGTCTTGGAATCCATTAGTCATTTGTATATATACAAATGTTTTAAAAAAATTATTTGGATAATTTGCTACATAATACTTTGTTTTATTGGTTTCCTTGGCAGGGCGTTACAAATCCAAAGTAGGTTTTGATGGATGACGATTAGAGATAAACACCTAGTTCAATTTGGATAACCACTCTAACAAGGTTTCAATGGGATACTGATGGCTTGAAACGTGGAAATGATAACCAGCATGTGGGTTTTGAATGGGTGAATGGATGCACGAGCTGAGGGGATGGATGTTTAGGATGGTGAATGGATTCTCAAAATGAGTGAATGGATGTCTGAAATAGGAAGACGAGTGATCGAGATGGCAGAACAAGGATTCTGAATGGTGAAGTGGATAAAAAAGTCAATTGGTCAAGGGTCAAGTCTGCCCCTATGACGGGAAGGTCCGCCCAAGGAGAAAAATTGGTCAAATTAGGTCAAAACAGGCCTAAAATAGCTTGGTGAATAGGTCAAGTCCACCCCTAGGTGGGTTAGGTTTGTCGAAGGAGCAAAAACTAAGAAAATTAGGTCAAAACATGCCTAAAATAGCTTGGTCAACAAGTCAAGTCTGCCCTTAGGTGGGTCAGGTCTGCCCAAGGAGCAAGAACTAAGAAAATTAGGTCAAAATAGGCCTAAAATAGCTTGGTCAATAGGTCAAGTATGCCCCTAAGTGGGTCAGGTCTTCCCAAAGAGCAAAAAATAAGCAAATTAGGTCAAAACAAGCCTGAAATAGCTTGGTCAATAGGTCAAGTCTACCCCTAGGTGGGTCAGGCCTGCCCAAGGAGCAAAAACTAAGCAAATTAGGTCAAAGTAGGTCTGAAATAGCTTGGTCAACAAATCAAGTCCACCCCTAGCTGGGTCAGGTCTACCCAAGGAGAAAAAACTAAGCAAATTAAGTCAAAAGAGGCCTGAAATAGCTTGGTAACAAGTCAAGTTCACCCCTAGGTGGGTCAGGTCCACCCAAGGAGCAAAAACTAAGCAAATTAGGTCAAAATAGGCTTGAAATAGCTTGGTCAATAGGTCAAGTCCGCCCCTAGGTGGTTCAGGTATGCCCAAGGAGCAAAAAATGATAAAAAAAATGGCCAAGAAAGACTCCAAAAGGACTGGTTTGAAGGTCAAGTCCACCCTTGGATGAGGAAAAATCCACCCAAGGAGCAAAGGTTGGTCAAATTTCTCACAAGGTGGCATATCTAGTTGTTTGTGGGTCAAATCCAACTGTTTGTGGGTCAAATCCGGTTGTTTGTGAGTCAAGTCCAACTGTTTGTGCATCAAATCTAGCTATTTGTGAGGTTTGACTTAATTTCTGACAAAAATACCAAGGCAAAGGACTCAAAACACAACGATCATCAATCAAAATACTATGGCTAAGTGAAATAAATTAGATAATCACTAGTTTCACATAAAGAAGACAATTCAGATAGTACAAGCCTAAGTCTAGTAGAGAGGGCATGGTTGACAAAGTCCTCTAATCTAGGATGAACATGGTTACTAGGGAGTCCTCGATATACACCCGGTACGTGAGGCCCAAACCGTGAACACCAACCCGCTACAAGTGTGAGTCAGGAACCTAAAAGGCTCGGACAAACTCTTCACATCATCCCGATGCTTTTCCAATTACAACGTGGTTGGATTGAGGTACAACTTTCACTCTTCCCCCTTTATATACCCCACTAATACGCATGGTTGGAATCGTCCCTTGGGGTGATGAAATCCCCAAGTAGGTCCCACTAAGAAAAATAAAATGGGTAGACTCAAAGGATGTGGTAAGCTACGATTTTTCGTCACCCAGGATCGTTGAATGGCGCAAGGGGATTGGATACATCAAATAGCTCACCCAAAAACACAACATACAAGGTTGATTAACACCTCTTAATTAAACTATGTTCCTAATTAAGGGTTAAGAACCCTTAAAACAACCAAAAAATTACTAAAAAAACTAAAATTTTACCTTTTGGAAAAAGTTGTATGGGAAAAATCCAGCTGTGCAGAGGTCAGGTCCAGCAATGTAGGGCGGGTCAGCCTATCTGTGAGGGAAAATTTGCCTATTCATGATTTTTTTTCCAAAAACCACTTCTGCAGTCTGTGGAGGGCAGGTCCGCCCTTGGGAAAGGTCAAGTCCGCCTATGTAGGTCAAGTTCGCCCCTTTGTATCTTGTACCTGCAAAAAGTCAAAAAATAGAAAACATGAAAGCAAGAGACCTATTTGTGGGTCCCACCGGGCATGCCAGAAATGTGATAGGTCAAATCTATGTGCTATAAAATGAACAACAAACAAAGGAGTGCAAAATAACACTAAAAAAACCTACAACTCAAGATTAGCCTAGTTGGATTCAATGCAAAATAAAGGCAACAAATGAAACCTTTTACCTTGTCTTGAATTGATCCTTTGGTTGGATCCTTCGATCTTTGCTATTGTATGCTCCTTATATGGCATGACATGCAAAGCTATATGATGGTGTGAGGATGAGAAGATGAGTGGATGTAAGTGTAAAAATGGCTAAGTATGAATTCTAGAAATTTTTTGCAGGAGTTTGACTACAATACATGATCTCCCTCAAAATGAGAGAAAAGAGGGGGTATTTATAGAGGATTTGGAGTTCTCTAGGGAAATGGATGGTTAAGATTGAGCCATCAATATCAATATGTAGGGCTAAGGTGAGTTGAGAACTCACAAACCCTCACATCTTGACATGTGGCATATGATATGGCTTAAAAGGGATGATGTGTACATGAGGTTGAAGGATAGTAGATGACATGGAGAGGGTACATAATACCTTGGGATTGGACAAGATCTACTCATAAAGGAGGTACGTGTCCCCATGTGGGCGAGAGGACAAGTGAGGAATTAAAAATTTCTCAAATATTCTCATGGGGATGAGAGAAGGAATTAAAAATTCCTTTAAATGCATTGGGGGATTAAATGTGAATTTAAAATTCACATGGGGAATGGAGATGCCTTGTTCAAAAAGAGAAAGCTTTTAATGAAGTTGACTAAGGACACATTCCATAAATGATATGGGGATTAGAGATGACCTAATTGGGTGATTAAGATTGTGCAAGTACTTGATTAGACTAATTAATGACTCATTAGAGGCAAGTGGGAAATTATGGAGGATGGGACCCTAATTATGATTAGGGATGTGCACATCTTAATCATAAATTAATTATGACTAAGAAAGAGGGTTAAATTGTTAAGAGGGATTAGAGGCCAACTTGCAAAAGTTGGAGGATGTGATAATGAGAGAGAAAATAGAAAATTTAAAATTCCAAAGATAATATGACTAAATTAAATAAAGTGATGCCTTCATTTAATTTAGAGAGGAAAGAGGGGAAAAGTATTTATTAAATTAAATACTTTGGGAAACCTTATACAAAAAACACAATATTAATTAAATGAATGATTTAATTAATACTGGCAAAGAGGATGATTTTAGAAGAGCAAAGGGATGATTAAGAAGACGATTTTGACCATATGGAAGTGGTCAAATTTGGATTTCTGCACATATATTGAGGTTTGTGTTTTTATAATAAGGATTTGTAAGTAGTTTGATAGTGTTGATCATTTATTGGTTTCTTGTTGTAAGGTAGTACAAGTTTATCAAAAGCCAAGGTTTGGTCTATTGTAGGATTTTTACTTCACTTTTGGACTTTGTGTGGATAAGGGACTAGTCATTTTGTTCCTAAATCCTAAATCCAAGTTTCAACCAAAATATAAAATCAAAATCAAAATTTTACTTTTTTTATTTTACTTTTTATGTTCATTTCAGTGCTACCAAGAATCATCAAGAATATAGAAGGTTGCATAGATTATTTATCCCATCAAATGCCTTCCACCATAGTAGTATGGTGATATGTTATCAAAGGCATCATTTTCATATAGGTGTTATATGTGTATGTTGTTATGGGGATACCCACCTTGGTTCTACAGAGCCTAAAGTGTAGACAAGAATATGAAAATGTGTCTCCAGTTCATTGGCCACTACCTTAGGGTCTATGAGTACAAGAAGTAGGTAATATTAAGGAGAACCTATACAATTAGTTGGAAAAACCAACATGAAACCTGTGCATCCTCTAGATTCCTACATGCAATTCAAGTGCTAGCAAATATGATAGACAATGACATGTGTTGTGGGAACCTCCAAACTAAAGAAATTTAAAAACTAGTGAATAAATATTAAAAAAACTACTCACCTTGTAAGAAAACTCAGTTCTCGATCCCCTCATGGAGCTCCTCTAGTTTGGGTCACCAATAATCTCATCTACATAGAATTTTCTCTCAAGAAATGATTTGAGATCTCAAAAATTGTAAATGTGAATAGTAAAATAATAAAATTTTAGTTGTGATATATTTATAAGAATCTTGACATAAAATGAATGGAATTTGGGGAGAATTGATGTGGGTGAGCTACGGTGTCTAGGACTTAGCTTGAAATTTGGTTGGTTTGTTCTGAGCGTGGGGAAGAGGGGGTCTTTTTTTGGTAGGGATGTGACCAAGTGCAAATTGTGTTTGGGGTTTCAAAACATTGCTCCTTTTCCATGGTTTTTTCCTAATTTATTTCTTTTTTGAGCACTAATGTGGGGTGGTTTTGATCAATGAAGAGTTTTTTGGGGGTTTTTTTTAGTGCCTTATGTGGGTAGCATGTGTTTTTTGATAAGGAAGGTTTTTTCTTAATTTTAGTTACAAGATTTTCCAATGGAGTGCCCTGATCGAGAATTATTGTTGATTTAGTTGTGGATGAGGCCCTATTTGAGGAGCTCTCTTTTGATCCTTGATGGTAATGCATGTGGATTTAGATAATGTAGATCAGGCATCCCATATTCCTGGTGATGGTCTGATGACTTCAAACTTGACGACTTCTCTAGGTGCAAGTTTGATAAGAAATGGAGCTTTCAAACTATGAAAGGTGAATGGATGTTTGGAAAAATCCTAGGAGAAGCCAATTTTAGTGATCCAATAGGAGTTGGTAGCTGAGGATTTGGAATAGTGCAACAATCATGTGCTACTTTTTAATTTAATGGGGATGAGGTTTTCTCTTCCTCTTCTTGATACCTAGGTTCATAAGACATGGAACCTGAAAGAGGACTTTGCCATTATGTTGGTTGCTAATTATTTTTGGTAGACTTCTCTTGTATTGTTGATCAAAATAGGGATTTCGAAGGAGGACCATATTTTTATAATTAAGTGGGGCTCTTCATAAAACAATGGCATGTTGGTTTTAACTTGATAGAGGAACTACCTTCTAGGGTTAGAATATGGGTTTGTCCCCCTTGTCTTCGACTTGAATGTTAGAGAAGTTATATACTGCATGTGATTGCCTTGCTACTAAGAAAGCCTATTGGTCTGTCTCAATAAACTTTGAATAAGAAGATTCTTTCCTATGGTCGAGTGTGTGTGGAAATTTATTTGAATAACCTGCTTCCAAATTTAGTTGATATGACTATTGGTTCTACTTCTTGGTTACAATAGTTAGATTATGAGGTGCTCCCCTTCAGATGCCAGTTGTTTCACAAATGTGTTCATCTATAGGAGAAGTGTCCCCAAGTGACTAATGCTTCTAGTTTGAGTGTTGTTCCTACTCAGTCTTCTTTGAAGACAGATAAGGATAAGGCTCCCATGTAGGGAGTGATGGCCAATAAGGAATTTTTTTCTCCTATTAAGACTCACAATCATGGAAGGGGTCAAAATAGGACCCTCAAGGATAGACAAGAAGAGGAAACTTTCAATAGATTTAATGCTTTGGAAGATTTGGTTTAGGAAGAAGGGTTACATGTGGATTTGTAGGTGACAATTATTTTGAGGAGGACAAACCTCATGATCAACCTATTATGGATCCTAGTTTAGTGTAGGTTTGTGTCCAAGAGATGGAAACATATTTTTTTCCTCATGCTCCAATTAATTGTGATGCTAGAAGCTTCTTGTGGACCTTTTAGTATTAGTGCTAGTCTCTCTAATGTGAAGGGTGTTTCTAACCTAGGTAAAAATAAATCTTCTTCCCCAACTTTGGGCTTACAATAAAAGACCCCCAAAAAAGGGCTCTTGAGAAATCTCTTAAGGATGGAAGAAAGGAAGATAAGGAAAAGGTTAATCTAACTAGTGAGACGTTGGTAGAGTCTGGGTCGATGAAGACTGATGATGCACACTTCTTCCAACCCCAACAATGATAGTTCTTTGTTGGAATATGAGGCATATGAATAGCATCCATAGACAAAAGACTTCGATATTTGATTCATGTTCATTCTCCTGATGTGGTTTTTTTGCAGGAAACTAAGTTATTTGTTGATATCATGTTGACCATGGATTGGAAGATTTGGAGTAGAGGGCAGTGTTAGTGCATGTGGGAGCCTATGGTAGCTCTAGTGGGGTGGATTGTTTATGGGATTTGGATTGAGTTAGTCCAATCTAGTGGATCTCTTCCAAGTATTATATTTCTCTTGTTGCTTCTCATTTAGAGTCTAGTGAGAGAATTCTTCTTTCCAACATTTATGATCTGACTTATTTTCAAGGCAAGGCTCTTTTGCGGGCTCATGCAAGATATGTGAGATATTTCTAGATCCTTTTCTTCCTTGGATTTTGGTTGGTGACTTCAATGATATCACTTTCCTTGAGGAGAAGAGGGGTGAAAATTCTCACCTAGAGCCTTCTTTTGTACTCTTGCAAGCTAATGTGGATTTCCTAAGTTTGTTTGATATCAAGCCCGCTAATGGAGTTTTTAATTAGAATAATAGAAGTGGGTAGCATCTATATCTAAAAGGTTGGATAGGTTCTTGGTGTCTAGTTTTTGGGTTGGTGATAGGTGGTCGACTAGCTCTAAGATTCTAGATTGGCATGGTTCAGACCATTGGTCGATTAAGTTTACATTGTAGATAATTTTTTAGTATTGGAAGAAGTAGTCGTCTAGATTTCAACTTATGTAGATTAGAGATGAGTCTCTTCATGACCTGGTTCTAGGTTTGTGGTGTCTTGGGAAGTTAAACCATGGTACTAAAATGGACTCCTTCTCCATGAGGCTCCAATTTGTCAAATATATGCTGAAACGTTGGAATAGACACCATTTTGGTCAAAAAAATTCAAGAAAAGAAAAATGATCAAGCTCACTTGGACTCGATTACTTAGTAGATTCATGAATAGGGTCTTATTGAGGACTTTTCTAAGATGAAAGCTACTACAGTAAAGGAAGTTGAATAATGAAAATTGAGAGAGGAAATTTTTTGGAAGCAAAAGTCTCAAATTAATTGGCTCTAGGAAAGAGATTGGAACACTTCCTTCTTTCACAATTTTGTTGAGGATATAAGGCAAGGTAATATTATTTCTTCTCTTTTGTCTCAAACAGGCAGCTTCTTTCCTCTTCTACTATGTTTTTTGTAGATTTAGTTTTCTTTTTTCTACCTTTTAATCTAAGGATTCTCCTCCTACAGAGGGGGATGAGGGTGTGATTTTGGATAGCATACTACATCTAGTTACTTGTAAAATGAATGAATCTTTTCTTAATCCTATCTCCTTATTGGAGCTTAAGAATATTGTTTTTCAAATGAAAAAAGGAAAAGCTCCAGGACTTGATGGGTTTCTAGTGGAATTCTTTCAAGAATTATGGGAGGTGATCAAGTTAGACTTGCTAGAGGTTATCTAGGAGTCCCAAAAGAATAAGCAAATGTTGAAATTCATAAATTCTACTATTTTATCTCTCATCCCAAAAAGGGAGGAGGTTAATTCTCTGGATATTTTCAAGTCCATTTCCTTATGTAACATGGTGTACAATATAATCACAAAGTTGATTGCCGAGTGACTGAAACCTTTGTTAAGTAGGTTAGTTTTTGAAGAACAAGGGGGTTTTGTTATTGGCAGGAAGATTCTTGATGGAGTTATCATTGCGGCTAAAACCATTCATTCTATGGCATATTCTAGAGAAAAATATATGTTTATAAAATTGGACATGGCTAAAGCTTATGATCGTGTTAAATGGGATTTCTTATTCAAGATTCTAGGAGCCTTTGGTTTTGATAGTGACTGGATTGAGTGGATCAAAATTTGTCACCTCTTCTTCATTTTACATGCTAGTCAATGGTAAGCCATCTCAGTTGTTTTGGGCTTCTAGGGGACTCATATAATGGGATATTTTATCCCCTTACCTATTTATCTTGCTAGTTGAATGCTTAGGGGGATTTATTCAATCTTGAGTTGAGCTTGGTCTCATCTAGGGGTGGTGTTGGGAAAATAATATTCCTCAATCACATCTTTAATTTGTAGATGATAGTGCTCTAATGGGTAGGGCTAAAGTTGAGGAGGTTGCTACCTGGTGTAGAGTTCTAGATAGTTATTTGGCTACTTCAGGGCAAAGCAATAATGAAGGGAAGTCCTTCATTTACTTCTTTAATACCCCTAAGATTATTCAAAGGAGAATTGTTGGTATTATTCACTTTCAAATTGGCTCTCTCCTTTTTGTATATCTTGGTATTCCTCTTGGTATTCACTTGCTTCCCAAAAAAAATTTGTAGGAGGTTATTGATTAGTTTCACAAAAAGGTCAATCATTGGACCTATAGATTGATTTATTTTGTGGGAAGAGTGATTCTATTGAAGTCTATGGTGTAGGCTCTTCCTATTTACAGGTGTTTTTTGTTATCTCCTCCCTCTAGTTTCATCAAAGAATTTGATAGTTTTCCTCAACAGTTTCTTTGGTTGAGTAATCATATTTATATGAAATGGAGCTTGATTATGTGGGACGTTGCTTGCAAGCCAAAACAAGAAGGTGGGCTTGGGTTGCTTCGAGCTAACTCGAATGGGAAAGCTCTTGCAGCTAAGTTGTACTAGAGATGGTTCTCTCTATAGCATTAGCTATGGGCTAAAATCCTCACTTCAAAATATCTAGGGGATGTTAAGAGTGTTGATGTACTCTACTTTAGCTTGGAGAGGAAGGGATCTATAATTTGGGGTACCCTTAAAAGAGGTGCAAAGCTTGTCAAATAGGGGTTGTTATGGATTTGTAATAATGGTCATGATTCTCTCTTTTGGTTCAATTCTTGGGATGGTAATCCTCCAATTCTATCAACTCACCCTCATCTACGAACTCTTTGTAGTCACTTTTTGGATGTTGGTTGGATTCGTGTGTCAGATTTCAAAACTCCTTGAGTTCTAGGTCAAACTAATGTGTTTAGGTGGAAGGACCCACAAGAGTGGCCTCCTGGGGATTTGGTAGAGGATTGTTGGGGGCTTGTTGCTATTTTGATTGGATGAGTGTGTAACTCTCTTCTTAGGATGGATGTGTTGGCTTGGGGCCCTAATTTGAAAGGTAATTTTTTGTTGCTTTTGGTTATCATGTTCTGGATAAACCGTTGTTTGTGAGTTTGGGGGTTTGGTGGTGGAAGAAGTTTTGGAATAAGTTTTCCTGGCCTAAGTGTAATGTTTTCTCTTGGCTTGTGGTGCAAGGATGATGTCATACTTGGGAGAATCTTTGGAAGCATGGGTTTTAGGGACCTTCTATGTATGTCATGTGTGTTGGACATGATTAGTATACTTCTCATCTCTTTTTTCAGTGTTTTTTTGATAACGCAATTTGGCACTACTGGTGGAATATCTGGTGACAACCATGTATGCATGCCTATTATTTGGAGGAATTTTGGATGGGGAAATGGAATCCTCCTGTTATAACATGTTTTCTTCAAATTGACTGGGTTATTGTCCCTCGTTTGATTATCTGGCATGTATGGTTGGAGCACAATTGTAGAAATTTTCTTAGCTAAGTTTCTTTTTGGTCAGCTTTGGATGAGGATTATGGGGGTCCCACAAGAGACTCTGGCTACTAAGTGTAATTTTTCTATTCCTATTAACCCTAGTGATTTAGGAGTGATCAGTTCTATGGGTCTTTCTATTGGTGGAAAGAGAGACCTTCAGCCTAACCAACAATGGTGTGGTAGGGAGAGGATTTAGTGTAGTGGTCATTAGCATCCTCCTCCTCTAGGGAAGTTGAAAATTAATACTGATGGCTTCTCTAGAGGAAATTCTAGGCATGCAGGAGTTGGTGGTATCAGCAGGGATAGTTTGAGAGTGGTGGTTTTCATTTTTTTGTTTACAAAGGTTAGCATACTAATAAATTTATGGAATCCCTAGCTATTCTTTTGGCATTAGAACATGCTTGTGCCTTTGGCTGGAGTAACATTTTTTGTGAATGTAATTATCAAGTTGTTATTGATATGCTAAATAAGGAGTATCTTGATGATGTGAGTTGGTAGTGTATACATCTAAAAATGGTCACATCACAATAGTCTGGTAATTAATTAAATATTTTCAATATTTAATTAAAATCTTTGAATTCAATCTGCATATAAATAAATTTAAATAATTTATTTATATTGTTCATTCTTTCATTTAGATTAAATAAATAAGTTTATTTAATCACTCTTTCTTATCCATTTCTTAATTAATTAAATAAACATTATGATTTATTTATATTAATTATCATATAATCTTGGCTTGAATATTTTATTCAAATAAAGATTAAATTTTCTTCTCTTCTAAAAATTCTCTAAAAAATCATTCACAATTAAATATTCCAAATATTTAATTAATTCCTCTAAAATTTCATTCACAATTAAATATTCAAAATATTTAATTAATTCTTCTAAACTTTATTCGCAATTAAATATTCCAAATATTTAATTAAGTCTTCTATAGTCCTAAAATCAAATATCAGCTCACATAAAATTAAATAAATTTATTTATTTAATTTATTTTACATTATCTTCAACAACCGTGAAACACACTGTAAAAACAAAAAATTAATTTCTCTGTTTCTGAGCAAGCTTGTTCCCATGGGTTGAAGACAATCTTCCATCTTCCTCTCAACCTCTCCATCTCTTGCCATTCAAAATTACAAGACAATCTCACAGCCATTGATCTTTGCCAGCTAGGCTCTTGCCTGTGAAAATCTATAAAAAGGATGGCCGGGTCTTTGAAAAAAAGAAGCTTTCATACGGGAAAATTATAGCCAATTTGTAGTAGCATAGCCTTTTAGCATCCATAGTCTTTAGAATCATAGCTTAGCATATTAGCAATCCATATCATGGCCTATCATTCTCATAGCTTAGTTTTAACAGTATCCATAATCCACAGCCCCTGTGCATATCCGCATATCACATTTCACTCCATCAACATATAGGATAGAGAAGTATTCTCCCTTTGCATACTCATTCTGTAGGTTGCCATTCTGAGAAGCTTTGCTTACACAATCAAAGAGCAAGCAGCTTCAAGAAAATCACTGGAGATAGAGGACAATGGAACGGTTCTGAAGAAGCTTTGTTTGAGTTCTCTTTGATTCATTTTATCTTGCTTTCTTTGGTTTAATGTTGCATTGGTGTGTTTTTTTAGTTTACTTTGATACTAACATTTCCCACACATATTTTTGGTGCCCACCATCGGGCTTTTTCCCTAATATTAACATCTTTTCATAGGTTTTTCTAATAGGTTATGGCTAGAACAGTGTATTAGTGCATTTAACACGCTTCAATGCATATCATACCCAGTTCAGCGCCTGTTCATCATTCTTCAACACCCATTCATCATTCCTCAGCACCTGTTCACCATTTCTTAGTGCTCGTTCATCATTCCTTAGCGCCCATTCATCATTCCTTAGCGCCTGTTCACCATTTCTCAGTGCCTGTTCATCATTTCTTAGCACCCGTTCATCATTCCTCAGTGCCCGTTCATCATTCCTCAGTGCTCGTTCATCATTCCCTAGTGCCCACTCACCATTCCTCAGCACCCGTTAATTATCCCTCAGCACCCATTTACCATTTCACAGTGCCCATTAATCATTTCATAGTTCCTATTATATCTATTTTAGCACATTTTATTCCACATAATTTATAAGTTTGCAAACTGCAAATTGTAATTTAAGGAGAGCTTTAACTAGATCAGACGCGACCATGACCAATAAGCGCTCTAAAAAAAAAAAAAACAATCCTAGGATAGTCATTTCATTTTTATTTTTATTTTGGACTAAAAAGAACTCCACGTCTTTGTGAAGCAATATCTTCACCTAGCATAGAAAATTGTTCATTTGGGCTTAAAATTGAACTCTTGTTTGTTTTGTTTAAAACGATGATAGGCCTATGCTCTCCCCTTAACTAGGTGATCAAAATGCCAAACTCATCTATTTCATTTCATGCAATTTCAAGCTTTGATAATACCTTTTAGAAGGCCTGCCATAGTGGGAAAAAGTACTCACCCTACGGGAACAACCTAAGTGGGAACAACTAAAGCCAAGTTTTCCAACCCACTTTAATCAAATGTGGATGGTTGATGAAAATCCCATTTGATGGTAGTGTGCATTGATAACCATCCCCAAAGCCTTTGTTCGAAAGGTTGGGAGGTCTCTCGAGGGAGTATATCATTTGCCGCACCGAACGGAAACTCTTACTACAAACTTAGTGTAGTATCCAACCGAAGTTAGTTTCCAAACATCATAATAATCACAATGCAAGGGAGGGAAGAATCTACCCCCAAGATACTCACCATATAACTACCAAGGACCATTTGCTCAGGGGATCCAGTATCCACTTTCGTCACTCTGAGTACGCACTTGGAAAAGACAAAAACACGGGCGCCCCTTTGGGGGTGACACAGCTATGTGAGTCGACACAGTTGTAAGATGTGGGCTGTTGATTACTATGGTGACCTACTTGAGTACTAAGAGTGAGTCTGTTTGAACTATTTGTCATGTGTAAATCCTGTGAAAATTTTTTTTGAAAAACATTTTGATCATACACTTGATGTTTAGTATAGGACTTAAACAAAACTATTCTACAACTTGTTTGATGTGTTTTCAAAGCATTAATTTAGTAAAGATCATCCAAAACTCACAATTACATTGATTACTTCCATGTTAAGAGATTGGAAATCCACAACCTTTGTTAAGAAATCCATCTTCAAATGAATCAAAAAGCCAAAGAAACCCCTTAGCTACAAGAAACTATTGAAGAAAAGACGATTCTTGTACCAAAGTCGAAAGGTTTTACTTAAACATAGAACCTTTATCCATCGATATCATGACTGTGTTAGAGGTTTTACTGATGATTATGTTGTAAAACCATTATACGCACAACCTTTCTTTCAAAGAAGAGCCCTTTCTCAAAGGCACAACCATAGTCAACGTATTCGTTTTAGTTATATTTCCCAACCTGCAATTGAATATTCTACTCATCCAAATCAATTTTTGCAATAGAGAACTCAATCACATTAGGCATTTCTCACAAATCCATCTTTTTACGAAGCTATGATCAAACTTCATAAAGTGAAAAATATTTTTTTCTTGATCTTTTGCTTAAATTCCCGCCAATAGGATTTTCATCCTTTCAATTAGGGAAAAACACAAGCTAAAAGACTAGAAACTTTTTTAAGTCATAGAATCTTCATTCTATCCTGACTTTCATATCCAACAAAAATTGCACTATCCAATTTCTTTTGATCAAAAGTTAGTAGAATTTGGGGCAAAGCTTATGCTTGTCACGAGATCTTGAAAACACTTAGAAAAATATGAAAGAGAAAGTACCACAAGCAAAATGGGAGATAATAACGAGAAAGAAGACAATCCATTTCATATTGAAGAGTTAACAGAAGAAAAGCTTGAAGAAGCAGAATAGGATCCTCAATTCCATACTCTTATAGAAAGGATCTTAGAACGAAACAAAGAAAGATATTTCCTTTCATTAGCTAACCAAGGAGCTAAGTTACCTTCTGATTTTGATATAGAAGGGATTAAAGAGAATCCTGAAACTCCTCCTAATGATTTTAGTGCCCTTACTCAACAGATAAAAGAATTACAAGGGAAAATAAAGGAAATGCAAGGAGGTTCAACAAAGAAATATGTTTTGGGAGACATATGTCCTTATCCATTTGATAGGAGTCTTCAAATGATCCCTTTTCCAAAACATTGTGAAATCCCTAAATTTGATAGGTATAATGGGAAAATTGACCCCATTGAACATGTGAGGGATTTCCGAAATATGAGTCTAGAATTCGCTTATGAAGACACCTACTTAATGTGATTGTTTCCACGAAGTTTGGGTGGACAATCCATGGAGTGGCTTTCCAAGATCAATCCCCCCATCAAAACTTTTGAGGAGTTGATAAATCAGTTTATATCACAATACGCATACAATATCCAACACCAGATAACCATGCTTGATCTTTGTAAAGTGAAACAAAAAGTGGGGGAATCTTTCACTACATTTTTGCAAATATGGAGAAGATTGTTTGCACGATATTCTCATCCTATTCCTGAAAGGGAAAAGATGGATATCTTCATCAATAGCCTAGATCAAGAATTAAGTTACAGGCTTAATCTTCACTATCCTCTAGACTTTGAAAAATTGATTGAAAATGTGATCACCATTGAAGGAGCTTTGGTCAAAAGAGGAGTGATAAAACTTGATAATCCAAGTTCATCCAACCAAAACAACAATGATAAAACAAGGTTTTGGAATAGAAATAAAAATGTTTTCAATGATGGTATAGTGGATGCAAACAATCTACGAACAAGACCATCTATTTTCAACCTATCAAGTGCTCCACGAAACAACCAACAAGGAAATACCAACCAACAAGGAAACAACAATCAACAAGGACAAAACTCCAACCAAGAAAGCATGACAAATCAAAATACCAAGGATAATCGTGCTAATTTCAATAACAATCTTGGCAATACTCAAACATCAAATCTACTAAGACCTCCATTCTTTTCCAATCGTAGAAATTTTACCACTTTGGGTCAATCTCTTGAGTCTGCTCTCAAGGAGCTTATCGATAATAAGGTTATCACCTTACCACCACAAAGATATTATGAGCCACAAGTCAAACCACCATCATGGAATGACTCATATTATTGCAATTATCATCGATGTAAAGGTCATAGAACAAATAACTATCAAGCCTTGCGAAATCTAGTACAAGATTTAATTGACAATGGTACCATCACAATTGAAGGACACCATGCCAATGATGATCATCAAGCATTCAAAGACCCTTTACCAAATTATCAAAAGGGGGAAACATCAGATACCAAAGAAAAAAGCACAAATAATGTTGAAGACAACATAATCCGCCACATCTATGCAGATGATCAATGGATTAATGTTATCAAAATCAAGGAAAAACAAGAATATCAACAAGTTAATGTGACTACGAGAGGACAAGCAAAAGTTGTTTTAAAAAGAAGTTCATCTAAGGTAGCTATTCCTCCTCCAAGTAATTATAATCTAGTTGATAAACTGAGAAAAACACCAGCTCAAATCTCCATTCTTGAGCTTCTCAAAATATCTCCCGTACACAAGAATATTTTAGAAGAAGCTCTTGTAAACACAACCGTTGACACTGATCTGGATGTAAACAAATTTCAAGCCATGATGGGACATTTGTCTTCCCCCACTTGTCTTTCATTCTTTGAAAAAGATGATGCCTCCATGACACATCCACATAATTCATCACTTTATCTTGAAGTTATGATCCATAAACATTGAATTAGACGTGTCTTGATAGATGGGGGAGCTGGTTTAAACATTTGTACCTTAAAGCTAATACATGCCTTAGGAATATCAGAAAATTCCATTGATCCACAAAGGAAAATAACTATCAAGGCATATGATGATGAAGAAAGAGCTTCTAAAGGACTAATAATGCTACCTATCAAAGTGGGACCTGTTGTGAAAAATACATTTTGTCAGGTTCTAGATCATGATCTTTCTTATAACATACTTTTGGGTTGCCCATGGATTCATGATATGCAAGCGGTATCGTCAACATACCATCAATGCCTAAAGTTTCTATATGATGGACAAGAAATAACTATACAAGCTGACTACAATAGCACCCAAACTTGTTCAAATCTTTGAGCAACTCAAGACACCTTTCTACCGCACAATAGGGAGGCTTTTACTACTTCCAATCTACAAGGCCAACTGCAAGAATTGACAAAGAATCTTGACACCAAGCTACATTTTAAAGACAAAGGAATAGGTGAATATTTGCTATCCCTTTCTAGTTTACCTCCTTCTCCGAGGTCACATGGTCAACAAACTCTATCAAATGAGAAGATCGCAATAGCCTCTACATCCCAAGCTTTTGTGCCAATCACAAAGTTTGATGGACAATTCATTAAAACTAACACTACTGAGGAAGAAGCCGAAGATAGGGATATCCTAAATTGGCTATACAAAGATGAAGATGAATATGTCTTGCACATCAAGTTACCTACTAAACAATATGGAAAAGGGTATACTATCAGGCAAAGAATGAGCTATAAAGGAAATGGTCCTATAGGCAAAAGAAAAGAAGGAATCGTGGAGCCAATTCAACCTATTTGAATACATCCAAAGGATAAAACAGGACTTGGATATGGTAAAGATACAAAAGAGTCAAATTTACAACAAACACAACAAATTCATAAAGGAGAATCAATTTTAGATAAACCCCATGAAGATGTCGCTCTACGAAAATCATATGAATTAGTGTTTCAATTGCAGAATAGTTCAGACACTAATTCCAATGAATATGAATGGGACACCATTTATAATGATGAATTTTGGAGAAAAAACAAGTTGATACTGTTAAATAAATTTTGAGCAGCTCCCTTCGGGTTTATTTTTGCACTAGGTGTGCGCCAGTCTATGCATCACTGATTTTTGCTCGGCTGTTTATCAAAGTTTCGATCTACCACTTTGCATACCTGCTCTTCATGGCTTTGGGTAACATATTTCCTTTCGGGTCCTGAGGAGCTGTGCTAGGTGTCCATGTGTCGCACTTGTGGGAGGTTTTATTTCTTACTTTGTTAAATTCTCTTTGGGTTGTGAAAGGTTTCCATGGGGCCGTCATTTCTAAAGAGTGTCAGATGGCCCTACATCATGCTACGTGGCAGCGAATCACAAATTTTTCATGCAGGGATGAAATAAACAACCGCGGGCAGTGAAATGCTACCATGCGTCCTTTACGATGAGCTGATTGAACTTTCCCTCCACCGCGATAAGGATCTCTACCCATTGGACACATGTTGCATCTTTGCAAACTCTCGGTAGCAATGGGAGAAAGTTTCATGCGGGCAGTGAAAGGTTGCCATGTGCCTTATGATTGATTTGTAAAGTGGGCGATAGGTTGGCTAAGGGAGATAATGCTATTGGGTGTCGCTCGTCATAATCATTTGCAGCGATGGATGACACTTGTCACCTCGAGCCTGGCTAGAACCACCGCCATCATTACAAAGGATGCACCTGCACCTAGGATGGCCGGATGCTGTGTTCCAGCTCGATGTCATTGTAACGGCCTTGAGAATATTCTGATTTAGGCATCATTGCTGAGGATTGTGTGATCTTTTCTGTTACTGTCCTCCGAGGCGGTGGGAGTTTTTCCCTGCTATATATACTTTCTCTATTGTTGAGAAACACCCAGAAAAAAATTAAGAGAAAGCATGCTAGTTTTAGCAAAAGGACTTCAAGCCTTTATTACTGTTTTATATAGATTATGGCTTTTAGAATATGCCAATTGTTTAGCCTTTCTGTTTTTCATGTTTTTAATAAAACTGTGAACTATGCCTTTTATTGTCGTGGCACTTCATTTGAAGAACTTCTATATATGTTGGATACTATTTTGTTTATCTAAATCATGTCTAATGACTCTTCTTAGTGGTGAGAATGTATGCAACATTATTTTATGTCAATAAATGGATTGTCTATGCTATAATCTTAAGTCTCTGATGTTTCAGATTATAATAACACCATTCGGGGCCTTAAATCTATGATTCATCTTGCCCATAAGCAGATCTTGGCGTATCGTGTTAAGTTAGACTTTGATTTATTATATCTGATTCCTTTTCTCTTTCCTAAACCCATTATAGAAGAAGTCGGCTTCTTTAAAAATTTGGACGTTACTCAGTTTAGCGCAAAAGGTCCCCCTTAAACTGAGTTTCCCATAAGACACTGTTACCTTGTCAATTTTTGGCGTCAACAGTTTGTTCTTTTTCTAGCATGCCCAATGGGACCCAAACTAATGAAATTGTCTTTTAGAGGGGTGTATGAGCCATTGGCCTGTAACTAGATCCTAGACCACAAGTAACCCAGGTTTACTAGTACCTCCGCTAGGGACAGTCCAGGCTATAAATCAGCTGGTAATCATTCCATTCCCACCACCCTTTCCTCTCACCATGTTGTTGGCCGTGAATAGAAGCTACATAGCATGGGATTCTGGAAGTCCCCTGGTAGCCCAAGTAGCACCTGCTGTTTGGGGCACTATCCCGATTTCAACCATGAAAGCTATCCCCAAATTTGCCAGAGACAACTCAAAAATGCTAGCAGAATATTTGTAGGATGTAGCAGACATTTTTCTAGTACACGATATTACTACACAGAATGTAGCCCTAAGGCTCCTCACCACATCTTTTAAAGGCAAGGCTCTAGATTGGTACCGAACGCTAACTCCTAATTCAATTCGCACTTGGGATGAGCTCGGAGATCCATTCTATGAAAGGTTCTCAAACGAAGGAGATCATTCTTCATTATATTATTAGCTATCTATCATAAAACGAGCCCCCCAGGAGGCTCTAATGGACTTCAATGCCCGATTTCATGCAAATTGGAAGAGGATCCCTATGACTATCTGCCCAACTCCCAAGTTGGCATTTATATTTTATTTGAAGTCCATTAATCCTAACATTTCTATGATGATAAAATCTTTGAGAGGGGCCACTCTACCAAATGCTTATGGTACCACTATCAAAGCCGAGAATCATTTGATAGATTACAAAAAATTGCCTCCTTGACCTATTATGCTGATATTTCCTGAAATATCAACCTCTGCACAAGAGGCTGCATCGACTAGTGCACCAGCAATTATCCAGTCAATGTACTCATATGCGGCCACTCCTGAAAACTTGGCTTCTACATCAAGTTCTTCCAAGGATGAAATAAACAACCTTAAGGAGATGTTGCGAACTATGGAAAATGACATAACAACTCTCAAGCGGAACCAAGCAACGCCCCCACAGCCTGCATATCAAAACTATCAAGGTGGGCAGTCTTCTTATCAGCAAAATCAATATCAAAGTGCACCTCGCACTAATCCACCAGTGCCGACTACAAATCAAATGGTCTCGGTGCCTACTCTGCTGACAAGTGCATCGCTAAGCTTGAGTAGGGAATTAACCATGGGACAAAACAATCTTATTGATGATATCAATCCATGGTGTTTCCCCTGCAATGATGTGCATATGCCCCAAAACTGTCTGCGTGGCAACATACAATAGAAAGTAGCGGAGCAATGGAGTCAAGGCACTATAACAGAAAATGGAGGATACGTATATGCCTCGCCAATGGAGAGTGAGGTCCTTACTACATAAATGTAAGGAATGTCTTTAGAACAAGAGTCTGATACTGCTCCCAATCATGCACTCTTCTCCTGGATGGAGGAAGAAGAAATGGTGTTTGCCAATGATACATTCATATCCGAAACGCCGCAAGTACAGTCTAATTACAACATGCACTCAAAGAAGAGATTCACCGGTGAGCTTGTTGTTTCACATCCGGACAGCCCGCAACACAAAGGCGTGTTTGATCAAATTCCTGATGCTTCGACCGTCCCTTCACCTTCTCAACCGCAGAATGAAATTATTATAGCAAGAACCAAGGAGTAGAAATATCCAAGTTTGCCACCTTTTAATGTGTGGAGCAATTGAAGAAATCATCCGCTAATGTGTCTTTGTGGGACATTCTAGCTATCCTGGAATAGAAGACTATATTACAGAAGGTGCTTCAGCAAGAGATCAACTCAGCACCAACAGAGCCGTCGCCAGTACAAAGGTTGTTTATCAAATACCAATAGCTAAGATTCTTACAGACAAAGCGAAGGAATCCCATGTGGAAGACAGAAGTAGGTTGAAACCTCAGCCCTTCTTCTTAACTCTCATTGTAGGAAAGAAACTATTACACAACGCTATGATTGATTCCAGCCCTAGTACAATGGTTATGCCAAAGCAGATAGCTGAAGCTTTGGGACTCAGCTACGAACCTATGAAGAAGGGGGTGATGCAACTCGATGGAAATAAAGTTGATACTGTAGGTGTCATCAAAGTGCTTCCTTTAACTCTTATTTTCTGCCCTAGTATCACGGTCTTGCAAGATACGGTGATCATAGATGTTCCTCCTATGTTTGGTCTCTATCTATCCTGAGAATTTACTTCAAAGGTGGGCAGATATTTGTCTTTAGATTGGTCATATCTAATACTTAGTACCAAGCATGGTGCAAAAATGAAGATAGAATTGGAGGCTCTACATTCTGAACATGTGGCAGATGAGGCCCTAATCAATTTTGAAGCCGCACATACTTCTATCACCAAGCAAGAAATGTATAGTGTTGAATTGCTAGAGGAAGAGAAGGTGAGTGGAGATTGAAATGATAAAGAAGATGCTTGTTTGAGCGAGGACATAAACAGTGACCCTTTCAGAAATTATCTTGCTATAGGATTGGGCACATATGTAATTTATGATGAAGACCAGCTGCTTCTGAAGGTCGCCAAAGAATCCAACGGTAACCAAGCAAGTGAGCTATGGACATTATACTTCGATGGAGCAAGAAGCAAAGTAAGTACTGGAGCAGGGGTATATCTAATATCCCACAAAATGAAAATTTGTTGAGATCCTTTCATTTTCACTTCGCCTATTCAAACAATGAGGCTGAATATGAAGGGTTATTCCAAGGCCTAAGCCTTGCAAAATGAATGGGCATTAAGCAATTGATTATGTTCGAACATTATGAACTGGTAGTTAACTAGGTCTGAGGAATTTCCATAGCAAATAATGTCTACATGAGATCCTATCAGCACTGAGTATGGGACCTGATTGAGGGTTTTGAAGCTTTCAACATCCAGACCATTCCCCGAAGACAAAATAGCGAGGCAGACTGTATGGCCGTGATTGGTGCTCAATTTGATCTTGTCTTTGACTTGCTTCAGAATGAATATTCAGTATGAGTGCTTGTCTGACTAGCCATCCCCGACAATGATCAGAGTTGGCAAGTCTTTGAAAGCAATGAACACATCGCTTTGTTTATCTTGCACTCAAGGGAGTTTGCCGATTAGCTTCAACCAAGGATCGCCGAGGCTTATGAAGGACAAATTATGTAGCTCAAATCTAATAAACTTCCTAAAGGGTTGGTTACTCTTGAAAACTTTTTTGATTGTGATGATGCCCAAAATGATAAGTGGAAGATCATGGTAGACAAAAGTGATTATGAGGACCTTCAGGTCTCCGATGGTAGGGATCTCTGAGTGGGAAAAAATGTCCCACACCATGATAAGGAAAGGCTTATTAGTTTCTACAATTAATATGGAGTAGTGGCCTAGTCCTATGATGATCTGGAGGGTTACGACCCTAGCATCATTCAACACACTATTGAGCTAACAGAAGGTGTGAAACTAGTCCGATAGAAACAGAGGCTAGTTAACCCTAAAATTGAGGCCCTAATGGCACAAGAGCTGACCAAGCTTATTGATTCATGTATTGTTTTCCCAATTAAACATAGTACTTGGGTATCAAATCTTGTCCCAGTTTGAAAGAAGAATGGTGATATCCATTTGTGTGTGGACTTCCAAGACCTAAACAGAGCATCTCTGAAGGATCACTATCCATTGCCTTCTATAGAGTCAATGCTTCAAACTGTGGTAGGGTTAGAAATGTTTTCTCTACTAGATGGTTTCTCCGGCTATAATCAAATCCATGTTAAAGAAGAGGATCAGCACAAGACTACGTTCACCACCAAGTGGGGAACATTTGCATATGCTAAAATGCCTTTTGGTTTATCCAATGTAGGGCAACATTCCAATGAGTGATGGACGTTGCATTCAGCGGACTAATCAATAAGTTTATTCTAATCTATTTGGATGATCTTACTATGTTCTCTAAATCTAAGGATGATCATTTTGACCATTTGGAATTAATTTTTCAAAAGTGTCAAGAGTTCGGGATTTCCCTAAATCCGAAGAAATATGTATTCGGAGTTCCGCAGGGTAAGTTGTTGGGGCATGTTGTGTCCAGAGAAGGTGTTTCGATTGACTCTGAATGAGTGAAGGCAATCAAAGAGCTTCCCCTTCTGGTAAATAAGAAGGGTGTCTAGTCTTTCTTGGGCAAAGTAAATTTTGTCAGCAAGTTCATTTCTGATTTCGCGGGGATGGTTAGGCCAATCACCCTAATGTTGAAGAAAGATCAGACATTCAAATGGATGATGGAAGCTCAAAAAGCTTTTGAAAAGGTCAAGGAAGCGATTTTCACAGCCCCGATGCTGGTTAATCCGGATCAATCCAAAGATTTTATAATGTATGCTTTTAGTAGCAAGTCCAGTATTGCTACCGTTCTAACCCAAAAGGGTGACACAGAAGAAGGGGAACACCTAGTGGCATTCTATTCACAGACCCTAAAGGAATATGAGATGAATTATAATTTTGTCGAAAGACAGGCCTTTGCAATAGTGAAGGGACTTAAAAAATTCCACCATCTAATTTTCTACAACAAGGTCTTGGTATATGTCGCACATTCCTGTATGCGTGAATACATCATGGAAGGGGAAATCACATAAAAAAGGGCTAATTGGATCACCAAGATCCTTGAATATGACATCGAAGTCAAGCCTACTAAGACTATTAAAGGAAGAGGACTGTGTGAGTATATGGCACAAAACGAGGAGGTACCTGCCACAGAGGGGCAGCCAGAGCTCGTTTTGATAAATGAATTAGCATTGAATGGTGATTGGCTGACTAATAGAGTAAGGTTCATGCAAACCAGAAGGTATCTGCCAGGCCTCTCATCCCAAAAGAGAAGGTATTATTGGCTTCAAAATTGCGGGTATACGCTGATAAAAGGAGTCCTTTTCAAAAAGAATTTCAATGGTGTTCTCCTGCGATGTGTTACTTTGGGGGAGGCGCAGAGGATCCTTGATGCATTCCACAATAGCAACGAAGGTGGACATTTCTCTGCCAAAACTACTGCCATCAAGATCATGCGAGCTGGCTATTACTAGCCTACACTTTTCAGTGACTCCCACTCTCTGATAAGGGCTTATAAAAAATGTCAATTCTTCACTGACAGAAGGAAGAATTCAACAATGCCCCTTAGACCTATAGTGGTAGATGAACCATTTACGCAATGGGACCTAGACTTCATCGGAATGATCAACCCAGTTTCTAGTGTCGGACATAAGTGGATTCTAACTGCTATGGACTACTTCACGAGGTGGATGGAAGCTGTTCCCCTTAAAGGTGCAATAGAAACAAAGATTGTAGACTTCCTCGAAGAACTGGTGACAAGGTTTGACCCTCCAAAAATGATCATTTTAGACAATGCCAGAGCATTTCTAGGTACAAAGGTATGTCACTTTGCATTAAAGAATGGCATATTCCTTAAAACATCATCAAACTATTATCCACAAGGAAATGGTCTAGCCGAGTCAACGAACAAAAGCTTAGTTTGACTCCTTAAAAAGATTGGCTCAGAACACTAGAGGGAATGGCATAAAAACCTATGAAAAGCGTTCTGGGCAAACCGCATAACTCCTAAGCAAGTCCTTAAGACTTCGCCTTATGAACTGGTATATGGGAAAGAGGTGCTGTTACCTATCTCCATGGAGATCCCAACAATACAGTTATTGATATCCCTTGAGATAGAACAAAATGAAGCCATAGAGGTTCAGCTCGCCGAGCTGTTGAAAGTACAAGAAAAAAGGGAGTATTCCCTAAAAGCAATGACAAGCTGTCAATAGGTGATCAAATGATGGTTTGACAAGAAGGCTTCCGACCAGGGTCTAAAAAGTGGAGACTTGATGCTAAAGTATGACAGTAGGGCTACAAAGCCAAGTCAGCACAATAAATTTGATAGCCTATGGGAGGGACCCTTTAAAATCATTCAGTGCAAACAACACAATGCTTTTGAGCTGGAGAATATGGAACAAGAACCGTTAGGAATCCCAGTCAATGGGATTCATCTTAAGTTGTTCCATTAGGCATTAAGCTCTACTTTGTACATATGTAAATAGCACTTTTATTTTCATTTCCATTTGTTTGGCCAGTTCTTTTTCTTAAATCAGTTGTTATTCTGCGAAATTAACTCATTATTATTGGCAGATGAAATACTTGAGTTGTTTTACACAAAATACACTCATGTATGAAGATATAGCATATAAAACTTGCAAACCCATAAAAGTTTAAACATAGAAGCAAGAAAGAGCATGGATTTTCTTTAAAACGAGAGATATTTATTTATATATATGTTCTTTTGTTACAAAATGGCTGGGAGGTCGTATTTTAAAATATACAACCATATTGAAATATATTGTATACGTAGCCTTTTGTCAGGCTTATATACAGAAGGCAAGGAAACATATTTTCAATAGTAAATGGGCACATTTTGAGCAGGAGGCAGGGGTTTGTTATCTGAAGGCATGGCTAGCGGCAATTGACGCATTCATTGTAGCATCCACTTCTTCCTCGTCCAATGGCTCCTCGGCAGCACTGGCAGCATCAGTTGGCACAACCGCCATTGGCGGAGGAAACACTAGGTTCCTAAAATCAGTATATCAGTCTATGTCATAGAAAGGTATCACCTTGTAGCTACGAAATAGAAAGTGCAAGGCCTGAGTAACCCTTTGCTAGTGCTAGTCACAGGTCTACAGGTAGAGTTCACTAAGAAATGGCAACCAAACGACGATAGCTTCTTCCTCAATGAAGCGACGTAGGTCACTGGCTGATAGCAAACCTACCCCATAGACAGCATGTGCAACGACCTCACCAAGACCATTCAGGTATTTTTTGGGAAATATTTCTTTAACCAGCTTCAGGATAAGTGGCCAGGGAATAAAAATGTCTAGCATGGACTCTATGAAGTGGGAGAATACGTTAGTATTCACCTGATACTTGTCCTCATATTCTATACAATCTTTTTCTAAAACCCATTTTATGGCTATCAGGACAAGAGAATGCTTATTCTTTGTCATCTTTTTTAGTCTCCTAGTTGAAATATCTCCTAGGAAGGTTGTATATGATTTATATGAAGTTAGATGAACTGGGGTATCCATCGCTCTAACACTATCCCTAGCTTCTGAGTTATCTACCAACTATGAACCTATGAAAAGACTTGCTTAAGGCTCTGCTACTAGCTTATCACTTCTTGAAAGCTAAGTATAAATTACTCACTACTTACTGGCTTATTTATAGAAAAAAAGACAAGACTCATGCTAATCCGCTTCTAAAAAATATGATGTTATGCTAGTTGCTATCTCGAAAGGCGAGTCTGCATTTACTCACATTTTCGGGCCAGTTACATCTGTGATAGCACAGCTTGATGCGTGCTTAATTAAATGAAGCTGATTAATTAGTTTTAAAAAGGTGGCGCTTGTTGGTGGAGAGACGTATGGCCATAGGCTATTGTGTCATTTCTCAATCGTGTCCCAAAGCCCAAGGCGATATTCATATCTTTTTTAGGTGGTGATCGTTTGCTTGGCATAATTATTTTGGCTGGGATATTAATTGTCAGCGCATGCTAACGTAGGGTTGACAAGCTAGTTGCAGGCTCAAGTTCCAAGGAGATCAAGGTGTATTACACAATCACCCAAATGCAATAATGAACTCCGGCTGCCTCGAAATAGAAATTAGTTCATCTTGCACGAGTTACAAGATTAACGGTACATGCCAAATTAAATGCAAAAGGTTTTCTTTTGCCTACCACCTTGGGAAATGTTGTTATTATTGCATGAAAAGGATTAATATTTCAAAGTCTTTTTACAAATACCTAGGAAAAGTGCAGAGTTGTTTTCTATTTGTCTATCTAGAACCGAGCATAGTCACAATCAACCAGGAACTTGCAGGAATCTTCAAAGAAAGAGAATGTCAGAATCTTTAGCTCAGCCAGTGCAAAAAGAAATTAGCCAGGAACTATTCATAGCTATTCATTCTTCAGTAGAGGTATATATTTATGAGGATGTGGCGTACGCCACACCTGGTATACCTAGCAAGATGAGAAGAGCCTACATGGAGGAGCTGGATAGACCCAAGAAATGGAGTAACCAGAAAAAGGTTGAAGAAAAATGGGACAATATCTATGACCCAAAGCTCGCGAAAAACCCTAAGTCCCTCAAAGAGGCAACTTGTGCAAGGTTATCAGCACCAAGGGTGGACCAATCCATGGCAAGTAGAGTCTGGTATAGTGGTCTCCCACAATACATGGTCCTATTGGTGCACTATTACCTAGAAGTGGTCGATGCTGCTATTCAACGTTATAATCCTGATACCCACTACATTGAAGGCCGCAACTTAAGGGTGCATATCAGCCTAGAGGCCATCTAGCACATGTTATGTATCCCAGATCCAAATAAGAGGAAGAAGAACATCGAGCCCTTCTGCCTAAGCAAGGGAGAGAAAATATGGAGGAAAATAAAAACTAGCTCAAATTTCTTGTTAGAAGAGATTAGTAAGAAGGGTATCTCAGCCACTAAAGCGCTAAGTATCCCATTATCATGTGGTGCATTCCATGATGATCTTCAAGATGCCATGTCCATGCTGACATTCGTTTGTGGTTGAGACTCCAATGAGAAGATAGAAAACTTTTAGCTAGGATTGGCAAGGCAATTTCGCAAGCAACATGAACTCTTCTGGTATGATTTTGCTGAGTTCATAGTTGAAGAAATGAAACAGCAAATTGAGAATTATCAGGCGGAGAATAAGTTTAGGTTTCTTTCCTACCTAGTCCACATGTTTCTACATCAGAATCTGAATTTCTTTGCCTGATTTTTTCTACTATCAATTTTTGATGAGCAAAATAAAAGGAAGTTGGTGTCTATATGGACACATTTCTTTTCTGCATCATATGACTATTATGCATTTGTAGACTATTTCATAGCCCCGATTTTAAATGATTTGACCAGAGAAGGTGATATTATCTGGCTCAATAAGGAGCAGACCGAATTTATGCAAAGCTACACCCCTGCTTGTGACTAGTTCTTAGGTAGGGATTTTACTATCCTCCGAATGCAGGGTTTTATTAGCAAATCATTCCTGCTCCTAGCTTGTGTTACTGATAGAGTGCTCGCACTGGAAACATTCCGGCATGTGTGTGTCATTGATTTCACTTTCTGTAGCAGTGGAAAGGTCAAGAGGAAGGTATTATTCACTTGTCCGAAGAATTTCAAGTTAGTAACTCTGCTTAAAAAATAATTGCACCAGTTGTTAGAGGACAAGCTGGCACATCTAAGGTTGGTACTGGTAAACGATAAGTGGGAATACAACCCTTTCAATGACTTACCAGAGCCACATATGAAAGTTACCCATATTTCCTGACCATACTGGGAGAAGTGGCTTAATCCATGAATGGATAAAGATGAGGATTTTGTTGAATTAGCGCAAATCCCTACGCCAGACACTAGAAGCTCATGGCACAAGTTCTACTTTCCTATGGCTGTGGCCAAGGATAATGTTCCCATGGACCGCAACATGTACAACAGGTTGAAGAGGGATGAGGAATGGAGTGAAGAAAAACAAAAGCTTTCCAGAAATATCGTCAAGAAGTAGCACAGTTGGAGGCTCCTTACAATCAGCTAAAGGATGACCAGGAATTTGAAAGATAGTGGAGGGAAGGCCACCCCAACTCGAGCTCTAGTATTGATAGGAGCGAAGAGGGGGAGGAATTCGAGGAGCATGAAGAGGAAGTAGTGGCATCATCCTCCTCAGCACAAAGGGGCAAAGTTTCTAGGCATGCTGCCTTTGTGGCCACAAATGTACATTTTAATATATCATGAGGCTCGCATACACTCACTTGGGCTGCTAAACCAGCTAGGCTAACACCTCAGCAAAAGGATTCAGCTACCGAAGTTAGTGAGTGTCCACCTGTGAAAAGGCAGCACACAAAAAGTATTATCGAAGGGGTTTTGCAAGAACCCGCCGGAGGAGAAACACCCGCTGCTAGCCAGATACCAAAGTTTGCGGGGGAGTCACGAATGATTCTAGAACCACCATTGACTATTCAATAGGTATATTTCACTCCTTTTCTTGCATCTCATTCCTTCGTATCCGTCCCTGCTTCACTGGTGACTCCTGCCATAAGTCTGAGCCCTATACCTTCTACTTTTGGTCCAACTTATTCTATTAGATTCACCTAGTTTTCACAGGCCCACCCGCTTGTAATTACTCCTCTGAGTATGCTCACGCCTACTACTACCACTCAGACTTTTTTTGCCTCATTTTTGGAAGGTGTTCCCTCTGTCAGTGCCCATTCTTTTTCCGCTATGCTTACAGATCCTCTTCCATTGCAATAAGTTGATACCCCATTAACAACTCCCATTTCTCAGCCAATGAGCTTTACGGTTGATTCCCTGATTCAACCGCCACAAATGCTTGGCCCTGCTGATAGTTCTCAGACTAAACTATGGAATGTGTCACACTTATCTCCACAAACAGTCACTCTCTAGAAGAAGCAAATGTGTGTACCTATGAAGGTTACCTATCCCTATGCACTGCCTTCTGGTGCTCCTTTTGTAGGTGGGCTAGTTTCATCACCAACTAAATTCATAGCACAGATAGATTATGGAAAAGAGGCACGCGTGAATAGAATGAGGAAATGCAAGGCAAAGGATGACAATGCTCCTACTGAGCCAAGAGTACAAGCTTTGTATGATGAGGCCTGACAAGAATTAAAATTCGTGACCATGTACCCAAGAGTAAGTAAGTCTTAGAGAGAAATGCAACTCGAAGACTATGAGATATATGCGGTCGGACTCGACATGAAGGTAGCTTGACCACAAAATAAGGTTGAAATCATGGAGGAAATGCAATGGGTAGTCACTTTTGACTTCCTCAAAACTAGTTGCCAGTTAAAGAAAAAGGATGAGCAACTCAAGGTAGCCAAGGAAAGGGTGAGTTTTCTAAAAATAAAGGAGAAATATTTATAGGCATATATCACCCAAATTACTGAAAGGGCACTGATATAAGAGAATGAGAGGAACAAGCTTCAGGGTGAAATTATGAAGACCCAGGTTGCTGACTTAAGCATAATAAAAGAGCTACAAAATAAGAACCAAGAAGCGCGACAAAACCTATAGTTAAAAGAGGAAGAGCTTGAACGCCTTCACCTTGAACATAGTTAAGGGATGGTACAAAAGGGTGAGGAATTGGAGTGCCTACAAGCTCAATATGAGCAAAGAATACAAGAGAAAAAGGCTGAATTTAAAGGCCTGAAGGCTAAACTAGAGGAAGAACTCCAAGAGAAAAAGGCTTCTCTAGAGGAGCAATCAGTGAACCACTCTCGAGCTGAGCATAATTAGAATAAAGAAATGAAAAACTATGAGGAGCAGCTGGCATCCGAAAAAAAAAAGGAAAAATTAGCTGAGGCCCTTATTACAAGAAATGCGGAGATTACTTTGCTTAAAGCCTCTCTATTGCCTTCCCCTGCACAACCTGATCTCATTCTGCTGGTTAAGCAATTATACATTTCTCACTGAGAGAAAATTAAAACCTTTTGCCTAACTTTGCAGCCTGCCCTCCAATTTATCGACAAGGCATCAAGGCTCAGCTAGGAGGCCCATGATACAATTGAACAATTCCCACGATTCATCTTGGAGAAGGTTCCCGAGGCAAAAGACTTGCTCAACAAGCTATACTCCATCTCAGATGAAATTCTTGCTAGGGCGGGTCTTGAAGATTGGAACATTGCTGCTCAAACAACAAATAAATTCATTCATTGTCATTCTGCTTTCCAGCACACTAAGGTGGCCGCGACTTTTCTAAGTAAGACACTATATGGCATACAGAGAAGTTTCTCTGAATTAGACAAGATGGGGCTACCATCCCCGTTCCTTGAAGATGGCTCCATTGCCATGACTGCACAGATTGCAAAAATTATTAAGGAGAAGGAAAATGACCTGGAGGCATTCAGGGAGTTCAACCATCCTCCAACAACGGTCGACATTGAGGCATTCATTCATCTGTTCTCTCTACTGTTATTTCATATTCAAACAGGGGCCAGTTTACTCGAGGTGTTGCCTCACAAAGAAACTATTGACCTCCATGGGGCATAAGAGAATTTGTGCAATATAGTGAAACTGTCCGAAGATAAGTGGTCGCCTTTGCAGGCAGTTCTTTCCAATCTCTAACTTCATTAGCCCTTTGGATAAAGCACTGGTCTCTAGAACCAGAGAATTTTTGGGTTCTTCGTTCCTTAGTCGAAATGCCCCTGGTAGTCGCCAAAAGCTGTTAAATAAATTTTGAGCAGCTCCCTTCAGGTTTACTTTTGCACTAGGCGTGCACTAGTCTATGCATCGCTGATTTTTGCTCGACTGTTTATCAAATTTTTGATCTACCACTTTGCGTACCTGCTCTTTGCGGCTTTGGGTAATGGCTTTTCTTTCAGGTCCTGAGGAGCTGTGCTGGGTGTCCACATGTCGCACTTGTAGGAGGTTTTATTTCTTATTTCCTTAAAGTCTCTTTGGGTTGCCAAAGGCTTCCACGGGGCTGTCATTTCTAAAGAGTGTCAAAGGGCCCTACATCATGCTACGTGGCGGCGAATCACAAATTTTTCATGCAGGGATGAAATAAACAATTGCGGGCAGCAAAATGCTGCCACGCGTCCTTTACGACGAGCTGATTGAACTTTCCCTCCACCGTGATAACGATCTCCACTCATTGGACACGTGTTGCATCTTCACAAACTCTCAGCAGCAATGGGAGAAAGTTTCATGCAGGCAGCAAAAGGCTGCCACGTTCCTTATGACTAATCTATAAAGCGGGCGATAGGCTGGATGAGGGAGATAATGCTATTGGGTGTTGCTCGTCATAATCATTTGTAGTGGTGGATTACACTTGTTGCCTCGAGCCTGGCTGGGACCATCGCCATCATTACGAAGGATGCACCTTCACCTGGGATGACCGGATGCTATGTTCCAGCTTGATGCCATTGTAACGGCCTTGGGAATATTCTAATTTAGGCATCATTACTAACGATTGTGTGATCTTTTCTGTTACTGTCGTCTAAGGCGATGGGATTTTTTCCTTGCTATATATACTTTCTCTATTGTTGAGAAACCGCCCAAAAAAAATTTGAGAGAAAGCACGCTAGTTTTAGCAAAAGGACTTTAGGCCTCTATTACTGTTTTATTTAGATTGTGGCTTTCAAACTGTGCCAATTGTTTGGCATTTATGTTTTTCATGTTTTTTATAAAACTGTGAACTATGCCTTTTAATGTCATGGCACTTCATTTGAATAACTTCTATATATGCTGGATACTATTTCGCTTATCTAAATCATGTCTAATGACTTTTCTTAGTGGTGAGAATGTATGCAACATTATTTTATGTCAATAAATGAATTGTCTATGCTATAATCTTAAGTCTCTGATGTTTTGGATTACAATAACACCATTCGGGCCCTTAAATCTATGATTCATCATGCCCATAAGCAGATCTTGGCGTATCACGTTAAGTTAAACTTTGTTTTATTATATCCGCTTTCTTTTCCCTTTCCTAAACCCATTATAGAAGAAGTCGGCTTGTTTAAAAATCTAGAGGTTACTTAGTTTAGCACAAAAGGTCCCCCTTAAACTGAGTTTCCCATAAGACACTATTACCTTGTCAATTTTTGGCATCAACAGATACCATACACAAGTATGCACCCGTTCTCATACAAGGAGAAAGCTTGGGAACACAATCATTTGAATTTGAACCATGATATGATGATGACTCAAGTGAGGATGATTCAAATTTTAATGGGATTGATAATTGACAGGAAAATACCATCATAGACCTTGTCCCTCATGAAAATGACAACCATATCATGACTTTGACAACTCAATACCTTACCCAACCTAATGATTCCATGCCTTTATTCTATCTAGAACTTGTTGATTGGGACAACGATGCACCTATCCATATCCCTACATTCCATGATGATGAGGATATTGTAAATTTCCTTTGTTCATCTAATGAAGAAAACAATTGTTTCATCAAAGAATCTTATACTCAAGATTTTGACAGGGAGGGTGTCAAGTCTCTTAGCTACAAAATAAATGAAATAAAAGATGGAACTATTGGTGAAAACCGAAAAATGGCAATGGTAGATCAAAACAAGAAAAAAATAAATAGCAAATCTGACGATGAAAACCTTTTTGAGGCACTGAAGGATGAGAAACTTGAAATCCTTCCTAAACATTATCAAGAAAGATCTTTTGTTTTGATTGAGCCCACAGAATCAATCAATATAAGTACAATAGAGCAGCCAAAAATCTTGCAACTTGCAGCATCATTAACAGTGGAAGAAGTACTGAAATTCATGGAGTTCTTGAAGGAGAATCAAATCAATTTCACTTGGTCATATGTCGATATGCCAGGGTTAGATCATAATCCGATAATGCATCATCTATCCATAAACGCAAGGGAAAAACCTGTGAAGCAAAAACTAAGAAAAATGCATCCACATGTTGCATTATTGGTTAAAGAAGAGTTAAAGAAGCTTTTAGATGTTGGATTCATTTGGTCTATTGACTATGTAGAATGGATCTCCAATATCATACCTATTTCAAAACTAGATGGAAGGATTAGAATTTGTACAGATTTTAGAGATTTGAATAAAGCATGTCCCTAAGATGACTTCCCTCTGCCAAACATAGATATGATTGTTGATTTAACTATTGGCCATGCAATGTATTCATTAATGGATGGATTTTCAGGATACAACCAGATCAAGATTGAACCAAAGGATCAAGATAAAACAACATTTATATGTCCCTGGGGTACGTATTGCTGGAACGTCATGCCATTTGGGCTTAAAAATGTAGGAGCCACTTATCAATGGGAAATGACAATAATTTATCATGATATGATGCATACATTCATAGAAGATTATGTGAATGACTTATTGGCCAAATCTCACACAAGAGAAGGACATCTTGAAATCTTGTCAAAAATCTTTATCAGAATGGAGAAGTTCAATGTTCGACTCAATCCAAAGAAATGTTTCTTCGACGTTAAATCTAGAAAACTCCTGGGATACATTGTTTCAGAAAAGGGCATAGAAGTTGATCCAGAAAAAGTACAAGCTATAATGGATATGCCACCACCACGAAATATCAATCAGCTTAAATCACTACAAGGATGCCTACAATCCATTAAGAGGTTTATAGCTCAACTTGCAGATAAAAGCTTACCATTTACACATTTATTGCATAAAAATGTCCCATTCAAATGGGAAGAAAAGTGTGAAGCAGCATTCAATCAAATCAAGCACTATCTCATGCATCCACTAGTTCTAATTCCACCAGTTCTAGGAAAGCCCCTTATACTTTATATTTTAGCAACAAAAGTATCCTTGGAAGCATTACTAGCACAGGAGGATTCTACAGGCAAAGAAAGGGCCATATACTATATCAGCAGAACTTTAACAAGTCATGAACTAAACTACACTTTTATTGAAAAAGCTTGCCTAGCAGTAGTGTTTGCTTCCCAAAAGTTGCGACACTATAAGTTGGCTCATATAGTTAAGCTAATAACAAAAATTGATCCACTAAATTATCTCCTAAGCAAAGCTACCTTAACAGGAAGACTTGCAAAATGGGTAATGATCTTAAGTGAGTTTGACATTCACTATGTAGATCGAAGAGCTATAAAAGGACAGGTCATCGCAGATCAGTTGGCTAAAGCACCCTTACAAGAAGAAGATCCAATGCACATTGAATTTCTTGATGGAGATGTCTTCACAACAACAATTAAGAAATCATGGACATTATACTTGATGGATCCTACACGCAACATGGCTCGGGGGCAGGGATTCTTTCTGTTACACCTGAAAGACATACTATCTCAAAATCATATCGGTTGATGTTTCCTTGCACAAATAACATAGCTGAATATGAAGCATTGCTCATAGGAATGAATATAGCATTGGACTGGAGGATTACAGAGCTACAAGTCTATGGTGATTCACAACTTATCATTAATCAAATTAATGATGATTATCAAACTAAAGATGATAAGCTGCTACCTTACAAAAATATGGTGGATGATTATAAAAAGTATTTTGTGGAAATCAAGTTTTCACAAATCCCAATAATTGATAATAAAGCTATAGATGTAATGGCTACAATTGCTTCCATGTTACAATTATCAAAAAATAAAAAATTGTATGAATTCTTGGTGGAACAATTGTTTTCTCCTACCTATGATAATCCTGAAACCCAAGTCATCTGCCATTTAACTGGTTCTGATTCACCCTTATATGGAAATATTTATACCTACTTGAAAGATAACATTTTACCTCTGGATTTATCTTGAAACCAAAAAAGGAATTTCATACGCCAATCATCCTGTTATACCTTGATCGCTGATATCCTTTACTGACGTGGTCTTGATGGTACACTCCTTTGATGTCTTGAACATGACGAATCTGAAAAGGCCTTACAAGAGGTTCATAGTGGTATTTGTGGAACTCATTCAAGCGATTTAACCTTAGCCAAGAAACTTGTTAGAATGGGATATTATTGGCCTACCATGGAGAGAGAATCTTTTGAGTTTGTCAAGAAATGTTCTAAATGTCAAATCCATGGGAATCTTATTCATGCACCTGCACAAGAACTATAGTCTTTCACTTCGACATGGCCTTTTTCTCAATGGGGATTAGATCTCGTTGGTAAAATTCATCCTTCATCATCAAATGGGAATAAATTCATCATCATGACTACAAAATATTTTACAAAATGGATTGAAGTTGTTCCATTGACAACCGTGACTGGTAAACAGATCTCTGCATTTATTTTGAATTACATTATCTGTCGATATGGAATTCCAAATTCTATCATCATTGATAATGGGAGGCCCTTCAAGAATCAGGATGTTGATGAACTTTGTGAAAGATTTCACATCCAACACAGGTTCTCTAGACCTTACTATCCACAAGGAAATGGTCAAGTAGAAGCTTCAAACAAAACAATCTTGAAAATCTTGAAGAAGACGGTAAATGATGTTAATCGTGATTGACATGTCCAATTGAATCCAACTTTGTGGGCATACAAAACCAGCATTCACACACCAATAGCAGCCACCCCATATGCCTTGGTATATAGAGCAGAAGCGATCTTACCATTAGAGGTTGAAATACCTTCACTTAGGGTCTCACTCAAAGGACTGATAAATGATGAAGACTACCGAGTTTCTCATCTACAAGAGCTAGAATTGTTAGGTAAAATATGTCAACATGAAGCTGATCATTTGAAAGGTTATCAACAAGTTATGTCCCATAGCTACAATCACAGAGTTAAACCATGGACATTTCAAGTAGGTGACTTAGTCTTGAAAGAAAATCCATGCAATCAATAAGACAGAAAAGAAAGGAAAATTTGAACCAAATTGGCTTGGTCCATTTGTCATCATTGCAGCATACGGTTCTGGAGCATATCAATTATCTACATCAGAAGGGGACCTGTTTGAAGAACCAATCAATAGCATTCATTTATGATGAGGGCGTAGCCCGAGACTTAGAAAATAACCCACAAACAAGAGAATAATTTTATTATTCAAAAAATGGAGCTTCTTACATGCAGAGGATCTCAAATCCCCAAGTTTTACAATACATGCAAGTTACAGAAAGCTACAAAATCACTGTTTCGCAATATGCAAGTTTGTCCCCAAAAAGTTACCAAAAAATTAGAAACCCGCCCACAAATAGAGCTCCTCTTTTGTTTGGAGCCAAAACAACATTCAAATTTTATTTTAGACAGTTTGGCGCTGAAAAATTACAACTTGAAGTTCAAATTTCAAAAGAATATTTGCAATTGTATCTTCTAGAAAGTGCACCAACTTCTCAGGGCCATAACTTTTGATCTAGGACTCTGATTTGTGAATCGTTTAAACAGTTCAAAAGGTCTTGAAGTCAATAACGCGCTTGAAATCTACCACGCCGATTTTGGCAAGTTTCAGGTCGCCTCCGTGAACTCTATGCCCCAAATCTAACTCGTATTATTTTCAGTACAACTGGGAAACTAAAACTACAATATCTTTCAACCCAGGAATAGAAAATAAAAACCATAAATTGAGAATTTCATTATGACGAAAAGGGTATCCAAAAATGTAAAAACATCTAAAAACCAAGAAACTCAAAATTTAACTATTTTTGGGTGATGCAAGATTGCCCTTACACCACTGGATTCTCCTACATCAGACACCTAGGGTAATTTGAGAAGTGACTCATCACGTCTCAGATGGTTGAGGAAAACCCAACCGGTCAATCGCTACCTTAGATAGCCAGGATGAATCTTCCATAGGCCTCCTTCCATTTCACTGCATATTCTTCATAATCACGGCTTTAGTACTCCTTCCCACATGATCATCCAAGATTGCTCAATCGCCTTTCTAAAGTAGGTGTTGGAATGCCATACTTCCCTATTGCTAGTGCTTCCTCCATTCCACCTTCATGATACTCTATCAAATCTGAAATGTTGAACACAGGGGAAATGTTGATTCCATCAGGAAACTCTACCTCATATGCATTCCCTGAATCATGCTTCTTCAAAATCTTACAGGGACCAAATTTCTTCATCTTCAATTTGTTATAGGTTCCCACGGGAAACCTTTCTTTCCTCAAATGGACCATTACTTCATCACCAGTCTGAAACTCCTTATTCCTCCTTTTTTGATCTGCCTTAGCCTTATATTGCATATTCATCTTATTAATGTGTTCTCGTACCTTCTCATGTATATTCTTGATG
>VDFB02047230.1:139980434-140017857 GCA_007258455.2 Sequoia sempervirens
TGAATGGTTAGTTGATTTTCTATCATATCTCTGGAGCAATTCGATGATGTACTGAACTAGAAAAGCAAGGAAGGAGTATGATTTTTCTTTGTTTGTTGTTTGCGAGGAAATCATTAGTACTATGCAAATTGGTCATGCGACATGCTCTACATCATTGATGACATTTTATAATTTGCATAGGAAATGGGTTAACTCTTGTCTGTTTATGCAAGCAATACTCAGGTCATCTCGGTTTAATTATACCTAGATGCTTGTATTAACTTGCTATATTAAAAATCATGAAAGCAATACTCAGGTCATCACTGGTGCTAACATACCCTTTGATGCTTGTATTAACTTTCAACATTTCAAAGCTCTATGATGACACAGAAAGCACCAATAAGCTCTCAGAATGGCAATATTTTATAGATACCCTACATGGTTAGTATAGATTACATTCATTTTAGAATTTGCATTTTGCATTTATAGATTTTCCCAAAAGCTGGAAAAGTATCAAATGTTTCATATCTTTTGAATAAAATGACTGAGTACATTTTGACATTCACAAAAACATCATCGCATACATTTTTCATACATATTTGCATCAGAGAATCATAAAAACAAAGCATACCTCATAATCAAAACATTCATGGGCATTCATAAATGGTGTCATCCATCATTTCACATTCATATTCATATAATCATTCATCAATAGATTGCAATCATATCATAGCATTTTCATATCTGACAAATCATGCATACATATACATCATGAGCATCACATTGTGAAATCATCACATAAAACATCATGCATATAGAAGATAGATGCATTCATCACATAAGGAATCATCGTTCAATATCATATATCTCAAAAATGAATGTCAAAATGTACAAAAGATGTCAACTATGCATGAAATAACATCATCCAAAATGGGATCATATCAGTGTGTATACAAACGTCTCAATAGAAAATTGATAACACATCATATAAAAAGCACTACGAAGTGCTATCCTCTGATGCTACCGATCTTGGCTCTGTCCCACCTGCACTTGATGGACCTGCTCCACCTATCCCTGATGACCCTCAAGTATGTCAAGTAACGAGGTCAGTCTGCATGCCTCAATCACATCTCTATCCACCTATACAAGTTGCGGAATCAATCTCCATGTCCTCGGGAATGTCTCTTGTAATTGCAAGATGCCCAATCTCTCCTGTTGAATAGGATGAATCATCATGTCAAAGCAACATCAATATCAAATCGTCACGATAAATCAATCAAATCTGCATATCAACCTATTTGTTTTTCAACATCATGGAAAGCAAATCTATCAAAATTCTGTTTGTTTTTAACAACTTTAGAAACAAACTTATCAACAATTTGTTTTTATCATCATGGAAATAAAATTTATCACAATCCATTTAAATCAAACTTATCAACAAACTATTTGTTTTTCATCATCATGAAAAACAAATTTCTTAAAATCCTGTTTGTTTTTAACAACTTTAGAAGCAAACTTATCAACAAACTATTTGTTTTTCATCATCATGGAAAGCACATTTATCAAAATCCTGTTTGTTTTTAACAACCTTAGAAGCAAAATTATCAAACAACTATTTGTGTTAACAACTTTAAAAACAAATTTATCAACTATTATTTGTTTTCCAACAACCTTGGGAACAAATTAATCACACAAAACATCATCAAATCAGGGCATTGCAATACGCAAACAATCAATACAAATTCATGTGTTGCAATATTACAGGGGCATTTTAACACATTTTATTATTGTAGGGGCAATCTCAGTCATCAATTTTTCATCTCATATGTTTCCACGTAAATTTCTTCACATCATAATTTTCGAACGATGAATCGACATCTTAAAAATCTAAAAATTCAAACAAAAATCAAAATCTTATCGATTCATCGTCTGAGGGGCATATAGCTATCAACATTTGACAATCAGCATCTAGGGAAAATTTTATAATTCTTTGAAGCAATGCATAAAACACATTACTTCAAAGAGGGGTAAATTGTATACATCTAAAAATGGTCACGTCACAATAGTTTGGTAATTAATTAAATATTTTCAATTTTTAATTAAAATCTCTGAATTCAATCTACATATAAATAAATTGAAATAATTTATTTAAATATTGTTCATTCTTTCATTTAGATTAAATAAATAATTTTATTTAATCACTCTTTCTTATCCATTTCTTAATTAATTAAATAAACATTATGATTTATTTATATTAATTATCATATAATCTTGGCTTGAATATTTTATTCAAATAAAGACTAAATTTTCTTCTCTTCTAAAAATTTTCTAAAAATTCCATTCACAATTAAATATTCCAAATATTTAATTAATTCCTCTAAAATTTCATTCACAATTAAATATTCAAAATATTTAATTAATTCTTCTAAACTTTATTCGCAATTAAATATTCCAAATATTTAATTAAGTCTTCTATAGTCCTAAAATCAAATATCAACTCACATAAAATTAAATAAATTTATTTAATTAATTTATTTTGTATTATCTTCAACAACTGTGAAACAAACTGCAAAAACAGAAAATTAATTTCTCTATTTCTGAGCAAGCTTGTTCCCGTGGGTTGAAGACAATCTTCCATTCTTTTCTCCAACCTCCCAACATCTTCCATCTTCCTCTCAACCTCTCCATCTCTTGCCATTCAAAATTACCAGACAATCTCATAGCCATTGATCTTTGCCAGCTAGGCTCTTGCCTGTGAAAATCTATAAAAAGGATTGTCGGGTCTTTGAAAAAAAGAAGCTTTCATACGGGAAAATTATAGCCAATTTGTAGTAGCATCTAGCCTTTTAGCGTCCATAGTCTTTAGAATCATACTTTAGCATATTAGCAATCCATATCATGGCCTATCATTCTCATAGCTTAGTTTTAACAATATCCATAATCCACATCCCCTGTGCATATCCACATATCACATTTCACTCCATCAGCATATAGGATAGAGAAGTATTCTCTCTTTGCATACTCATTCTGCAAGTTGCCATTCTGAGAAGCTTTGCTTACATAATCTGAGAGCAAGCAGCTTCAAGAAAATCACTAGAGATAGAGGACAATGAAACGGTTCTGAAGAAGCTCTATTTGAATTCTCTTTGATTCATTTTATCTTGCTTTCTTTGGTTTAATGTTGCATTGGTGTGTTTTTGTTATTTTACTTTGATACTAACATTTCCCACCCACAGGTAGTTACCTATGGTAGTCAAGCAAATTATTTCTATGAGTGGGGTTTTTTATTTTGTCACATTTTCCCATATTCCTATAGAATGGAATAAGGTGGTAGATGGTTTAACTCGATGGGTGTCTAAATAGATGGGGACTTGGAATGTTGATGACTAGGAAAACCTTCCTAGAGATTTGTCTCATGTTCTTGAGGACCGGGTTATGAAGGATATGAGGTGTTTTCTGTATGTGTCTTCATTCTTGGGTTTGTTTCTTACCCTTGGCGGGTTGGGTTTTTTGGCATTATAATAGTTTTTTGATTCAGTAAATTTTTTACCCCTTTGATTAAAAATAAAGAAATTTTAGCTATTTATAAAAATATTTTCTAAAAAATTCAAAATACCTTCAACCAAACTTTCTAAGGATGAATAAGCTTTCCTATTTTTTTCTCTTAAAAGCTATGAGAAAGCACAGAGAGACACACAATCACCCTTTTGATGATATTTTATTTATTTATATTCTTTGACATATTTTTCTCTCCATTTTAGCTTTCTTCAATTTTTGAGACTAATATGTTTTTCTTAAACAAAAATGTATCAAGTTTTCTTAACATTTAAATGGTATAGGATTATAGAGATTAAAACTGTGATTTTGCAAGATATAAGTTTAGGCACATCACCTGTGTAGCTAAAGGGATTCTACATCCTATATAGTATCCTTTTTCGTACTCCTCATATTTGATTTCTACTTTAGTTTAGCTTTTTTCTTAGTAAAATCATCTTGCTAAAGTGGTAAATTTAATTTAATGTCAAAAAATCCTTATTTGAATTTCACATTATGTTTTGGACTCACATCATTTTATTCTTTAATGATATATTTTTAATATTTGTTATTTATCTACAAGAAATATTTGGACTCACAATGAAGACAAAATATATTTCATGTCCTATCAAGAGCGTACATACAAATTTTCAAAATAATTCTTATGGATGATGGGAAAAAGTAAAAAATTTGTGTCACACTTTTGGCCAAATAAATAGTTTCAAGTGAAATTGTTTTGACCTAAATTGTTTCAGTCAAATCTGTTTCACCCAAAACCACGTGGCTTATATATGACACATAGAGTTTTCGTAGAAACCCTTTTTCCTGAAACCAAAAAAAATATTTTTTCTATTTTTTGCTTTGAAATCTAGGTTATTTTATGTGCGGTGTTCTAGTCAAAACCCTTTCTACCAAAACTGTCTATGTGGCATCCTAGTTCGTAGCCAACTCAATTTTTTTTAGAATTTTCTGAAACTTTCAACTTCAATCAAGTATTTCTTCAATCGAAATGATTTTAAACAAAAAGAAAAAAAACCCTTATGTAGAGCTCAGAGTAGTGAATCCAAATATGTTTTTTTTTTAAATATTTTGATTAGTTTTAATATATTTTTTCTTTCTTTTTTTAAAATATTACAAGTAGGTTGTTAAATTGAAAAAAGAGGCTAATTAGAAATTATTAAAAAAATAGTAAAACATATTAAATTTTTTGAATATATGGTGCACTAGAGGAGAGAATCCTCTTCAAAATGGTATAATTTGTTTTTTGAAAATGATTAGAAAGTAGACAATAGTTTACATCAAATGAAAACTATCAAATTTTGGGAAGTTTGACTTTAAAAATGTTATTATGAGAAAAATATACATTGAAATTTCAATATTTTATTCCATTCACTAGATATTGAAGTTACCTATTCGGAGAAAAAAAATTAGTCAAGAATTAAGTTTTTTTCTATTTGTTTCTTGACATCAAGTGAACATCACTTTTTCTTGAAATTTTTCAGCATTCTAAAATTTGCTATTAAATTGATAAAAAATAATCAAAACAATTTTTAAAAAATATGAAATATTATAGGAATAAAATTTATCAAGATTTATACATTTCATTAGTTTACATCATTTTGAAATTCAAAACATAAAGACCACTTTTATGTGGTCAAAGTTCAAAAAAAAATTGTTGTTGGTTGATTCGTTTATGAAGTGTGACATATGTTTGTACTTTTACCCTGATAGCATGATCCATGTATACATTTGCGAAATGCACTAGCATCCCAAATATTCTTCAAATTCAAAAGCATGGTTTCTTTATAACTTGCTTATGACACATGTAGTAACACCTCAACAAAGAAAGTAGCATCTTTCTCTCTCTTGTATGAGAAAAAAACCTATGCTTGTCTATTTTGGAGCTACTTTCTCATTTTCCTCATTCAATTCTCATTTTACTCATTCAAACAGTTCTCTCTCTTCTGTGAGGTAACACTATTAAAATATTTTCATTCATTGCAATCACTCTCATGGTACTCTATTCTTGTGTTATTTACTACTCCCAATAGTTTAAATTTTTAAATAGGAATGCACTAATAGGTACATCTGTTACCTATATAGAAGAAGATTTTTATTGTTAGTAATAAATTGTTCTTTTTTTAGTCTATTTTTGTATTTTCTCTTCTAGTGTGAGATAATCTTCTTTTGTGTATAAATAGAAAGCTATTATTATTATATTATTTACATGCAATTGTGGTTCTCTCCATTGACCAAGGCTAACACTTTTATCAAAAACATTTATTTTTGACTAATTTTAATCCTTAATGTAGTTAGGATTTGAAATCATAACTTACGTATTTCCTATTTGGTTGTTCATGGAGGTTAAAAGACCAAAATGGGGGTTTGATTGAGGAAAAACCCTAAAAAACCATGATTATTTTTCTATTTTGCTATATTTATAGGCTCAAAGGGTTCTTAGATTTCATTTCTCATATTTGACTTGTGTATTTTGGATCTTTTTAGAAAATTATCTAACTATATAATAGTATGATGCAAGGATATCCATGCAGTATGTTGAAATCCTATAAAAATTGTTGCATCATATAATCCTATGTTTCACGTGACCTTAACTTTTATTTCTAGAGAAATAAGATTCAAGCACATTTTGTATTTTTTGTAACTCAATATTATCTCATTTTATTTACAAATTTATATCATAAAAAAAAATTATTATGTTTCACTTTTACATACTTTCTTTATTCAAGTAGATCTTCATATTTTTGTAATTAGATGTAGGATCTTGAATCAAAGTAAGAGCTTTTTTGTGAAACATATTTTAATAAAAACAAATTTCTTTCTCCACAATAATCTTCATCTTATCATCCAATTAATCAAGGCGCAAAATTTTTAAACTATCAAGAAATAATGATAGGTTAAACATTAACTACCTTGATATTATTTCAATATGGAGAGATAATATAGACTACTAACTTATCATCTCACAATTACATATTTTGAAATATATTACCTAGTATGCATGTGAATCTAAGAGAAAATTAGAGATGTATCAATATGTTTGTAAGGATATGTAAAACTAAAGATCAAAACACCAAGCTTTGGAAACATCTTTGAAATTCATGAGACATTATTGAAAAATGTGATATGGTAGTATAAGAAACATGTCATATGCTAAAAAAAAACCTCTTGTAATTTGCAATACAAAAATTATATTATTAAATTATGATAGGAAATTATTACAATGCTTAAAAATAATAATAGAAAGTAGTGAGTTATAATCTAAACAATTAATATCACATATACAATGCTCTTTCACCTGGAAACAACAAAACTAATTTAATCATCAACATCCTTCTTATATTTTCATGTCACAAAGGATGCAAATAGAAATGAAAAGGTAATGGTTCAAATATTGATGCAAGTTTATAAAATTCTAAAAGAATACTCTAACTCTTAAGAATTTTTTTACTAGAATAAGCTACTTCTATATAAAAAAAATTTAATAAAAAGACATAGATATAGGCCTCAACAAAGAAGAAATAATCAATAATTATAAAATGAATATAGAGAAATATAATGTATGACATATTTAGCACAAAAAAAAGAAATAAATAATGCATAAGGAATATCTTGATAAAAAGACATAAAATATATATTAAATAAATAAATGAATTTGATTTAATATCTTAAATGGACCTTATTAATAGTGTTAATTTAAAATAAATTAAAATGGTGGGTTGACTCGATTTTGAAAAGAATAAAAAATGGGACAAAAGATATATTACAACACTTTTTTTATGAAATTGTAGTTCAATTCATAAACATAAAAAGAGGTTAGAATAAGAAATATACTCCCCCTTAATTTTTTTAACTAGGAATCTACATCATCATGGAAATAAAAAAATCACACTTACTATCATTACATATAACTGTATTATTAATTCCTCAAAAAAAACCACTACACATGATCATGAAAGATGTTGAAGTCACAAGAAAATCCTACCTAATCAACTATATATGGAATACAATTTAAAATTTCATCCAATAAAGAATTTAAATCTCTGTGTTCTTAGTTTAATATAAATTGTATCATTCAACATGCATGTCTTTAGCTATACATGTAACCCTCAAGATTCTAGTTAAATAAATATAACCATTGCAAGGAAAAATATTGACAAGACTTTAAGAAATGGAAAATATTTAACACATCTTGATCATTGAGATGAGCTTCATTGACCTTAAGTTACTATGAAAAATAGATGGTAGGTTACATGAAGCAGTCTCTAAACAATAACATCTTTATTTTATCAACATTACTATAATTCTAAGAGGAAACCTTACCCAACTATAACCTATTATGAAAAATACTATCTATGCACCACACTCAAGTATGAAAGTTCTATGATGTAAATTTAATATAATTGTTTACTTACAAAGAACATTTTGACAACAAGCTAACCTTATAACTTGAATATAAATATATCATACATTATATGACGTATGCAATATAGAACTAACATAGGATGTCTAATAATTTTTAGTGACCAATAAAATAAACAACTAACAATAAATGAACAAGAATATTTTGATGAACTTGCTACAAATAAAATAATAACATTACATAGAAAAATATATGCTAAAACTACTAGATCTAAGGATTGGATTCATTATTGTAGCAAAGACATACCATAAATTAAGAACATGCCAATGAGTCATGCTTTCAAAAGAATTATGGATTCAATTAGGCATTGTCAATGAATCTCATGGAGAGGTCAAAGATTTTTATAAGCCATTAGATCTAAATCCCCATACTTACATACATCTATCATAGTAAAATTTGACAACTAGAATGTTCTAACACAAGATCAAATGAATCAAAAAAATAAATTAGTCCAACCTACATTATGAGCCAATTGTAGACAAATACCACTATCCATGATGTGGGTAATCATAATAGACCAATCACATGGATTTAGATTGCATAGATCCATAATTAGTATTGGTAAAACCCAAAGTGAAGGCCTAATGTTTGCAACTATGTGTAAAGTCAAATCCATAAAAAGGCCTTCATATAGAACCTACATTACACCCTCTCATGGATAAATGTATCCAAATTTCTATTATAAAATGTTATTTATTTTGTTTCAAATGATATCTTGTAATCAAATAATATATAGACATTGCTTCATTTAATTTTAATATTATAGACACATAGCTATATTTTATCTAATAAGGATTTATAAATATATGTTTACATCACTAATTAATTATGCTAAGAGGCATTCTATAGTGGTGACAAGAAAATTATGAAGCATCATGACATGACCATGTAAATAAAAGCTAAACTTATAAAACAACTTTTTAATTAAATGAAACTACTCAAGACCAATAGATGTATTCAATATATTTATATTAACTAATACAATATTAAACTTAATAATAAAGTTTATAATTAATTAATTGATAAAAAATATTTTATTATTTGAAATAAACTAAATAAATTTAAATTCAATTTGAAATATATGATGCAAATCTTTATCAATTATCAAATTATGTAACATTATTTTCTTGTTTAATTTTTTAACATTTATTTTAACAACATAATTTTATTTTAATCATATTTAAACTTAATTAATTATTTTTTAATTATTTATTTACTTTAAAATTACTTTGAAAACATTTAAAAATATTTCATTTTTCATTTTCATCGTTTCAAACCACTCATAATTTATTATCAAAATTAAAAGAAAATAGTAATCAAATTTATAAAAACATATGAAAGTCAAAAGTAACGTCAACTTTCACCCCTCCACTGAAATAATGTTGATGTCATATGAAAGTTATACTAACTTTATATGTTGTATTACTAGCAATCGCACCTTAGGGTGCAATGGGTACGCCGAAGAGGTGTGGAATGTCAATAAGGAAAAGTTTTTTTTTTTTGTTCATACATTCATGTAGTACATGAGGTCAGTTGGTAGGTTATTTATGAAATGATGTTTTTTTCATACATTCACATAGTATATGAGGTTAGTTGGTAGGTTATTTATGAAATTATCTTTGTGCAACAAAGGTCTAAATGGACCAGTGAGTTTCAAACCATCTATTCATCCACTTACTAAGATTTAGACATGATTAAAACAAAAACCTTTAAATCAGGATGATAATCAATTTCCATTACCAATAGACTCATTATATGTAATAGGGAGAAAGAGAGAGAGGCAGAGAGATATAGACAAGGCATCCACTTACTAAGATTTAGACATGATTAAAACAAAAACCTTTAAATCAGGATGATAATCAATTTCCATTACCAATAGACTCATGTTATGTAATAGGGAGATAGGGAGAGAGACAAAGAGATATACACAAGGAAGAGAGGGAGAGAGGCAGAGAGATATAAACGAGAGAGATAACTATTCCATTTATAGTGAAAATAATTAACTTTTAGATAGTTATGGTCTTAAATATTTATAAAAATTATAAAGTCAATTTACAATAAAGTAAGTTATATTTTAAAATTGACCTTTGTCTTTTGATAAAAAGAATTAATAAATTATTATTAAAATACTGTATTATAAAACTTGAGCGTCATTACTAGTAGCTTTATTTTCATCCATTTAGTAGGAAATGATCGAGGTTATGAATGCAGATTTTTGTGAGTATCAAAGATTTCCTTCCGTCTATCAATAGAATCTCGATTCTGCACAGTTGAAGGTGGATTGTTATCAGATATTACAGTTGGACAATGCTCTGATAGTGTATGCAAAATGTGGAAGCATAGACAAGATGTGAAGTGTTTGACTGGATGCGTCAAAGAAATGTGATCTCATGGAATGCTATGTTTGCAGGTTGCTGGTATAACTGAACAGAAGCCATTCTGTTCCTTATGAAATTTAATGTTTCATTTTAAAGTACAGGAATCTGCCATGACTGTTGTTACTGCTCTGATCTATGGAGAACATATGTAAAATAGTTAAACTACATTATAATAGGAGTTAGCTGGTATAACTGAACAGAAGCCATTCTGTTCCTTATGAAATTTAATGTTTCATTTTAAAGTACAGGAATCTGCCATGACTGTTGTTACTGCTCTGATCTATGGAGAACATAATTTGAATTGTGAGACAACGCTTAGGGTTCCCAGCTGCCGCCGAGACCTGGAAACAAAAAATTCAAGAGGAGAAATCTTAGTAAGCGAGTTAGGGTTTAGAGTAAGGCGTCTAAACATAGATAACTTCAAAATATTGATTGGGTCAGATTATGGATGTTGTAATGTTAAAACCTAAATTTGCTCATTGTTAGGATCTTGGCCGTAAATTATGGATAACTTCGCATGCAGGATACTATCTCATATTTATCCATAGTTTTGACTACATGGGAGCCCCAAAGTAATTCTGCTAACAGAAAACATTCAGCACCACCACCTATCATCTAAGTAGCACAAGGAGGCTCTTATTACTACTAAGAAATGTCAGTAATCCTTTATGTCGTCACACTGTGGTGCCAATATCTGATGGATTGAAATTTGAATGTCAACATGAATCATGGCAGTTTCAAATACAGGATTTATCAGATATCTCCAACGGAACAACAAAAGACTACCAAATTGTTGGGTTATGATTTTGGCTTTTACAAAAATGGTGAGAAGAATGCTGCAGCAAGTTCTCTTTCCATTTTCCAAGCAAGAGGAAGATGAGGCTTTCATTTCTTAAAAATCTATCATACATCTCATCTGCTTTGTGTATGGTCTAACAGAGTCCCAATGTAAAACAAAGAACTCTGTAACACAACACCTTCAAATTTCAGGGTACCTATATAATTCAATCAGAATTCTTAAACATTTTATATATCTGTAACATGCCCCTTAATGTGCCCTGAGTCTAAACCCTGTCTTTTAGTTGATTGGTAAATTGAGACAAATAACTCGACCATATTACTTTACAGAAACATTGAATCCACAGGAAAAGCAATGACAGTGTTCCAGTGAGCTATGATCTAGAAAGGATAGTTTTTGTTCCTCCATTTGGTTAGCATTAAACATATCAGATAGGTTAATAGACAAAATGCAGGGCCACCTCTTCTTACATCAATGTGGCAACTGCAACACTAAAAAATATTGTTTTATGTATGGAGATAAATTGTAGGAAGAAAAAGTGCAAAAGGGCATTATTGAATCAGTATTATTGAATCAGTTTGGTTTCTTCGTTGCTGTACAAAAACAGATGCTGGTATCTTCCACTTGAATAAAATAAGGGAAGATTACATGCATCTAGTTTGAATTGTCAACTGTGAACTCTAGAGATCCTCTAGCTACTGACAACTCTACAAGCTTTCTGCAAGCAGCAAGGGGGCCTCCTACAGGAAAATTACAATTCTCTACTAATAACTCTTCTGTTTCCAGATGCTCAGAAGGTTCCACACTTGGCTTCACCCCAATACAGAAAGGCCTGGCAAGGTCTACTGCCTCTTGATTGGTGACCTGAAAGAAGACAGAAAAGTACTGTGAGCTAATTGCTATGGCAGTGAAATTTATAAGGTCTCTACCAAAATCCCTAGGAAAATGTGTTATTCGAGTGCTGGAAAACATTACCTTATGGCAATTGATCTTGTAAAAGTATTATTCATAATGGCAGTCATAATTCATAAATCAAGACTTCAAAATACTAAATGAAAGGGAAACCTTCTGCTAAGTAACCTGACCTAAAGCCATATGTGCAACTGAAAGCTTGAGCTAGCTGGTTGCCAGCCATTGAATCACACTCCTTATAAGAGTTTTAATGATAAAAGTTGTGGTACAGAATGGTCTAGCAAAATACAACACTTTATGCTCAGCCATGACCAAAGAAACCCAAAAACACTAATGCCCCAATTCTATAAGGAGCCTATCTAGATACAACCCTTTGTCTCGAAACTAATGGCTAACAAAAACCCCATGGATAAGCCGAAGCTAGCTCTCACTAGACGAGTATATTGGAAATGCAGGCACCCACAAATACAGACTTGATATGATCAACTCCTATATAAACAAAATATGGAATGTGCATATAGTTAGGTAGAATGAAGTATCTTTGGGAGAACACCAGATATAATCAGCATTAAGCGCATCACTGCAACATCAATGCCAATTCCAGCACAGAGAGTACATAATGCAAATTAAAAACAAATAAACAAACAGAAGGTTCTTATCTCTTGCTCTACACATTGGCAACTAATTCGCTATCTATTTACCAATTTAATATAATGTAGCAGCAACCTACAATTCGGTTTCCCCATTTTGTTTCTAAAAATTCAACATACTTTTACCCCAAGTTAACATTGAGTAGATTATGCCTTGTCAATTTGAGCCTGCTCAGGAGAAATCTGCATGGCACTATATGCAGTTTGGGAGTTCATTAGATGCTGGTAAAAGGTTAAAATGAAAGGGTTTGCATTGCAATAGGTACTGCGCGGTGAAACAACTTGAGACTAATAAAATTAATTGCTTGAAGGTTCACCCCTTCTTAAAAGAAATAACCCAATGCCACTGGTAAAAGCAATAAAGGGTTAGCAACCATTGAGTAATAATGAAAGGGTTTCAATCAAAATAGCGCATGAAGCATGAAAGTAAACATTACCTTCACACTTCTGATATTTCCTTGCTCTCCTCCTGTCATATCCACCATTGCCATTTCATTCAAAAGAAGGCTGCTTGAAAAAGCAATGGAAAATGGCAAATAGTGAATACACACAGACCCAAGGTATTTTACTGGCATGCAAAACCCCAAAAGTCGAGGTAAAATTACTACAATGCGCAGGCTACAGCTGGTATATGAATTGATCTTTTTATTTATTAAAACAACCGACCCCAACAAGGCGCAGGCTACAGCTGTACAGGATGATGTACGTGCAATCCAAAAATCTAGACCTTACATTGTCCAACTACTTGAGTCCCTTTAGTGAAGGCCTATGTTAAAATGGCATGGGTATGCCTTGTTGTCCCCAGGACAGTTGCAAGAGGTCTGCACTCCCCCAGTTGCCACAGCAACACGACATCTCCAAACAAGACACAAACTGGAGTTTCAATCTTTGCTAATGTGTTTTCACAGAAAATTACAGGAACAGCAGGAAGAGCAGTTGAAGAAGATGAGGAGAAAGCTCTCATTTAAGGCAAATCCCATTCCAGATTTCTATCACGAAGCAGCACCCCCAAAACTTGAGTGAAAGAATGTAACAATGGTCTTTTTTTTTTTTTGGCTCATAGCCTGATTGTATCTGAGTTTGATGTTATTTAAATGTCGTCTTGTATGGTTGGCCAATGTAGCAAAGTGACTGACATTTGTAATCCTTTCATTCGACTGCTGATATATTTTTAATAAACTGGACATTTGTAATCCAATATCATAATGCATTAGCAAACCACAGACATAGACTTTGGCATGCAACAGTAGACAGAAATACAAGATATGATCTGGACATTTAATATACCAATTATCACTTAAGCAATTTAATCACAAAATGAAAGAGCAATATTTGCATCTATTCATTCAATATGAAAAGAGCAATATTTGAATACTCTACCTTTAAGTTCCTCTATCCTTTATGCTTCGATGAATGCACATACTGTTCCAAATGTAACTGTGATGGAGCATGATCAGAAGCAGCAAGGAAATTGAGATTTGCTTCTGCTATGAGAGCATTTCAAACAACAATAATCCCAAGCAAAAATATGCACCCTAAGATGAGGAACAATAAGTATGAGGAAACCCTGAGACATTGAAGCACATATCAAAGCTCTGCACAGGCTTGACTCTTGGATACAATACAGTCTTTCTGAATGCTGCAAGGATTATCTAGTATGCAGGCTCTACAATGTAGGTCAAGGTTGTGCCAGAATCAATGACAGTTCCCCCATTGCCCCGAACATCAATACTCCAATCCCTCTGAAGGATGGGAAGAAGAACCCCTTCAACAAAAGCTTGCTTAATCCCAACGTAGTAAAAGGTCTCTGCAAATCTGTTTCTGAGAAAAGGAGTGAAACTCGTATATTTCTTCAACGAATGCTGCAAAGGTGTCTGCCCCAATACAAGATAACTTGTTTGTGGGGGAGAAATATTGTAGTCCACCAAGCAGTAAGAAAATTTGTTTCCAACAAGTTTACCAAGCTGTGAAGTGAATGAGATAGGCCCATTCCCTAACCCCATCACGCCATGTGCTCCAGTGAATGCTAGACCTGTAAAACTAGGCCCTGAACTCTTAATCCCATAAACAATCCCCTGAACTTGTGTTAAGGGTTGCAGTCTCCTTGGAGGAAATCCCACTGCTATCAGAGAGATCTGCATAGATATAATCATACATGCAGGAGCTATGGATCCTTGTGCGATTGCATGAGGAATCTGCGGGAGGGGGTTGCAGAATTTGGCTTTGAACCTGACAATTGCATTTGCATGTGGATGAGACCACATCTCTTTGAGCCATCTTGTCAAACACTTCACGTGCCTTGTCTATGCTTCCACATTTTGCATACATGTCTACCAGGGCAGTTGCAATTACATCTGACAAAATTCCTCTATCCTGTGTGCTTTGATGGATGTCCATACCCTGTTCCAAAGCCCCCATTTTTCACAAGCAGGGAGCAACAATGTGGGTACCTGCAAAAAAATGATAGCGTAAAAGCAGAGTGTTCACAGGGCAGAGACAATACATCAGATTTAAGGGTTTTGAGATTTGCAAAAGACAAAGATGAAAAATGAAATTGTACCGACTTACCTCAAGATTTTGTAGGAAGCCCAGACCTACGAATCACAACCTGCGCAGGTTCTTGTGAAACCGCAATGAAATCAGGACAAGTGAAGATGTGCAGGGCTTGCAATATTACAGAGCAGATATTGCAGACCAAACAAGGGCAGTGAGGGTAGATGGTAGACGCAGATATTTATGGAAACATTAATTGCAAATTCCTTCTCAACTGTCACGCAAGTGGAGAAGTGAAAGGCCAATAACAGGGACGAAAAGTTTGGAGCGGAAAGCTATGGCAGCGGGGAAAGCAGCAACAAGGCGCGTAAACAGCCAAGAAAATGGCCAAAAATGATGAACGGTTGTGATCAGTTTCATCGCAGGCGATTGCCTGTCGAGCAATCTACACCATAGGATTGAAAAATGCCTTCAAAATACTAAGCGTAGGACGCCTTCGGCGTAATTACGCAGAAGACGTGTCCTATGTGAGCTTTCAAAGCTCACTCTCTCCTTCAAGGGTCTAAATGGATGGATATGGCATGGTTGACAATTTGGCCAATGCAGACCGTTAGATTGCTTAAAGAATACGCCAACACTCCTTGTGTCACCCCTGCAAACGCATTAAAAATTCGATCAGCCCTTCCGGCTTGACAATCGTGCAATACAGTACTTGGTGGTGGCCCTTTAGTTACTCTGCTTCCGTCGGCTGGTCCGCGCAATTGGGTTTGCAGGTAAACAGATGTCCTTTGCTTGGTGCACACTGGCTCCTTCTCGGTAACTGCTAATGTCTGCTTAAGCGCTTGTCTTACTCGCCGCTAATACGTACATGGCCATATAGTACTAACCCCGCGTACATGGCCATATAGAACTACCCCACTAGTGACTTTCTGCACATAACATCTCTTACTGAACTTGTGCGACAAGGAATTAGAACTGTAAAATCCTCCAAATAGCAGATTTGACCATTACAATTCTCATTTGCTATGCATTTCATATTTTTGTTTCTGTTAATAGAATACATGCTTTTGTAGAACTGAAATAATCCTTACCTAGCTCTTCGGCGTACCCATTGCACACAGGTGCAATTGCTAGTTTTAACCGCTTGAGGCAAATCATTCATTCATGTGAAGCAACAGGATTATATGGCCCAACATGGAATAAATATTTACTCTTTGAACATTTGGCAAAGTGAAGAAATAATTTTCATATAAAGCATCATCATTCTACAAATAATTTCCAATCCTATTACTTTTCCACACCCAGTCATTATGATTAAGATATTTACTTCACGATAAAGTAATAACTCAATTATTTACTACATGGTAACTACATTAAAACTGGTCAAGGCTTTCCTTTTACAATTAACAATTTCATCTCGCACAAAGCTCAAGCGAGGAGTTTTTTGATTCAGAGATTTTTGGTTTTCAAACCGAAAACCATGGGTTTCTCTATTCTCGTTTCTGTTCTTCTTATTGCATGCTCTGCTGTATTGTTAGTAAATGCCTCTCCTTCGTATCCTTCGCATCCTTCGTATGAAAGTTGTTCTCCTTATACATGCGGCGATTCCCTCACCAAATACCCCTTTAACGATTGCGGCTTTACGAGTACTGAGTGCAGAAACAATGAAAGCGGTCTATTCCCTTTGCCTCCTATCACTCTATTAGGTTTACCTTCTATGCGCGGGTTCTGTTCGAGAGACCAGCTTAGGGTAATAGAACCGATCACGGAATCATCTTATACAAACAGAACCATTCGGGTTGCCTGTGACGATATGCCGGAGAATTACTGCTCTGTCACTTACAATTTTGTCACTTGGTTCGATACTCTTTTTTATCTTTCTGATAAATACAAATGGGGCATCGTTCTAATGTTTAAAAGCCCACCTCCATACAGCAATCTCCAGCCCATCGAGTGTTCGTGGTGCAAAAGCAGAGAAGATTTATGTTTCTTCCTTCCTTCTGAATCATACTCATATACAACTGTTGCAAATTCTACAGTCCAGTACGGCGTTGTCATTCCGAGCAACAAAAGCTACAACATCACTAATGAATCGAATCTCCGAGAGCTCCTCAGCACGGGATTTGAAATCAAATGGATTGTCAGCGATGAGTGCTATTCCTGTGCAGCCTCGGGAGGGATATGTTACCAATCTTTATTAAATACACACTTGATCGTATGCCTTTGTCCAGACGGTCCCCGACGATACCACTGCTCTCATGGTAATTTTTATATATTTGAATTGAAAAATCTGGATTTCAGACCTATTTCAAGGCTTATCAAATTTTATAACCACATAAAATGAATTGAAAGGTCGTTAGAAAACTTTCAAAACAGCTCGTAACCTAAATTGTCTTAGGGCTCTGGGTTAGGAAGGGAAATTACAATTTGACAAATAAGCATTGTTTTCGTTTTAAGATTAATTAAATTATCTCCTTTTTGTTGAAGGTATACTTCACAACCAGAAGAAACAGTTGATGACCTCGACATATAAAGCAGGTGAATTACTTCAGAGTGAATTTTTTCCTTTAATTTCCTATTTAAATTAATTATTTTATTTAAGTTTTTCTCCGAATGGGTAATGGCCCGTGACCTTATGACTAGATAAGATCATTTGAATTGGCTATGATTTTTTTCTGCAGCAATAGGCGTTTTATCTGGTGCCTTCATTACCTCAACCATCATTTTTGCTTACATCAGAATTAAGCGAAAGAAAAGGGGGCAGGAGGAGGAGCAGGAGCAGCAAATTAGGGAATATATGGATCCACTCGACACCAGACCACCTTCAGTTGAGAACTTTTTACAAGGAGGAATTCCCAGCAGATATTCTTATCGTCAGATTAAAAGATACACCAACAATTTTGTAATGAGACTTGGCCAAGGAGGTTTCGGTACAGTATTCAAAGGTGAGCTTCCAAATGGATGTATGGTAGCCATTAAAATTCTTGACGAATCGAAACATAGTAGAATCCAATTCATGAATGAAGTGGCTACCATTGGAAGGATCCACCACTTGCATCTTGTGCGACTTTTGGGATATTGCTTCGAGGGATCTAAAAGAGCTTTGATTTACGAGTACATGGTCAATGGTTCCCTTGAAAAATATATCCTTGGAGATGATCAAAATGTATTGAATTGGAAACAATTATATTCCATTGCCATTGGTACAGCTCGTGGGATTGCATATCTACATGATGAGTGTCGAAGAAGGATATTGCATTGTGACATAAAACCTCATAATGTATTGCTGGATGCCAATTTCTCTCCAAAGGTTGCAGATTTTGGTTTGGCAAAATTAACAGATAGAGAAGAAAGCCATGTCTCTCTTACAGGGGCTAGAGGAACCCCTGGTTATGTGGCTCCAGAGGTGTGGTCTAGAAGCATTGGACCCGTGACTGACAGATCAGATGTGTACAGTTATGGTATGTTGGTAATGGAAATGGTGGGAGGAAGAAAGAACTTGGACATGAAAGCAAGCAGATCCAGCAAATTTTACTATCCAGAGTGGGCATTCAAACAAGTCGAAATGGGAGAATTTCGAAATTTGAGAGGAGAAAATATAGCAGATGATGAAGATGAAGTTATAGCCAAGAAGTTGAGCATGTTGGGACTGTGGTGCATTCAGTACAACCCTTCTCAACGGCCTTCTATGAGTAGAGTGATTCAAATGTTGGAAGGAGCTGTTGATATCGACATTCCTCCTCAGCCCTTTCCAGTCGGTACATCAGTCCAAACAGCAGCCTCTACTGAATCATCGTCGAGCATGTGATATGTGTTCACATGGTGTCATTCATGGCATCTCATCTATGTCTCATTCTAAAGGTGCCCAATTATGCTAATGGCTCAACGAATGTTGATCTCAACCGTTAGCATTGGTGGCCAATCAGCTTGTTAGTTAATTTATATAGGTGATATAGTCTATCAGGATCATGATGCCAGGTAATTTCTTGTTTTGTAATGGTGAAAGTCGAACTGTCCATAGATATACTATGCATGCTATCCAAATATGATTCTCTTCCTTCAGTTGCAGAGAGAAAAACTTTTTTTTCAAATTCGATCAGGAAAGCCCTCTGCATGTCGGCATATACATTTACATAGATAAGCAATTACATGTTTAGAAACATTAATGAACTTGGGATAGGATTGTAAGGCACGCCATTAGCAACCCACATGCAAATCTCTGACTATATAGGAATTAATAAAAAAGCCCCTCCGTTCCCTGACCTCCCAGCCCCCAAGAAAGGTCTTTCAAAAAAGTCAGATTGCTACAGCAAACATGTCATATAATATCACTCCGAGCCATTCCCTGAGTGTGCTTGGGCTTCTCTATCACTCAAACTACTGGTCCATAAGCTCAATATGGCAGCTTTTCTTTGAAAGAAGCTTCCAAGATCATCTGCAGCACAGTCCTCTAAGTTAACTGGAGGCAGAGAAGGGCTCTGTGTGATGTAATCTCGGGTAACCAACATTCCCTCTCTTCATTGACTCTGGTGAATTACGTATTGAACTCTAACTTGTTCGAAATATAATTCCAATTATTAAATTAATTTCTTCAGTTGAACCTGTCATCTCAATATCTTCCGTACCAGCAGTCAAACTCAGTATTAAAGACAAACATTGAAGTTAGATCTTGGGAAGGATTCCAATGGATCTCATCTAACTCCTACATGTTCACCATTCCATCAGCAGGTTTCCCAAGTTTTGTGAGTAGAATGAAATATATTATTTTATGTAGTGTTCTCGCTATCCTATGAACTTGTATTTGGTAACTACTCTCTCAAAGGAGTCCAGCTCCGCAGAGCTGTACGAAATTGTGAGTAACGGAATTAATGTAATGATGTTTGTATGAAAAAGCCAAGGCTCAAACAATCAAACAGTCAATGTAATGTTTCATTCTGATCAATATAAATTTCCATGTCTGTTTTCTTTCTCCTACCCTCTCTTCCTCCATAACTCTCTGTCCAGTATCATTCTGTTTGTATTTTGTCAGGCGGAGTTATGTCAAAGAGGTTCCCAGCATACTTCGAAGATTCTATTCCGAGGAATTTATCTATATATCATTCTGCTTGTATTGTCTAACTGTGTGACATTCATATATATAGTTTAGAAGAAAAATTCAGAATCCTTCAAGACTTGTGCAATTTTCCGGTCGCAGCAAAGTTTTGTACACATGTTCTCTTTAGTGATTCAATCAAATTCAACAAATGCATTTTTTTTTAGTGTATTAAATTATGATATTTATATTCAAATTTAAGTATATAGTTTGTAAGTAAAACTCATTGACTTATGTTTTCTGAGTAATGGTTCACACAAATTCATCTTTCATGAAAATGATTTGTTCAACTAGCACTTGTTGCATCTAGGTAATGCTTGCAGGAGTGAAGCATCAGACTTATGGGGAGATCACCCATCTCATTTTTACTCTGAATCAAGTGTGTTTAACCATGACCTTATTGAGAGGTCACTCATCACATTACCGCTATATGGAGTTTTTGAGTTAGAGAAGTTGATGAGGGCGCAGTCCGAGACTTAGAAAATAACCCACAAATAAGAGAATAATTTTATTATTCAGAAAATAGAGCTTCTTACATGCGGAGGATCTCAAATCCCCAAGTTCTACAACACATGCAAGTTATAAAAAACTACAGAATAACCCTTTCGCAATATGCGAGCTTGTCCTCAAAAAGTTACCCAAAAATTAGAAACTCGCCCATAAATAGAGCTCCTCTTTAGTTTGGAGCCAAAACAACATTCCAATTTGAGTTTAGGCGATTTGGCACCGAAAATTTACAACATGAATTTCAAATTTCAAAAGAGCATTTGCAATTGTATCTTCTAGAAAGTGCGCCAACTTCCCGGGGCCATAACTTTTGATCTGGGACTCCGATTCGCGAACCGTTTGAACCGTTGGAAAGGTCACGAAGTCAATAACACGCTTGAAATTAGCTACACCAATTTCAGAAAGTTTCAGGGATGATTTGAGAAATCTAAGTGCCTCAAATCTAACTCGAAAGATTTTCAGGTGCAAATCTGGGAAACTAAAACTGCAATATCTTTCCACCCAAGAATAGAAAATAAAAATCGTAAATTGGGAATTTCATTATGACGAAAAAGGTATATAGAAATATAAAAACATCTAAAAATTGAGAAACTTGGAATTTAACTATTTTTGGGTGATGCAAGATTGCCCTTACACCACTAGATGCTCCTGCATCAGACACCTAGGGTAATTTGAAAAGTGACCCCGTCACGTCTCAGATGGTGGAGGAAAAACTCAAACGGTCAACCTCTACCTTAAGTAGCCAGGATGAATCTTCAACAGGTCTTCCTTTCCATTTCACTAGATATTCTTCATACTACCTATTCCTGGTACTCTTTCCCACACAACTATCTAGGATTTCTTCAATCTCCTCATTTTCTGAAGTAGGTGCTGGAATCCCACACTGTTTCATCATTGGTACTTCCTCTGTGCCACCTTCATGATACTCTGTCAAATCTGAAATGTTGAATATAGGGGAAATATTGAATCTATCCGGCAACTCTACCTCATATGCATTTTTTGAATCATGCCTTTTCAAAATGTTATAGGGACCAAACTTCTTTATCTTCAATTTGTTATATGTTCTTACTGGAAACCTTTATTTCCTCAAATGGACCATCACTTCATCACCAATCTGAAACTCCTTATACCTCTTCTTCTGATCTGCCTTAGCCTTATACTGCATATTCATCTTGTTAATATGTTCTCTTACCTTCTCATGTATATCCTTGATGTGTTCTACAAAATCTTCCGCTTCAACACTTATTTTCTTCTCTTGGTCCATCTTCTTCAATTCTGGAGTTGTTCTGGGGCTACCTCCATACACAATCTAGAATGGTGATCTACCAATACTTCTGTTGACAGAATTGTTGTAAGAAAATTCTGCCTGGGGTAAAATCAAGTCTCATCCCTTAGATTTATCTCCTACCAAACATCTTAGTAGGTTACCCAGACTCCTGTTAACAACCTCTGTCTACCCATCTATTTGTGGATGGTGTGCAGAACTGAACTTCAACTCTGTCTTCAGCTTCTTCCACAAGGTCCTCCAAAAGTACCCCACAAATTTGGTGTTATGATTTGAAACAATACTTTTTGGAAAACCATGTAGCCTCACCACCTCTTTGAAGAACAAGTTAGTAATGTGGACTGCATCATGGGTCTTCTAACATGGAATGAAATATGCCATCTTCGAAAACCTATCAATCACCACAAAAACTGAATCATTCCCTCATTGTGTCCTTGGCAAACCAAAAACAAAGTCCATACTTATATCCTCCCATGGCCTCTTTAATACAGGTAAGGGATGATATAAGCTTGTATTCTGGCTCACTCATTTAGCCATCTGACATACCCTACAGCTTTGTACAAACTTTTTTATATCCTGTGACAACTAAGGCCAATAATAATGCTCACTGATAATGGCAATGGTCTTATCCCGACCAAAATGTCATGCCATTCCTCCACTATGCTTCTCCTTTATCAGGTTCTCCCTCATGGAACTCCTCAAGATACACAATTGACTTCCCTTAAATAACATGTTATCCTAGATTATGAAATCTAGCCACCTTGTCCTGTCCACTGTAACAAGTTCCTTGCAAGCTTTCCAAGCCTCTGCAAAATCAAGATCTTATGGATACAGTGTCTTGAGTTCATTGAATCCAACCACTTCAATCTGCATCTTTGTCATCAATGTATGCCTCCTACTTAAGGCATCTGCAACCCTATTTGACTTCCCACTCCTATGTTTCAAAACAAATGTATAACTCTGCAAAAACTCTACCTATTTTATATGCCTCTGATTTAATTTTTCCTGACTATTTAGGTATTACAAGGCCTGATAATCAATATATAAAATAAATTTCTTTGGCAACAAATAATGTCTCCATTTCTTTAATGCTTAAACTATTGCATAAAATTCCTGATCATATACAGAATATTTTCTCTTGGCATCATTTAACTTTTTACTGAAATAGGCAATGGGCTTACCTTTTTGACTCAACACTGTTCCAATGGCACACCCACTGGCATCACAATCCACTTGAAACACCTTGTTGAAATCTAGGAGGGCTAGAATAGGTTGCTCTGTTACCTTCTGCTTCAACAGTTCAAAACTCTTTGTCACTCTAGTGCTCCACTTGAATTCTTTTCTATCCCCTCTCATTGTTTCAGTCAAAGGTCCACAAATACTACTGAAGTTTCTAATGAACTTTCTATAAAAACTAGCAAAACCATGGAAATATCTCACCTTGGTTGCAGTTCTTGGGGTAGGCCATTCCAGAATAGCCTTCACCTTCTCTGGGTCCATCTTGAGACCTTCTGTTGAGACACCAAACCCCAAGTACACTAACTCCCTATTCACCAAACTGCACTTCTTCAGATTAATCAACAGTTTCTCTTCTCTTAACTTCTCAAAGGCTCTCCGAATATGCATTAGATGTTTATCCAATGTCTTACTAAAAATCAAAATATCATCTAAATACACAATAACAAAACTTCCTAGAAATTATTTTAGTACCTCGTTCATGAGCTGCATGAATGTGTTCGGTGTATTGGTTAGCCCAAGAGGCATGACTAACCACTCGTATAGGCCCTCTTTGGTCTTGAAGGCAGTCTTCCATTCATCTCCCTCTCGAATTCGGATCTAGTGATATCCACTCTTCAGATCAATATTTGTGAAGCACTGAGCTCCACTCAAATAGTCCATCAGGTCATCCATTCTTGGCAGAGGAAATCTATACTTGATTGTTATCTTTTTTATGGCTCGAAAATCTATACACATCCTCCACTCCCCATCCTTCTTTGGTGCTAGTAATGCAGGTACTGCACATAGACTCAAAATCTCCCATATCAAACCCTTTTTCTCAACAACTCTTGAACTTTTCTGTTCAACTCCTCATTTTCTACTGGAGTCATTCTATGAGCTACCTTATTTGGTAAACTATCTCTAGGAATCAAGTCAATTTGATGATTGATCTTTCTTATTGGTGGTAAACCCTTAAGTACATTTTTAGAAACAATATCCTAAAACTCATCCAACATCCCAGAAACTTCTTCTGGAACCTTCTCACTATCCTCCTTACTCACTCTGGGAATCAATGCATAATACACATGCTCATGTTTCATACCTTCTAAAAAATTTCTTCTATCTACATAATAAATTCTAGCACTACTACATACATTTTCTTCGGTCTCCTTCAAAGGTTTCAACTTGTGACGAACCCCATCCTTTGTCAAGGAATAAGTGTTTGCATGGCCATTATGTATAGCTCACCTATCGAACTACCACAGCCTCCCCAACAACATGTGACATGCATTCATGGGAATGATATCACAGAGTACCTCATCATAGTAGTTCTCGATCTTGAACTTTATTAGACACTGCTCATTAACCAAAACTTTGTGGTCTTTCTGCAACCAAGCAATCTGATACGGATGTGAGTTCCTTTCCCTCTTCAGCTTCAACTTTGTGACCATCTCTTATGACACTAGATTATCAGTGCTCCCACTATTAATAATGATATCACAACATTTTCCTTCACACTTGCACCTTGTGCGAAACAGATTCTTCCTCTATTTTGGTTCTTTTTCCTCAGTCACCAGGGCTCTCCTAATCACTAAGGCTTCTCCCCTTTCAGCATCATCTGAATGTTTAGATTGGGCCTCCTCATCTACAGGCGCAACCCTTCTACAACCTTCTAGCCTTTTTTCTTCCCTTCCTTGGTGTTGTGGACATTCATAGGCTCGATGCCCCTCTTCACCACACTAGAAACACGTTCCTTTGAAACCACCTCTTCTAGATCCTTGTCCATATCTCCCTCATCCTCTGCCTCTTTGATCACCACTATTTTGATCACGAGAGCGGTAGAAATTGTCATTCATTTGTCTTTGTTTGGTACCCACATCTTCACTTTTCTTTTTATCATCATTTCGGCTTCCTGAAGGTCTTCCACTGCCCCTTCCACTTTGACCTCCTCGTCATTTTTGCTTGCCATCAAATCTTTTGTTCAGCTTCTCTTCCACCTTTAGAGAAAACTGATACACATCTTCAATGGTGGTCATTCTTACTAGGCTTAACTCCTCATAAATGCTCGGTCGTAACCCATTAAGATATCGGGCTACCTTCTCCTTATTGGCCTCTGTGTGGCCCGTTCTGATGATTATCTTGTGAAAATATTTAATATATTTTTTCACAGATCTGCTTCTTTGCTTCAACCCTTGCAATTTCTTCAACAGATCTAACTTGTAGTCCATTGGTATGAACTGCTTCTTCAGTTTCTCTACCATGTGATCCCATCTGGTGATATTTCCTTTTCCTCTTCGATTTCTTTCCAACTGGACCTCTTTCCACCAAATACTGGCATGGCCCTTTAGCTTCATTTTTGCAAACTTAACCCGATTTGGGTCCTTTATTTCGTCATACTCAAAATATTCTTCTAGCTCGTTGATCAAGTCGATCAACTCTTCCAGATTCAAACTTCCATAATAACTGGGTACTTCTGCTTTGGGTCTTTTCTTTATTTTTGAAATGGCCCTTATTAGCTGTATTTGGTCTTGATCAATTGCTTCTTCTTCCTCTTCTATATTTGAACCTTCTTCCTCTCCTTCATCCTCACTTTCCTCCCTCGGGTTTAACCCTCTTCTCAATTACTTTTGTAACGCATCAATCTATCTTTAGAGGGCTATTAGTGCATCTCTTCCACCAGCATTTCTACTGCCTCGACCACCTCTGGCACCACCATGCCTACCAAACATCACTCTTGGAGGCATTTTTCTTGACCTCGACCCACAACCACAGTCTGAATGCGAACTGCCTCATGATCAGCGATCTGTCCACACGCTCAAGAAAACCCGCTCTGATACCACTTGATGAGGGCGCAGCCCGAGACTTAGAAAATAACCCACGAACAAGAGAATAATTTTATTATTTAGAAAATAGAGCTTCTTAAATGTAGAGGATCTCAAATTCTTAAGTTCTATAACACATGCAAGTTACAGAAAGCTACAGAATAACTCTTTCACAATATGCGAGCTTGTCCCCAAAAAGTTACCCAAAAATTAGAAACCCACCCATAAATAGAACTCCTCTTTAATTTAGAGCCAAAACAACATTCAAATTTTAGTTTAGGCGGTTTGACACCAAAAATTTACAACATGAAGTTCAAATTTCAAAATAGCATTTGCAATTATATCTTATAGAAAGTGCGCCAACTTTCTGGAGCCATAACTTTTGAACTAGGACTCTGATTCGCGAACCGTTTGAACCATTGGAAAGGTCACGAAGTCAATAATGCGCTTGAAATTTGATACGCTGATTTTGGAAAATTTTGGGGCCAATCTGGGAACTCTAAGTGCCTCAAATCTAATTCAGAAGATTTTTCAGGTGCAAATCTGGGAAACTAAAACTGCAATATCTTTTCACCTAGGAATAGAAAATAAAAACCACAAATTAAAAATTTTATTATGACGAAAAAGGGTATCCAAAAATGTAAAAATATCTAAAAAATAAAAAATTTGGAATTTAACTATTTTTGGGTGATGCAAAATTGCCCTTACACCACTAGATGCTTCTGCATCAGTAGTAATGGAATGGGTGACCGATCGAGAAGTTTTGGTTCTTTATCCATGTGATCATCATCTAAATGTAATGAGTGTTAAGTGGAACATTCACTCTCATGAAAGATGGAATTATGTGAACTACTACATGAATTTATGGATGAGTTTGATTCAAAAAAACTATACAGTTGAATCCTGGTGTAAATATCATAATTATGAAATGTCATCAAAACTTGATACAAAGTTAAGTATTATTTGATATTTATGTTAACCTTGTAGATAGAAAATTGTTGGGAAAAGAAATCCCAACTAAAGTGGGAAAAGATGATAACACAGAGACCAAGGAGACAAGACAATGAGGGGGAATGATTTTCTATTTCATTTAAATACACAAGAAATTACATTAAAAAAAATTCATACAAAAATTAGAGCTATGGCTTTGTATTTACTTCATACAACAAAACTGCCTAGATTCAGGGACAACAAAGCTTTTTGTGTGTTGCTCTATGTTGTTGCTGCAATATTCTAAAGCACTACAGCTCTACACTCTATGCAATATCTTCTATTGCTATAGATTCTTCTTCTCCTTCGTGGGTATGTGCAGGATCATCATGGAAAAAACAAGACCTTAAGTGGCAAAATTTTTAAAAAAATCAGAGTTAGGCAACTTGATGCTAAAATTTGAATAAGTTATCTATATTATTTCAAAAATATGTAGGAATAGAATCTGTAGAAAATTGAATGTAGTTTCTAAACTACTAGGTTTATTTTAAAAAAAAATTTAGTGAAAATTTGAAATTTCAATACAGTAGTACTTAAATCTTAGGGAAAAAATAAGTAGGTGTCTATCTGACCACCCTAACCACAATAAAATGATAAAAAAAATTATAATATTTTAGATATAAGTAGAGCACTCATGTCCCGATGTGATGCATATTTTTTTATATTTTTTCTAAGAAATAATTAATTATGATTTTTTTATTACAACTTTTAAAAATCTAAAAATTATGTTTGACCACCTTAACTTGGTCAAAACTTCATGAAATTTTGTTTCATTTTTTTAATCATATAGTATGTGAAGAATAGAATGTGACACATGTTTTAGATTCAAAAAATATGATACTGTTTGAAAGCTATAGATGTTTTTCAATCAGCCTATTAATCAAGACTTTAGTCATAATTCAAATAAAAATAATAATTATTATTTATTAAATTCAAAGTAAAGCATAATTTATATTGGTGGAAAGCCGAAAATATCCTTTAAAAACCCTTTTCGTTTCATTTATTTTGGGTAAAAAAAATCGTTAGCCACATACCCTACAAATACCCTTCATATTGCCACTTTTTGGCCCATCATGATCCTGCACATCCCCTCTTCCTGTTTTGTTCTCCTGAACTTTCCCTCCTTGGTCTCCTGCTCTAAACATTTTATTCTTCCTTTTTGTCTTTCTCACCTTTTCTGAAAATTGCCGCTCAATTTCAAATTCAACCACCAGAAATTAATTCATTACCAGAAACATTAATTGGCTAGTGGGGATGTCAGACACAACAAGGGGTTGGAAGATCCCAGCATATCTCTTCTGACTGAGTATTTAATGCATTTAGTTAATGCTTCTCAAGGTTATTAATTCCACTAGTCCCCCTTAATCTGGAGACTTTCTATTTTTCATCACCAGTTGAAATTTTTGGAGCAAAATTTCTAGAGCTATCCTATTTGCACTTGTTCTTTGTTCTGAAGTTGTCTTGCTTGGACCTGTTCATATTTCTGGCACTTTTCTAAGTTTCTAAAATTGAAATTATGGAGCACTCTGTCATTTTAAGCCTATCCCTTAAACGTTCAAAGCAATCTCTACTCAATGGTTTGGTAAAAATGTTTGCAATCTACTACTCAAGCCTACAAATTTTATTTTAATTTCACCATTTTCAACTAATTCTCTTATGAAATGATGTCTGATTTCAATGTGCTTGCTTCTTCCATGAAAAACTTGATTCTTTGTCAAAGAAGTTGATGAAACATTGTCACAAAATATAGTTGTTCCATCATTTGATTCTTCCTTCAAATTTGCTAAGATCCTCCTTAGCCAAATAGCATGGCATGATGCTGCATTTGCTTCTATATATTCAACCCTAGCTATAGCTAGAGAAACCATGGGTTGTTTCTTGGAAGCCCATGAAATGACTCTCAATCGTAAGAAAAACACATATCTAGATGTTTTATTTCTATCATCTACACTCCCTACCCAATCACTTTTTTGTGTAAACAACCAACCTAAAATCATTTTTTGCATTATACAAAATACTATATCCTTTGGTTCCATTTACATACCTCAAGATTCTTTTACCTGCTTGTCAATCTGACCTTTTTGGAGTCTCCATAAATCTAGAAATCAGACTTACACTATACATTATATCAAGCCAAATTGTTAAATACATCAAGCTTCCAACAAAATTCTTATACATGGTCAGATTCACATTGTTGCTACAATCTTCCTTACTCAACTTCAAGCCTATGGTTGTTGGTGTAGGGTCAAGCTTAGTATCTTGCATCCTAAACTTTTCCAAAATATCTATTGCATACTTTTCCTAAGAGATAAATATACCATCATTCATTTGTTTTACTTATATGCCTACAAAATACCTCAACAGACCTAAGTTTTTCATTTCAAATTCTCTTTTCATGGCCTTTTTAAAATCAACAATGAGGATCATCCCCAGTGAAAACTAAATCATCAATATACAAAAGAACAATTAAAATCTTACTATTGGTTTCCTTGATGTAAAGAGTGGGCTCACCATCACTTTTGCTAAAGCCATTACTCAACAAAAATGAGTCAATTCTATTCTACCATGCCTGTGGTGCTTGCTTCATCCCATAAAGAGATTTTTTCAAATTGTATACTTTGTTTTCTTGACCTAAAATTTCATAATGAGGTGGTTTCTCCACATATACTTCCTCTTTTAATACTCCATTTCAAATACTTTTCATTTGTGTTGGGTTGCAATTGCTAGGATTGCTCACACTATTTCCATCCTTGCAATTGGAGCATATGTCTCAGCATAATTTCTCCCAAATTTTTATTTGTACCCCTTGACAACTAATCTTTCCTTATGCCTCTCTATTCTTTCATCAACATTACTCTCGGTCATATAGACCCATTTCACTCCAATAACTTTATTGTTGGGAGGAAAATAAGTTAGCTCCCATGTTTTATTCCTCTCTATTGCATCTATTTCCTCATCCATACCTTCACACCATTTCTTTTATTTCACAGTATTCTCAAAATAAATCATATCACTATGAGAGAATAATACAAAATTCATGCTTTCATTAAAATCTTCATTGTACCTTGTGCTATCATAAAGTCCCCTCATGCTTCTTGTCTTTCATGGAATCAATGATGCAAGCCTAGGGTCAAATTTTCTAAAGTTTCTTGACTGATGGACTGATGAAGAAGACTGAGCACTACAATTTTCACTATGTTATAAATTTCTGGAGCAACTACTCTACTAATTTTTTTTGAAGTTGCTTCTATTTTTTGAACTATTACCTTGCTATAGAGTTCTGGTGCTCCTAACTTCTAGAGATTCTTCATCCTCAAAAGGTAGAGTGACAAAAATACCCATGTTGTTGTCCACTGTTCCATCCCATGACTCATTCTCTAAGAACTCTACATCTTCATTGATAACTATTTTCTTGGTGTCTAGGTTATACAACCTGTAGGCTTTGAACTCTTCACTATATCCCATGAAGACACACATCTCACCTTTATCATCTAACTTTTTCCTTTGCTCTTTTGGAACAAGTGCATATGCCACACACCTGAACACTCTCAAGTGAACAACTGTCCACTTGTATTTTTTCCATGCCTCTTATAGAATCTTGTCACAAACTGCCTTTGTAGGACTTCTATTTATCAAATAAATTGGTGTTGCTATAGCTTCACCCCAATATTCATATAGAAGCATTTTGGATTTAAGCATGCTTCTTTCCATCTCCATAAAGGTTATATTTTTTTCTCTCAGCCACTCCATTTTGTTGTGGAGTATAAGCTATTGCTAGCTCCTTCTTAATGCCATGCTGCTTACAAAAATTCATAATAATTTGAGGTATACTCTCCCCCTCTATCTGACCTTAGGACCTTGATGAAATTTCCACTTTCCTTTTCATCTCGGGCCTTAAACACTTTAAACTTGTGAAATACTTCAAATTTATGTTGTAAGAAATAAACCTATGTCTTACGACTGTAGTCATCTATGAAGATCATAAAATATTAGCTCTTACCAATAGAATTTTTTTGCATAGGGCCACACAAATCAGTATGCACTAGCTCCAATGGTGTTTATTCCCTTATAAAATTATTTGATTGAAAAGGCTTCCTATGTTTCTTGCCTAAAATACAGGCTTCACATCTACCACTAGAATCTATAATGGTTGTAAAACCTTTAACCATACCCTTTTTTGAAAAGAGATCAAACCAACACAGTCCAAGTGTCCATACCTGATATTCCAAAGCTTGGAGGGGTCTTGAATGACTGTCTTGAGGGTTGCTTGATGTTGTACTACTATACATTTTCTATGTTCGAGGGTTGCAACCGTAGACTAAGCTGAGAGACACATCTCTAATCTCAAAGGAAACATTTTATTCTTTGTCATTGGCATTGTTGAAACTATTTTCTTACTTCCATCCTTCACATAAATTATGCATTCACCCTTTTCCATCAACACTTTGTAGCCTTTTTGGATCAACTGTCAAATACTCATGAGATTGTGCTTTATACTAAGTGCAAAATATACATTTTCAATCTCTTTGTTCTTACCTTTCTTGGTTCAAAAAATAATAGAACCCTTTCCCACAACTAGAACTATTTCATTGTTCTCCATTTTTATCTCAGACTTTGACATTTTTATCAATGAAAGAAAATAAATTCTCATTACCACTCATGTGGTTAATACATCCACAATCTAAAAACCATATCTCATAACTACCTTGCTTAGCAATGTTGCACATAATGAAGTCCATTTATTGACTACCCTAAGCCACATTTGCACTTTGCTTCAACTAATCATGTTGCTTTTTCCAATACTCACTTGCATAATGACCAAGATTATGGAAATAATAGCATTCAACATTGCTCTTATCAAACATTTGACTCAAGTTGTTGTTCTTATTTGCTTGTACGAAGCTAGAATGAGAACTTCTTTCTTCCTCTTGGTTGTGTGCTCTTCTTGAGCTATCTTCTCGAGCACCTCCACATCCAAATTTGCCTCTATCTCTTGATCTTTTTTTGGAGTTATTTCTATCTCTCCCCCTACCTATTGCATTGTTTCAATATTTGAAAGCTTGCTCATGGGAAGAATTTGCAGACCTATTTAAGTGCTACTCATGGGTTTGTAGAGAACCCATCAGCTCATCAACATTCAATGTTGAGAGGTCTTTTGCCTCTTCAATGGAAATCAATTCTGCATCAAATTTTGAGGGTAAAATTTTGAGAATTTTCTCCACAATCCTTTGCTCTTCCATGGTTTCTCCATTCATCCTCAAATGATTTATCAAACTAGAAATTCTTGTGTGAAATTATGAGATAGACTCACTATCCTTCATTTGAAGAGTGTAAAAATCTCTTCAAAGCATCTGGAACTTCACTAATCTGACTTTATCAGTACCTTTGTAACTAGTTTAGAGGATTTCCCATGCTTTTTTTGCATAACTAGTTGCTCCTATTCGAGAAAAAATATCCTCTATCAAGACTTCCCCTTGAATCAAACTAAGGGATTTAGCATCATTTTTCCTTGTATTCTTCAACTAATTCTTTTGAGCATTGCTCAATGCTATAAATTCATTTGGGCTAGTCACATTTGTGAACCCATTTGCTACTAACTCCCACAAATCATTTGCAACTAAAATAGTTTTTATTTTCTTTACCTAGACATCATAATTTTTACCATCAAACATAGGTGGTTGCTGCCAACTCCTATTATCTCCTCCAACTATTTTTCTAAATGGGAGAAAACTACAAATACCTAGAAAAAATATAGGGCTTTTCTTAATACCCAAAAGCTAGGGTTCTATCACTACATGCCCATAAAGCACTAGGGCTCTAATAGACATGGCTTTGATACCAAACTATTGGGAAAAGAAATCCCAATTAAAGTGGGAAAAGATAAAAACACAAAGACCAAGGAGACAAGACAAAGAAGGAGAATAATTTTCTTTTTCACTCAAATACACAAAAAATTACATTAAAAAATGTTTTCATAAAAAAATTAGAGCTATGGCTCTATATTACTTCATACAACAAAACTGCTCAGATTCAGAAGCAAACAGAGCTTTTTGTGTGTTGTTCTATGTTGCTGCTACAAATATTCAGAGCACTGGAGCTCTGCACTCTATACAATATCTTTTGTTGTTGTAGATTATTCTTCTCCTTCTGTCTATTTTGTTCTCCTAAACCTTCCCTCCTTATTCTTATGCTCTAAAAATTATATTCTTCCTTTGTATCTTTCTCACCTTTTCCAAAAATGGACACTCATTTTCAAATTCAACCACCATAAATCAATTCATAGCCAAAAACATTAACTAGCTAGTGGGGATGTCAAATGTGGAAAGGGGTTGGAAGATCCCAACAAATCTCTTCTGATTGAGCATTTAATGTGTTTTTTTAACACTTCTCAAGATTATTAATTCCAACAAAAATATAATTAGAAAATATTTGGAAGGAAAAGTGCAAAAATTCTATCGCATAAGAAAAGGTCAACTCTAACAAAGCAAACAATCATTACTATATTGGAATTGACCTGGATTTACTATCTTAAACCTCATTCAAGCTTATTTTGGATTCAGTAGCTCTTACATGACAACAATCATCATCGTATAAGTAGCATTGACATGGATATATATTGTCTTGATGCTCATTTAGGATTTCTTGTTTAGCTTATTTTTAGTTTACACAATTATTGTTACTAATTCTACAACTATTATTTAATTAGTCCCATGTCAGATCTTAAGCCATTGTTCATTATGCTTGTAATGTTTATTTTCTTGAAAAAAATGTGAATAGTTAATGGGCTTTGTCATTTTTCATCACTCAATGTAAATTTCTCAAGGGTGGGTAAGTGATAATTGGGATACAAGGTCATGCTTTGTTTTCCATATGATAAAATAACATTGGGATTACAAGTGATGATTGTATTTAGTAAAATGTAGATTCTTATCAAATATAGAAGAGAATTTGATTAGGAAAACACTATATTAGGGTAAGAAAATGTGACTTGTTCTAGTGTTTCTCCTTGCATGTAGGCATATGCACATGATTCATTTACGTAGATAAAAAATTACAATTTTAAAAACATTATCAAACTTGGAAAACAATTGTAAAATATGGCACACCATTAATGACACACCTACAAATTTCTGATTATAGGGGACTCAATAAAATTCCTCCCTCCTTCCTTACCTTGCCCCAAAGAAAATTTTGTCAAAAATGTCAGATTGTTGAAGAAAAATGTCCTATAATAATTCTCTGAACCATTCCTTGACTATGTATGGGCTTCTCTAGCACTCAAGCTACTAGATCATATGACAAGTTCTCTTTTCAAAGAAACTTTGAAGATCATCTCTAGAACAACCCTTTAAATGAATTGATTACTATATAAAAAAAGAGCTATAAGTCAATGGAGTTCCTTCCAAAGACTAATAGAATAGTTTTGGTAATGATCTAGTGAATGAATCATAAGCATGTGTTTGTATAGTTGGGATCTTGCACGTTTCTTTTTTGTTCAACTATTTTTTAGGCTTTGCAAATCTATTATGTTGTTGATTATTTTGGAGCCAATGCATCTGAATCTAATGTTGGGATGGGAAATTTTGGTCCTCTAAATCTAGTGTTGGGATACTTAACTCTTTAACCAGTTCTTCAGTTTCCTTACAGATGCTGAAAAATCAATAATGCTTAAAGGCACGGTTCCATAGAATTTAGAAGATTACTAATGATTTCACCTCCATATTTCATTAAGGAGAAATGTGGTTGATTGTATTCTTTCTAAATATTGGGTAGCACAATCAAAAGCATCCAAATTTATAGTGCTTTGGCTTTTACCATCCTTTGTCATTAGGAGTACTAACAATTTAAGATTAAGGATACCAAATCATCTATAGTGTATGTTACAAATTAAAGGACAAAATAAAACTTGAACCTAATTATTTATGTACATAAAAATCACATATTATTAGTAGATAACAAAATTTTACTCAAAATAATTTTGGTAGGATGTTCAATAGTGTAACATAACATGAAACTTGCATAATCTATAATTCAACACTATGCTACATTGCAAGTCAATGTGTTAAGTGTTACTAGATTTTCACCTATAGGCTCAAGAAGGATGAGCTATCTATGTTTCAAAATGAATGGTACATTTTAATTAAACCTTCTATGGGTAAGTGCACCAAGATGGTTCCCAAAAAGGGGGCTTAGGTGGCCACTTTTTTTCTGAAATTAGGAAATACTGACCTTGGACATGAAATTGAGGATAGTTACACTCAAAATTTTGAGATGGAACAAAAACAAGGATCGAAGTACTCTGAGTCTACTTTCTAGACTACTAATTTATTTTGAAAATGGTTTAGATTAAGGGGTTCAAAAGAGGGACGTACACAAATTAGTGCTATTTTTGTTAGAAAACATAACATAGCAACTCTAGTACGACCTGAGCACGGTGAACTTTTTTGTAGTATTTTTAAAATCGCAATAGTCAAAAGTTAGCTAATAGTATCTAGTTGATGCACAATTTTTGTGATAATTTTTTAATGAATATTTGATTTTTTACTAATTTTCTAAGTGGGCACTTCTTGAAAAGCAGAATTTTGGCCGTGCTCCCCCTAAAATTTTTTGAAGGTAATTGATTTTTTTTTAAATTTTTTTTTTAAATGTAGAATAGAGTCTAGTTTCTAAAAATGTAATTTATTTGAAATTTCGATGAACAGTTAATTTATAATGAAAAAAAAACCAAACACTATTTTTTGGTGAAAAAGAGGCATACAAACAAAATAAATTATGGATGAAAGGCTTAACATTGTTAAAAAGTGAAAAAAATTACATCGTTGGATAGCTAAGAGAGAACCTAACATTACCCATTTGTTTTCTTTTGTCGATATTTAACCAGATGCAATCCTGATGGTGAGTACAAACCTAATTATGTAAAAAAATTGTAGAATTTGCAAAAACACATCTCTGGTCATTGGGAATGCCCTCCAAGCCTCTGGGTTGGTATTCCAAGGCAACTACCAATGCTAAGGCTCAGGATTCCCAAAGAAAAATATAACGTGCTCCTATTATAATGCGAGCGCATTATTTCCTAGTTTTGATCTCATTATGTTTCATCGATATGCGTCCTTTTGCCTCTTGCATGTCGCTATAGCATTTTGTTTGTTATGCCGAAACCAAAGAAAATCCTCCTGTCCCAATGTGTTTCGCTATGACCTCATGGAGTCGGGGAAACATCATGTAGATAATGCTTCATTATACTAAGAGTCACCCCGAATGCCATCTCCCAATCACTGAGACATAAGAAATTTTCTTACCGAAACGTGCTTCCTTGCTTCATCCGTTTTGCTATAACCTTGAGATGTTGGAGTGACATCTCACAAATTAGACTTTTCTTTATCAAAAATCTTCATTCATCATGAGTCGCTGTGACAAATTGGTTCTCTTTCCGATGTATTCTTTTATCTTATGCGGGTCACCGTAACATACCGACATTGGGGAGACCTCATACAAAGTGCACTATGTTTTACCAAAAGACTTTATCCATCTTGTGTGTCACTGAGACAATCCAATTTTCATCTTGACAAAGTCCTCATTGTGTTATCGGCGAGACCGAAGGTCACTTGCCAAGACATTACTTCGAAAGCCTCAACTCTTACCGATATGCACCCTCCCGCCACCAGTCGGTGTGACAATGTATATTCGCTATGACCTCACACTAGAAGCAATATGTTTGGCTGAAGAAACCATCCATGTTTTGTTTGGTAAGACTCTCCTTGAGAACATGCTGACGAAAACCCCGTGTCGACAAGACATAACAACCCCACAGAGATCACATTACGATATCGCCAAGCTCTCACCGATGAACCTCCACATGCATTAGTCGAGGAGACAATTCAAAATCGATGAGACACTATCCCGACAACCAAACTCCTGCCGATAGGTTCCTCCTCGGTCGCTGAAACCACGTGAAAGTCATGCCGATAGAAACCTACAGGTGAATGTCGATCACTGTAACAATGAACAAGTCTTGTCAATCACTTGCTGCAAACATTTGTTAACACACAAGCAACATGGGTCAGGGAGACCTAGATAGACCTATGCCGATATGGACCACAACATGAAAAATGCATGACTCGATGGATTCTATGGGGTCACACGACCAAAATATTTATAAAAATATTATAAAATGAGGAAAATGTGCCTAAGGTAGGACTCAAATGGAGACTCAGGGAGATGAAAGATATGTAAAAATCATCAAATTTTTACAGTTCCAACAGGACGGAGGAAGAGAGTGGGAGAGAGTGTGGGAGAGTGAGTCAGAGGGTGGGAGAGAGGGTG
>VDFB02047230.1:140017957-140029642 GCA_007258455.2 Sequoia sempervirens
CTCCCTCTCTTAGGTCTCTCTCTCTCTCAACCCTCTCCCTCCTACCCCTCTCCCTTTGTTAGGTCTCTCTCTCAACCCTCTCCCTCCTACCCGCTCTCCTTCTCTTAGGTCTCTCTCTCTCAACCCTTCCCTTCCTACACCCTCTCCCTTTGTTAGGTCTCTCTCTCTCTCTCAACCCTCTCCCTCCTATGTTGGAAAAATATGTCTCAATCCCACAAGCTGAAACCTCTATTGGAGCCAAGTTGGTGTGACATATTCTATGTTTGGCCGATGAGCAGATTTGTAACCTTATGTTTTGTAACCTCTATTGGAGCCAAGTTGCTATGACCTTGAAGAAGTCTTGCCGAATTGTTACACATTGGAGTCTTTGATGTGACATGTTGTGTTTGATATGTTCTCTTACCACGTGGAGATCTCTAGCCGATAGGCCATACATATCATTTATCGAGGAGACCCTTAGCTAAAAGGCTTAGTTCGGGAAGAAGCCTCAGCAATGAAGAAAGGTCTCGTTGATGGGTGAAATCTTGGAGTCTCCACAGTGACACAATGGCCTTGGTATGAAGTCTTAGCAGCCGATGGAGAGTCTCGCCGATGATGAGGGTTCTTCGGTATAACTGTTGGCGAGCGGTGGTCTTGGGGTAACTTGGAGAACTCAGTAAGAACTCTTAGCAAAGAGTGGTATGTCTCATCAATAGCATTTTCTTGGTGTCCTTGGAGTAACATGTGATGGCTCGGTAAGAAGTCTTTCCGACCGTTCGGTGTTCAATGTAATTAAAGGAGTCTCGGTGTGAGGTCTCAGTGATGAACAAAAGTCTTGCTGACTGCTGATCACTTCAGAGAAAGTCTTTGAACCTCGGTATGATCTCTTGGTGAAAGTCGATAGTCTCACAAATGTAAGTTCTATTGTCTATGTGACTTTTGAACCTCGGTATGAAGCCTTGGTGAAAGCGATGAGTCTCGCCGACTGGTGGATGCACACTGATTAACATGAAGGCTTGACGTGAGGTCCTGGCGAGAGCGATAGTCTTGCCAAAAGGAAAATTGAAGTCAATGAAATGGATGAACTCGATATAAACTCTTCTTGATTATAAGGACTCTTGGCAATATCGAATGCTCACTATGTTGGCATCGGGGAGACACGGATAGTGTCTCACCGATATGCCAACATAGCTTGACATGGTTATCGTAATGCGAGCACATTATTAAGCAGTAGAGATATGTTCATTTAGGATTAAATAATGCGCTCGCGTTATCACTAAAATGGTAAAAAATCATAATATATCTGTGATGTCGGCCCACATTCTACATATTCTCCTGGTTTTGCATGTGCTTCGACAAAAAGTAGCTTTTTGGTGATTGAGTGAAGTGTGCATGCACGATTTTTAGATTCCATCACCTTTGCATGAAATAGCATAGTTTTCACATTGAGAGGCATATAATATCAATTCAAGTTTGAATTATAGTGATAATTGATATACAATTGAAATTTGGAGGGGAACAAGCTTTTGAATAAGTCAAATTTTGAGGAGTTTGAGGAAGGAAGAAGCAAAGGCTGCATAATTGGGTAGAACTCCTCTATTTGAAACTTTTCTTTTTTAGGTATGTGAAATCTTTGTACAATTTCTTTCATTCTATTATGGCTTGCTTTCATTTTTGTTTTTTAGCTTATTCCATGTTGATCAAATTGTTTGTTTGTGATGCAATACCAGATTGCCAAGCCACTCAACAACATTATTTCTTTAGGGAACTTCCTTCCCAAATCAATAAAGAGTAAAAGATCAATTTATACAAATTTGTCAAATTCATCCAAAACTACTTTCCATTCAACCAAAATCCATTTATTTCATTTCAAGTTATAAGGCTATCAGTAGCCAATTCACCATCTCCATATAGCAAACCATTTTCAGAATCAACTTTCAACTTTGTTCTTGTCATAAATAATACAACAATCACTCATCAACTCAACTTACCCCTTCAAGGAAAAAAAAAAATCAAACAATTCTATTCCTTAGACCTACAATCAAACATCATCCCAACCATTTAAGATATCTTTGCTCAAATCAACACATCCATCATCCTATCTTCACTTAAACACCATTTGTAACAACAACACGTAGCATTAGTTTAACATTGTCACCAGACCTTTAAGATACCAATTTCATCATGTTTTGATTGTAATATTCAAATATATCAATATAGACACACTCTAACTACTTTGCATTCAAGAAACCATTGCCATATATTGGAAACATATGCCCAAATCATCAAATCTTTCACAATATACCTTCAAAACAATACCAAGCATAGACACAATTGTGGCATCACAAATGAGACTACTCCCAAGCAATTAACAACATTCCTTTAACTGTTTCTACATATTCTATGTTTTTAGCAAACAATGCCAAATATCTCTAGGAGGCCAACATTCCATCTAATCGGGTGATTCCTTTTCTATAATAATGAATTTACACAATCACAATACAAATTCTCAGGCTTATTTTGATCCTTTTCAACATACTATAAAAGTTTATACACTTATTTCACAAAACAGAGTAGAACCAACATGTTGTCTACTGGTAAAAGCCCTTAAATAGGTCAATTTATCAAAGCAAGTCATCATAGAACTACTCACTAATCCACCAAACCTGCAAACAGTCTTAGGCCATGTGTAGAAACTCACAAATAAACAAGTTTCAAGGTGGGAAACGCCCATCAATACACAAAATAAGTAAACATTTGATTATAGGGTGAAAACACACCAACCATGAGGGTCTCTTTAATGAAACATTTGCAAAACCTCTACTACTCCACCAACAATTGAAACATGCTTCATTATGTCTGCAAATTATTTTGAAATCATTTCTAAGCTCCTCTACATGTTGTTTCCTCAAACCCTACTTGAAAACACCATTTTTTTGAATGAGAAAATTCATAATTTTGTTCATGCAACAATATCTCGACTTCTTATTTCTATTTACCCCTACCACACACATCTTCACATTGAAAAGACACTAAATATGATCCATTCCACCAACCTACTAGCCCTACCTCGGTGGAATGGCTAAGAATCACTTTTTAGACTCTCTAAACAATTCTAAGGAAACCACAGACCAAGACTTAGGAAACTAAGTTCAAATTAGATTGATTATTTGAATTACAATTCCTACAAATTTCAAGAATGAAAGAAGTCTCTTTCCCTGACAAGAATCAAATCTTAGAACATGCTTGAATCACTATGCAACCTGAAAACAAGAATAGAAAAGGTTTCCAAAATAATTGAGTAGAGGTTTTTTTATTAATTTTTATGGATTTTTGGGATAGAAGATCTTCCTTTCTCGAGCTTACAATTCTTTTTATAGGTGTCTAAATTAGTTGAAATAACTGCCTCTTCATCTTCATCAACCCATCCTTTCCCTTCCACAAAAAAGACTCTTCACCTTCCTGCTTTTGTGCAATTTTACATTTTTACAATAATTGGCAACTTTTGTTGTAAAAAGAAACTTTTCAATAATATCACCTAGTGACCTATTTCATGGTGTAAATACATTGAAATTCATCATTTAATGACCTCCACTCATCATATTTACTTGAACATTACAAATTGAACAAATTATCCTTTTGAAGGAATTTCATGACCTAGGTGCTCCTGCACCAGTTTGTCATGTTACAACCTTATGTTGTCAGTGGACATTTTAAATCACACAATTCGATACACTTTCCTATTACATTTTTAAACCACATCTCTTTGAGGCATTTTGTTAAATTTAACAATTGAATTTCTTTGTGTATGCTTCCAAAGCTATCATTGAGTTATTTTGTCAAACAGTTATATAAACCAACTTTCATTGACTTTCTTTGTGTATGCTTCAAAAGTTTTCATTGAGTTATGCTTCCAAAGCTTTCAATTAGTTAATTTCACAACTTAGCACTTTTTGCAAAGGTAAAATTATTCGTCATGCCGAAGAAACGAACTGCTAAAATAAAAAAACTAATAGATGATCAGCTCCAAGCCATCAAAGATAAAGAGAAAAAATGAATGAGGGAATTTTGTGAAAAGCAGAAATTGGGAACAATTGATGAAAACAAGCTAGTTGAAGAGGAATCTCAACTGTCAAAAAGAGAAAAGAAATTGGTAGCACAAAGGGCATGAATGCGAAAGAGTCATGTTGTGGGAGATGTAGATACCGTAGTTAGAGAAACACCATCTACCGCAAGTGAATACGAAGGGACACCATTAAGCACAAGTGAATATGGAGGGACACCATCTACCACAAGTGAGTATGGTTGGACACCATCCACCACATATGAAGTTGAGAGTAAATCATCACTCGAAGTTGAGAAATAAGGTATGCCATCATCCCCATGTGAACCTCAAGGTATGTCTTCTATTCCACCCTCGATTGAAGGTATGCAATCTAGCCCACCTCAATTAAATATTGATGAAATTGCTAATGTTGAGATGTATGTACCTAAGAGAACACCACCTAGAATTTTTCATAGAAAGCCAAAGTTTTTGATTAATATTCATGAGGATATTTTGTAGCACATGGAAGGTAAGATTCCATAATGCACTTGTAGAAGATATGCTGATAAGATTTGGAAAATGTTCTTTGAAAGGCTAAATGAGACTGTAAGATGTCAACTATTTGTTCAAATGATGTGGGGTTTAAAGTACAAAAACATCATGAAGACTCTTGGGTTGAGGAACATCAAATGCATCAAGTGAAAACACTATTGTGAAGAATCTAATGAATACTTATGACAATGTGGGTAAGACCTCACGCTCAAAGGATAGTAATGTCACCCGACATGTCATTACATCGACTTTGGTAAGCTATCAAACAAAGATATCTCGCCTCATTAAAAAGACAAGTGAAGAAATAGGAATTAGTAGAAATTTTTTATCAAATGTCCTTCAAAGTCGGAAAAGAATTGAGGGCTCCGATTCAAATGAATTATGGGCATTCTCGGGGAGACTTCCACACAAAGATAAAAAATTTGTTGAAGCATTGAGAACACTAATTGAATATTATTGGAAGAATAATACAAGGCCATCTCTGAATCAAAGGGATGTTGTAAGAAGGAGAATCAGTAGTCAAAACCATGAGCCACATCCAAAGCATTTTTTGGATACGACTCAAACCCAATTTTTTCATAAATTTCAAAATTCTTATCCTCAAATTAGTATTTCTCAAAGATTTTTTGAAATGATTAAACCTTTTTATGTCAAGATAAATCACACACGCACTACTTGTTGCTGTAAACTACATATTGAGTTCTCTAACCATTATGATGTTTATCATTCTATATGTTTACATTTGCATACTAACGATGTTTTGTAGGATTGTGGCATAGAAGCCCCACCAAAATCTTCAAGAAAGTTCTTATCAAAAAAATTATGTGAAATAGAGGATGGCCAAATATTCTATAGGACAACATGCTTGGATGGTTCATGCGAGCACATATGAGGCAGGACAAAAACTAGTAGAGTTTGAGAAGTATAAAAGAGTGGAATATGCTACAAAAGATGGGTCTGAAGCAAAAAGGTGTGAGTTGGCTATTCAGAAGATTCCAGTGTATCAGTTCATGTCCATGTTTCGTGAGAATCTAGTGTATGAGTATGCAAGCCATACCCATAGAGCCCGATGGCTGGACACATAATTCAAGCTATGCAAGGACACCTTTCCACTTGGTAGCATAGTATCAGTGGTTAACTTTGTAGAGAACTACACTCTACAACCACAGCATGAGGTGTAGTCACAGTATTACAACTCCACATAGGTTTCGATATTTTTGCACATAGCATTCATACATGCAGCTGAAAGTACAGAGGATGAAAGGAAGGTATTGAGGGAGTATCACTTTTATATTATTGATGATCACACGCATTCTCTAGAGTTCATGCAAGATTGCTTCTAGATGTTATACAATCATTTGGCTCATAGGGGCATATCATATGACCAGCATATAATATGGTTAGATAACTGTGCAACATAGTTCAAGAACGCACGCATGTTCTACTAGTTGTGCAGGATGCATCTTACTACACGTGTTCAACATATGTGGAATTTTTGTGAGGCTGGACATGGAAAGGGAGAGCATGACTGGTGCAGGAGCACCCCATAGTTCACCTAGGAAAGTTGTCTAGAAAGTCATGATTTGGCAATTTGTTTAGGCCAAATGTAGCAATCTCCTCCTACCTCTTTGAGTTTGTACCTTAGAGACATTGGGGATCAGGTATTGTATTGGTTAAGGTCATGTTAACTATTTGTTAAGTTGAGGTTTGTCTACAAGGATGGTTTAAAGACCTTAGTAGACCTTTCTAGGTGTTAGATTTTCTTTTCTTTTTTTTAATAAGGCCTATTGGACTTCACAAGTGGCTAAGGAGTAGTTAGGAGTGAGCTTAACTATTTTATTAACCTTTATAAGGTGTGCCTCGACCTGAGAGCAAGGTTGGAAGTTTTGTATTTACTTAAAAGTTTTTGCATGCAAAGAGAAAAATAGTGTGTTTTTGTGCAAATTTTCTGGTTTTTGTTTGAAGTGCTATTTTAATGGATTAAATAGGCACTGTAATTAGAATAGGATGTAGCATGATGGATTTTCAAGCTTGTGTGTCTTTTAGTTAGGTTCCTAATTCATTTTTTTTACCTTCATTGTAAATAGTTTTGGTTCTATTCTGTTGCTGGTCTGAACTAGATAGTCTGGAAAGAATGGAGTGCTAGACCACTTTCCCACCGTACAAATTGTATGGCCCTTTGGGAAGAGTGACTAGACTCCATGTGTGTACATATGGTAGGTTTTAGGGTTTATGTGAGTGTAGGAACTATTGGAAAAGTCTTGCCCTAGGTGAACTAGGAAGAGTCTGGCTAGGGAAGACTAGGAATGCAGAGCACATAACTTGTAGGGGTGATTGAATTTTGTTTTTTTTCCTTTTGGAGAAGGTAGGTGGAAGTCTTACCAAGGCTTGGTAACTAGGAGGAAACTCCATTAACTAATTAGGTTGGTAAAAGACTTAGCAAATTGGAAGCAGCTAGAAAAGGCTTGAAAACCCTAGATTTTGTCCAATTTCAAGTTGAGGCCTTGTAAGGTTGATGAAGACTCAAGACCTTGAAAATCCTTGAGAGGTGTCCATTTGAAGCAATAACCTCAAAGAAAGATTGATGGTTCTTTGGAGAAATTGAGAGAGTCAACTAGTTTTCTCAGAGAAGGAGACCTAATTGGGGCTCTTGGCTAGTAGCCTTTTTAACCCTAGATGAGGGATTGGTGAAAGCGATGAAAAGATGGAGTTTGGTGAACCTTCAAGAACCCTAGGAGGATGATTTGAAGCTATTGAAGACATCTCTACACCCCTCCAAGAACTAATTGAGTGCTGAGGAATTGTTAGTCTTTAGGGTAGATTAAAGGCTAAGGAAGAGTTAGAGCTATTACACCAAGATGGACTTGGTTGGTTAATTTGTGATATTAGTGGGGTTGGCCATGAGAACCAGGGGTACCTAAACATGAGAAGGATACTATAGGTTAAGGTGGTGAAGCAAAACACCAAGGAGGCCTTGCAAGCAAGACCTAGAGCAGGAATATGTGATTGATTCCTCCAACCCCTCCCTATCAATGATAGTGCAGGAGCATGTGTGAAAAGAGCATTAGCACGAGAAGAGTTAAAGTATAAAGATAATGCATAGTTGATAGATGTAATGTCAATCGTCGAGTGGTGTAATGGTTCGATGGGTCCAGGTAATGAAGGTATGTCTTCAGTTCATATATTTTTTTGGTTGATGGATGATACTAACATTGCACCATATGAGGATTGTTGTACACTAGAGTTAGTGAGTTGCACTCTTTCCTTAGCTCAAATGTAGGTTCATGGAGTATTGATACACGTAAGATGGCATGCTTTTGTTCTTCATGTACAATGCAAGCCTGGAATGATTGTGAGTTAGGGGAGTGGGTTGACAAATGGTTGACAAGTTATCTTAGCCCACTTCACACGTATCGCCCTCCGATAGCATTGGAACTAACACGGATGGAATCATCGGTCGACTTTGACCATGTATCGGATCTAGTTCAACCAGGTAATATATCTACTTTCTTAGTATTTGAAATTCCATATTGTTATCTTACTTTGTACTGTATTCATAATTTTGACTAATTTCAAGAGATATGCCACACATATAAATGTAGGGCATGTTTATCAGATTATTGAAGACATGATGAAGAGGGTACAAACTATTACTTGTGTCATTGTGTTGAGGCAAAAAAGAAATTGGAAGCCCCAATTATAGATGGAGAAAACATTGAATACCCTATAGGCTTAGTTGTTACTGGAATGTGGCTGAGAAGGTAATCACATAAGAGTGTTAAACATTGGTTGTTTGAGGAATTTGACATGCATCGTAGGATTCTTCATTACTGAAACCTTGTCGTGGAATCCAATGTTCGTTTGAGCAAATATGGGGTAGACCTTTGAACAAGAACTTGTGGAAGGTCCGTGAGTCTGACCGTGAGGTAATACTTGACACAATAAAGAGTAGAGCAGACCCAGATGGTTCGTTGGATTAATTTGTAAGTATATGCACAACGGTTCTTATTAATTTATACTTGTATCCATGCCAGTTTGGTTGATGCCAATGCTATCATCTTATTTTACTTTGTGTATCTGTATGTAACCAAGCAAACATTGATTGGTGTCCCCTTGCATAAAATGTAGATTTATGAGCCATCCAAGAGAATCTCAAGCAGAAAAGCAATGCAACATCCTTATTTTGATGATCTTGACAAATCTCAATTATGATTTTAAGCCATTAAAAAAGTGCATGTGAAGCTTGATGAGGAAATTTCAAGTTATTCATTTGAATTTAACCTTAAATCATGACCATCTATGACGTAGACATTATAAGAGCATCTTGAATTTTAATAAATTCTATTCATAAGAGCATAGACAAGGTAGTGAACCATTTGAAAAAATGCCTCAAAGAAATGTGTTCTCATGGTGATGGAATGGCATGACGAATGCCATGACAAGCAAATTTTTGTGGATTGTCATGGCATTCCATCACCATTGAGACCACATTTTTTTTAGGCTTTTTTTCAAACAGTTTGCTGCCTTTTCTATACTATTGCTTATTAGTATGCTTTGATAGATTTTTTCCAAGCATCCATAGATTTTTTGGAAGCACCTATTTTAGGATTTTAGCCATAGCAACAAGGAAGCGAACTGTTTGATAGAATGCTTTGGTATACATGTATGATAAATGTACTAGCATAAAGAAGGCAACGAACTGTTTGAAAAAATGCCTCAAAGAAATGTGGTCTCATGGTGATGGAATTCCATGAAAATCCACAAAAAATTGCTTGTCATGTGATGTAGAGGGGATGGGACTTTAGTCAAAACTCAAAGTTTCAAGGATTACAATGATGCAATCTCAAACACTCTTCCAGGCACCCTAATGGAGACAAGCCTCAATAGTGCACTTATAACTTAGATGCTTTCCTAATGGACCCAAACCCTTGGAGTGATCTCAAGGAACTCAAAAAAACTTGTCTTGAATGGTTTCAAAGCCCCAAACCTCTGTCTTAGACAAAACTCACTTTTTGCACCTTGACTAGGCTTCTAGCCCAACTAGGCTTCTAGCGATGGTTTTTTGAATTTTCACTCAACTTCCCCAAAGGAAACCTCAATATAATGACTGATTCAGATGTGATTCATGATGATACATAACATATCAAATCATTTATGGAACTTGTTGTGGATCAAACCTACCAAAATCTTCTGTTTCCTCAAATTTAAGGCCTAATTAGCCCACTTTTTCAAAGCAACCCCTCTCTAAACTTATCCCCTAAATATGAAACTTTCAACAGTGTTTTAAAATGTTCCCAAACCAAATACTTTCAAGGTATTAGTCTTCTTTGACACTCTCAACACCCTAAATCACAAAACCCTCAATAAATTGCTCCAAAACTAGGGCCTCTTGAAAATTAGCTTTCCCAACACTTCGAGAACCTTCTCTTGGACTTTTCACCAATAAATCAACATATCTAAACACATTCAACTCAGAAATGTACCCCTTATTAAGGTAGATCTCATGCTGCTACACTTTAGGCACCATTTTCATGCCCTTTTCCTTGCTAAAACTCAGTGTACACCCAAGAATCACTCTTTCTTGCACAATAACTTGTTAGATCTGTATAATAAAAGTTAGATATGATCCATTTCACAAGTTTTCAGTCACACTCTCCCATGAAATGGATCATTTATTCATGAAGACTCTCAAAACTAGTGAAAAATATGTACTTTTTGAGGACAATCAGCAATATAACACAAGAAATTGATTCCCAACATTATTCAAGTCATTAAAAAGGTTAAATACATGTAAATACAAGTTCTTAAACCATCCAAATGAGCATGATACCAAAAGGAATCAAAGATTCATCAAAAGAACTCAAGAAAATGCAAAAAGATTGAAGTTTTTATTGATTTTCTGTAGCAATCCGTACAACACTTGCAATATCAGCCAACCCTCCATAAAAATGCTTTCTCCAGGCTTATAGACTCATCCTACAACTGTCCCAACCGATTAGAATTGATTTTATTACATTATTGTGATTAAAACTCCTAAAACTCACTTTTCCACCCAAAGTTGGATTTTAAAAATTTGAATTTCTAACATTGAAATTTATTAACTCCTTTTAACTATAAAGCTTCCAAAACTATTACATATCATCATTCAACCTTATTTAACCCAATTAAAACATCATATACCTATTTAAACTCCTAGAACATCATTGTTCCATTTACAAGTCAATTTGGTCCTATAGTCCTTATCAGGACCTTTAGGACTTTTGATCTTCCTGTTACACTCATCCATGCCAAATGCCATTATAGGCTTCAAAATGCTATAATTGATGCTCACGGAAAGGTTTATAGGCCAGCTAAGACCCACTGCCATCTCGACTCTCCAAATGATGCGTCCCGAGGCTTGGGTGCTTCTACACCATCATGGCATTCCCACCACCATGAGACCACATTTCTTTGAGGCATTTTTGTAGGTTCATTCCCTTGTCTATGCTATTGCTTACTATTATGCTATGATAGATTTTTTTCCTAAGCATCCATGAAAGCGTTCGAAAGCATCTATTTTAGGCTTTTAGCCATAGCAGCAAGGCAATGAACTGTTTGGCTAAATGCTTTGATAGACATGTATGAAAAATGTGTTAGCATAGACAAGGCAGTGAACTCTTTGAAAAAATTCCTCAAAGAAATGAGGTCTCATTGTGATGGGATGGCATGACAAATGCCATGACAAGAAATTGCTATGGATTTTCATGGCATTCCATCATCATTGAGACCACATTTCTTTGAGGCTTTTTTTCAAACAATTTGTTGCCTTTTCTATGCTATTGCTTATTAGTATGCTTTGATAGATTTTTTCCAAAAGCATCCATAGCTTTTTTGGAAGCACCTATTTTAGGATTTTAGCCATAGCAACAATGAAGCGAACTGTTTGATAAAATTCTTTGGTAAACATGTATGATAAATGTAGTAGCATAGACAAGGCATCAAACAGTTTGAAAAAATGCCTCAAAGAAATGTGGTCTCATGGTGATGGAATGCCATGACAATCCACAACAATTTTCTTGTCATGGCATTCCACCACCATGAGACCACATTTCTTTGAGGAATTTTTTTCA
>VDFB02047230.1:140029742-140105915 GCA_007258455.2 Sequoia sempervirens
GAGAATGCCATGACAACCAAATGCAATTGGCATTTTATCCTAGTTATTGTTATGCAATGTGAAGTAATTGCATAGCGCTTAGGTGGCTTTGTAAAACTATATTGTAATTGAAATTTTTTCATCTATCGACATCTAGTTAATGAATTATGAAACATGAAACGAAATGCTTTCAATTTGAGAAAAGATGTGCAATGCAATGTAATCAATATTATGAATATAAACTACAAAATCTATTTTTTACTAAGTTACCGGTTTAGTTTTGGGTTCGGAATTGGGTTTGAGAACCCAATTCGCTGGTTCGGGAATTTTTTTTGGGGGGTTGGGTTCGTTTTGGGTTCGGTCATACAAAAGCATATAAAAATCATAAATATATACATATTTGCAGCAGTAATCAAGTTCAAAATACACCACCATATTAATAGTCAAATAACATAGCAAAATACACCACCACTTTCATAGTGAAATATTAAAATATTGGTGATACTCGAATGTCATGATACAAAATTATAAATTAAAGTTTAAACATAAAAAATGTCAAGTGTTTACAATCAGCCATTATTGATCATTGATCAATCTAAAAAGTGTGAAAATTTTTCTCTATGGAAGGAAAATAAGAAAACTGTGTTACATAATTATTTACATTGTGAAAGAGCCAAAACCTTTTTCTTGTAGATCATAGAAGAATCTCAGTGATTTTTTGGGTGTCCTTGCCTTGGAACGGAACTATCCTGAGCCATGAATGATTGAACTGGAACTGTGAGAAAGAAATAAGATAAATCACATGCAACTTGTTGCAATTTCTTTCCAGGAAAAAGGGTAAAGTTTTCTTTTCAGGAGAATCTCCTTTAGAGTTTGAATGCATTGATAATTTTCAAGATAGACTTAGCCAAATATGTCATCTAGGTTTGAAGCTTTTAGGTAAAATGTTTTCTTCTTAAAATTTTGTTCAAAATTCAAGATGCAGGCTCTCCTCCCTTAGGGAAGAGAAGGCCTATCAAACCTAACACTCTTATGCAACACTTCTTAAGTTCTTGTTGATGCAGTATTAGATGCGAAGTTTCAAAATAGGCATGGTTATATAAATTCTCATCTCACGATTATCATTGCATCAAATTAAGAATTTTCAATTCTTTATGGTCTAGACAAGAGAAGTATGGAGTAGTGTTCCAATGCTAAAGTCTTATTGTGAATCTCTTTGCTATGAGTGGTTCAAAAATGAGGAATATGTCTTCTACACCAAATGAGAAATATTCACAATATGTGCAAGGAATGAATAAGTCCATAAGATCAAGTATGCAAGAACTGAGAATTGCAAAATTGGCTTACATTTGACTTCCAAACACATAAATTTTCACACTTTTCGATGTTCACACGTAATTCAAAAAATATATGTGCGTAAGTTGTAAAGTATACACTTGAATACATGTAACTCATATCTATTGAACCATGAATTTATAATTTTCAAATATGGACACCATCGATAAAAAGATTTGTATTAAGCAAATAGCCATGTCTGCATACATCAATATATGTTTATATAAGTATAAAATATAGTTACAAAATAGCCATATAGGCTTACGAGAATGCCATATAGGCATTTAATGTCAAATATATCCAATACAAAATATGTACAAAATTGCCATGTAGGCATACAACAAAGGGCTCTGTGCATTCAAAATTCATTTCTATCCATGCTCTGGTTCAAATACAATTTTCTTTCCCTTTGCTGGACGATCCGATGGCGATAAGTCTGTCACCCATTTCTGCTGTGCTCGAGGAGAGATCCTGCTACTCTTTGAGTTTCTAGCTTCTGGTGAAGTTTCAATTGTTACAATAAGAAGTAAAGAAATTAATATATAGAAATTACATTATAAAAATTAATATATTTAACAAAATAATCACTTACAACCATCTCACGATCACTCTCCTCGATGGAAATATTTGCACACCGATGCTCAGGCGTGTTCAAGCCCTATATAAACCATCCAAATAGGAATTAAACTATGAATCAATAAGGGTTTGATTTTTCACTAGAACTAGTTCATCTATAATAATGAATGTAAATTGAAATTTAGTAATTTGCCTCATACCTCCCCTATCAGAGCCATCGAGGATTGTATAGTGGAGGAAATACCAATATCCATTGCCCTCGTAACATTTGGTTGTGTTTTTGTCACCAACATCTGAAAATAAAACAACAAATTATTCAATCACAAAAAAGTTACAATAGCGATCCATGTGATGACTTATAATGTATGAGATCTAATGAACAAAATTTTGAGTACAAATATTAAACATATATATTTCTGATTATTAGTTATCGAATTTGAAGTAATGTTTTGATTTTGAATGATCTGTGTAATGCAACGTAAGGTCAACAATATGAATATAAACTACAAAAATCTATTAAACTTAGAATTCATTACTTAAGTTCTCTTTAAATTCTATATTACCTTCATGAATGTTTGATCAAATCTACTGGCACTCAGAGGTGTTTCCTTGAAACCTCCAACAATACCCTATTCAACATCCAAAATCACATATTAAAATACCATTCGTAAAACAATACTATTAACACATGTAATAAATTTATAATTGTTTACTAACTTTACATACCCCACCAATAGGTGTACTGCAAAAATAAGTAGGTGGATGACTAGTGTATCCAGTCTCTACATTGTGACCCTACAATTTTATTAAAATAATAAAACTAAATTAGTTAATCTTGCATTTCACAATTGAAATTTAATAAATTAAATTCAATGAACATGCTGAATTTTACCTGAATGTCAATGCCATATGCATCAGGCAAAATGTCAGTCATCCTCTCCATCCCCATAGATGCATATGGATTAGGCTGTGTAGTAGCATATGGATCCTGTGTAGCACCCTCTTGAGTTCCGATAGGGTCATACGAACAAGTCGCCTCGCAAGATTGACACACATGGGTTCGAAGGCCACCACCTAAAGACTTGCCTGGATGGTGTTGTACAATAGGGCTAGTGTGATGGATGACACTCTGGGTCAAAGTTGTGATCACGTGCAATGTCTCTATGTTGGCACTCTCCTTCGTAATGGTAGGCATCACAATCTACTCACGAGGTAGCCTAGCGAGAGGTCATCTCCCTTGCCGCATAGGATCTAGTTGTGCACCAAGCCTATCCTGAGCTGATCCCCCACCTCTCCCCTAGAAATCCCTCATATCAAAATAATTTGGGATTTGGTTCAATACAAAATCATTGTATAGTTTCCTAAGAAAATATTGGGGGACTTCACAATTATTGCATGGTGGGTAATCAAAGATTATATACCATCTTTCATAAAAATAGTTCTTAATCTCTTGGTGGTGGCACCAATGAATAGGAAACCTCTTTGCATTGAGGGTAAGATTTTGATTTGTTTTACGGTCAGTGAATAGAGAGCACAAATCACTTTTAGTAATTTTTAAATCTTTTACTTGTTTATATGATAATTTGTCTGCATAATATGCCCTAGTTGTCTACCTCCTATCTTTCCATCCAAATATTTGTTGGGTGATTGCATCTACATTTTTTAACATGTCTTTCAATGAATTTGCTAGAAGCATTCTTTCTGTGGTTGAAGCATTTGGATCACTCAACCTACTGATAAGATCCTTAAGTTGTTTTCTATTGTTCTCAATTTCACTCCTCAAATTTTCTTGAGTGCCAGGAGGGAATGGAGAGAATGGTGGGGGAGGTTGATTTTGTTGAGGATTTTGCTATTGAAGATTTACCTCCTCTTCTTGTTGAGGATTTGCAAGATTTCATATAGATTTTAAAAAAAAATCAAATCTAACCTAAAACAAACAAAATCAATTTCAAACTAACAAATTCAAAACAAATAGTAAACAATACTTACCTCCTACATCTCTTCATCATTGTGGCGCCATATTTGTAGACAAAATCCAACTATTCTTGATGAAATTTGCAGAAGTCCTTCCTCCTAGAACGCGAGTGTGAAATTGAGGGTTTTTGGCCACGGGCAGAGCTGAGAAACAGTGAAAAGCAAATGATACACATTTCACTTTTTTTTCCTTTAAAAGTGCATAACGCGCTCACGTTATAATGTGAGCGTGTTATGTTTTTCCCCATTTTTTTCCCATTTGGCTACAAAAGTGTGACCAACTTCATGCACTCGCTCCTATGTTACATTTAGTTATAGAAATGAAACAACTTTACCAGATTACAAGAATGCAAAAGTATTACATTCATACAAGTGAATGAGACATAAAATACTTTACAATCTTTTTTGAAAAATGTAATCTTTATTGAATGTAATTTGATACATGTGTCTCACATAGCAAGTTGTGAGACTGAATTTTCCTTGATACAAATAAAGAAAAATTAATACATGAATAAATAAAGGAAAATAAATGTGCATGTATGAGGGATGACCAATCATTTCCTGAATGACTGGTCAATGCTTGTCTTGCTTTGATGTTTTCCTTGTTGCTTGCCCTTCCTAATTTCCTTGCACTCTTGTTTCTGCAGTAGTTAAGCAATGTATTAGATTTGTACTCTAAGCAATGAAGATTCATACCATGCATGATCATTTATATCATCTACCTATGCATGTATTAACTCATTTCCATGTTTATTAAAGAGCAATGAATGCCTTAAGTGTCTAGGAAAACCATCTAATCAACATACACACTTAAGATAGGAATTTTATTTCTAACTTGTTTGTTTCATGTGCATCAATAGGTGCAATTATTTATTTTATCAAATATGAGTGGGGATAAATGTGGCTCTCACAAGGGTTGAGCCCAAATCATACCAATAATTGCATTATCCTAATCTACACATAGTTCTTCATGAATGTTCTAAGTGCATATGGAACTACATTGCAACAATTGATATTGATCATGATTACTTCATAATCATAATGCATAAGAGTATACAATGTCAAGAATCTTTAAACAACAACTCTTAACACTATATATAACCACAGATCTATAGCAATAAAATGAATACATTTCTGTATATATTCTTGAAAACATATCAATAATCAATGGTCTTTTAGTCCATAATTTCAAAGATTCATATTAATTCATTCATAAATTGAATTTATGGATTGAAGTTTTGAAAGCCAAGCCAAATAGGAATAGAGCTTCAACATATTGACTGGGGAGCTTAAGGTTTAGAATATGTCATCTAATGCCCAATGTATGGTTTGACAAGCTCAAAGACTTTGGTCGATTCAAAGATCTTGGTATTAACAATTCTCCTAGATGTGGTTACCATTTTGAAGTCAATCTCAAGGCCACTAAAGAGCAACCACGTGACTACCACAAAATCCCAATTAAAAAAAAAAATAGAAGCAAATATGTATGCATCATCTGCATTCATAGATTCCAGAATATGAATAGGTTTTATCTATACAATCACTCTAGGCTTCATATGGAATTTAGGTGAAAGGAATGAATATTCTCGCAATGAAAGCTCAAAGTAAGAGCCACAAACTGAAGCAATTTTTTTTTTTTACAGAAGAGCAGTGATACATTGAACATGCTTAGATACTGAGCACTTAGTGTCGTAAAAGGAAGTACAATTATGTAGTAGTAGGGAATTTTCCTTTAGAAGATGATAATCAAAGGGAGACAATATTTGATCACATCATATATTCTATATCTTCATGAAATATTTTTGAAAATAAATCTTTTGGCATATGGCTGCAGGCTCAAGTTTTGCAGATGCAAATTCATTGTCTTCTGATTAAAAGCTTCCAAAATTCTTGAAGAAAAAAATCCATTTAAAATGATTTTTGGAAGAAGCAACAAGTACTCACAAACTGAGATAATTTGTTGCATAGTGACACTAAAGACATAGCCATGAGAAGAAAATAAGTGAAAACCTTGTCTCTAAACAATGTAAACCTAGAATGAGTAAAATGAAGATTCAAAATGAACATAAAATAAATGTGTAGAATGAAAATCATGACCCACATAGCCACAACCATGAAGGTCTCAAGAAAGGAGTTTTGTAGAAGCCAATGGTGGTGAACCCCTATGGGTTTTATTGAGAATCTAGAAAAATACAAAATACCCTTTTTCTTTCAATAGAGTTTCATAAATAGTCTCCAGGACATACACAAAATGTATGAAAAGAAAAAGACCCATTCTAGCTTTATTTTCAAAGAGAAAATACAAAATACAGAAAACATAAAGGCAATATTTTATTGTGGAATATATAACTAAGGCATGGGTTTATTTTCTTAACCTAGAAACAAGGTAAGTTATGCAAGTGTAACCACAACCATGAACACAATCATTGAGAGATTAAACTCAGCTTTAGAGAAAGGGAGTTTTGATATTTTTCAAGCAACCATTTTAGTTACACCGTTGGTGTTTGGTGCAAAAATAGAATATAGGTATTACCTAGAAACAAGAAATGATTTCAGAAAAGGAAAATAGCAGTGGCCATTCTTTTGTTCTTTTAGGAATGGAAAAGATCTAGTGCGTCTAGTGCGAAGTCTTGAAGATCTCATAAAATCACTTTCAAATTATGATCTAGCATGAAATGAAAAAAGAGAAAAATGTAGCCATTCGAATGTAGGAAGAACAAAATGCGAAAGCATTTATAGCCACAAGGCCGAACCACAGGTAACTCTCAAATTAGGGTTTCGAAGAGTTGGAACCTCATATCCATGAAGAAAGAAGTGCAAAATCATAGTGCATAAACTCCAGATATAATAGAGAGATGTGAAATAAAAAAAATATATAAAGTAAATCATAGAGGCTGCAACCCAAAGTCCACCATTCACTTATATAAATGCAAATAATCTTTAGAATTTGCATGTAGATACAGGAAAATCTAGAAAACAAAAATATCTTCATCATTTTTAACATAAACATGAGTTTGAAATATCATTTTTTCGTAGAAAATGTGCAAAATCTAAGAAAATAAAATATATTATATGTTAATGAAGACTTACCCACACATTTTCAAAGTAGAAAGAAGCTTGAATACGTCTCCATAGCTGCAAGTAAAATCATTCATGGTGGCACAACAAGGTAAAGAGAGGTTTCCAGAAGATTCAAAGCTATAAAAATACTTCTAAGCAGCTTGAATTCGCCATAGAAAATGCAGAAAAACTAGCAATGGAAATGGTGGTAGCATAGCTTCTCCAAGAAGCTTCAAGCGAAATGAGAAGATTATTTTTTGTTTTACCTTTTGTTTAGTTTCCTTTAGGGTTGAAACCTTATTTTTGTGTGTACAATAGAAATTTGGCATTTTTTCCATCTTTATATCAAAAATCAAAAGCCATAGTATACCACCGTAGCATTTGTCTTCAAGTCATATTCCAATTTATAATCTTTGACTTGGTAACTTTTGATTTATATCTAAGCTAATATATTAAGGTGAGCTTTATTATATTTTTGCATTACTTTATATTGTGAAATACTTGAATTGAATGATAAATTTATAAATCATTTAATTTAAGTATTATGTTTTAAATGCAAAAATAGAATATATCTTCAAAATGTAAATAAGTCTTTGAGACTTTACAACGTATGATATTAAACTGACAAGGAGATATGCTTGTGAAAAATACTTTCCATGCATCTAGGGAGGATATAAGGTTGTTGAAAAAATTTAGAGAGCATCTAGGAAGTTTTTATTGCTCTTAATAGCTTTTTGAGGTCAGTTTTATGAGTTATCTTGATGGATTAAGTCATGTTTGACTTTTTCTCACAGTTGGAGCCCTTTTGGAGATGATCTAGAGACTAGATTTTAGGGATGTTGGTTCCATCCAACCCCAAGAGCTTCTAGAGCCTATTTTGGTGGAGCTTGACTACATATTACTTTTGTAACTCATTTTTTAATTAGTTCTAATTATGCAATTTTTCTAGAGATTGTGACTAGTATAGTCCTTTGTAACAGTTTTTGAGCATCTTTTGAAACTCGTCATTTTGGAGTATGAAATACATATTTTTACCTTGGAGATCATTGAAGAATATTTTTACCTTCTTGCTTCTTGCAAAGCATTATGCATTTCAGGTGATTGATTAAGTTCTTTGTGAGAATTTCATTCTCCTTTAGCTTTATCTCATTTTATGCCTTTTTGCAAAAGTAGAAGTATGCAGGTTATGAACTATGTGTAAAAAATGCATAGAAGCCTCTAGTTTGTGAAAAACTGTCTTTCCTTCTTGAAAACATATGCATAATAGACCTGCTCATGAAATATTTATGCATAAATTTACACTAATAGGATGTGTATTTACAATTTTCTTCAAAAGTAACCAAGTGTATGACAGTCCTATTGTTTCATAGCTCTTAATAATTTGGTGTATCACCCAATTTATTTCATATTTTCAGTATTCTTCATTTTATGCAATGATATCCTTACCTTTTTCCCATCAATTCAATAGTTAGGTGATATTACCAGCTAGGAGTCAGCCTTATCTGGAGGTTGATTTCAACTTTAGGTGACCGATAGCCTTGAAATGATCCCATGTTTCTCTAGAAAGCTTAGTTTTTATAACTTTACATAGGGTGCAATTTCTAGGAGATAACATTAAGCAATAAATTGGAAAATTCTAATGTTTTCCACAACTCTATCTAACGAGTTATAAACTTATCTATCAAAAACTAAAAAATAAAATTTTATCGAAAGGAAACTTCTTCAATACTTTAAGTGAATTAGAAATAATTTCTATCAATAAAAATCTAAAATTGTCAAAATCAGCATGAGGAATGTTTGTAGTAGAACACCTAGGAATTTAGTTACTCAAATTAAGTTCTATTTACGAGGAAAAAGTACATTTTCTACTCCAATTCCATCTTCTAGCCAGATTTTGAAACTTATCACATTCCTCCAGTCCATCTAGCTTTAGATTTAGATGACTAAGATAAAGAATCCAACTATGTGGGAAATCATGGTGTGAATCCATGTCAAAGAAGATTCAATGCAAATCCAATTACCTACACATTATATTTGGGATAACTTGGTAAAAACAAGGAGGGCTGATTAGTTGTTATACAATTGACCCAAACTCTTAGCAAGGTACTATATCATTTTTCAAGATCTCCATGCCAAAAAAATTAAAAATTGAGGAGAACATAGGCAATAAATTTCATAATGAAATGTACAATCTATATCATTTTACATTGGATTTTTTTGAACTCAGGAATCTTTTTTAGAACTTCAATGTTTTTATCAACCAATTGAAGATACTATTTTTACTTAGTCATTTCATTATTTATTTGCACATTTATAAAGAATTTCACATAATTAGTAAAATCAAATGCATCATCATTGATAAAGGATAGTAGATGCTTAAATATGTTTCACTTTAGATTACAAGGTAACAAATGCTCACAATCTAATACTACAAAAAGAGAACTATGTTTCTCACTAACCATTAGATCTGCATTGAGTACTAGATCGATGTTTTATATATGTATCTGCCAATATTTTTCCTAGTTTCACCTGGGAATTTGTTGTTATGTGAAGTTTGTCCTCCTTAATTATAAGGAAAATTACATAACACAATAGGCATTGTGAATGCTTATACCCAACTATAATTTCCTAATTTTCTATATAGGTTCACTATATGGAGGGTCACCCATGGTTATAGCAACCTATCAGAGACAAAAATGAGAATTAGGCCTTAATAGTTTATAGCAAATGATCAATGGGTTTTTTGTCCAATAGAATTGGATATAGGAATATGATGACTTTACTAAATAAATATTGAGCAAGGTTTCGATTTTCCATGTATTCATATACCGAGAGAAGCTCTCCTCCCTCTATAGAACACCCATAAAGTTTAACAAGATTTGGATGTTGTACTACATATATTGTGCCTACATCAATCCAAAACTTGTGATTCCCTCATTTGGACAAGTGTGACAATTTCTTTATTGCTACTTTTCTTGCACCAAGTAGTATGCCTTACATAGTAGAGATTATTTGTTATAAACTTACAAAAATATTTTAATAAGAATTTCATTCTTCCCTAAGAAACACCAATATAAATGTTATGTATTTTTTTCATGGTTTTACTAACCATGTAAACTCAACTAAAATTTTAGGATGAATATCAATATACCTTGTAAACTACACCAAATCCACGCTCTCCTATCTTATTTTTGGGATCAAAGTTTTTTGTTGCAATTTTCTTCAACCTTACTTAGCTAAAATGATTGCTTGTCGTTTTCTTTAATTTTTTGAAGCCTCCAACCACATACATGAAGAATTCACAAATGAGTTGTAAGTCATAGAGCAAAAAAATTGATGGAATTTGATGGTATCAATTTTTAAAATTACTCACCTCTGTCCCTTCTAATGAAGTTGAATATGTTTCCCCACATTTTTTTCTTCTTGATAAAGATTGTAGAAATAATTAGTAGAATTCCCAAAGTCACCACTACTCCAACAATAGTTATAACTATTTTAATATTCTAAATGTTCATGGAATATGGTACTTGAATTCTACTAGATAGATTTTTAGCAACATCAAATACTAACAAAAAATGGAGGCATAACAATAAATCACACAATAATTTAAGTAATTACTAAATGATTGAAAAAATTCAAGCTATTCCCTTAGCATTCTTAGAAAACAATACATAAAGTTTACATAAATATTTCATATACCAGGATCAACTATAATAGCTAATGCCAAAGGTCCATAGATTTCTTCTTGACACTTACAACATGTTCCTTTACTAGCCCAAAAAAATTTATCTCTAAGATATTATTTATGACATTGATAGTGAATTTCTTGAAAACTACAAGATTTTCTCCTAGAGCTTCCTCATTTATATTATAATATTTCAATGCATTCTTGCCTTGCATAATTGTTTATCAATTTGACCAAGAAAAACTATTAGAATTATCCATTTTATAATGGTATAAGATATTGAAATCAAATTGCAATCTTGGTAGAGATGCCTAAATACTTAAACAAACTGCTAGAGGAGAATGATATACTTGAATATAGACATCAAATATCTAGACTCTATTTGAATTTTGGGTAGTTGGAAATTGTATCTTTGCAAAGTGCAAGCTAAACACCTGATGTTTTAGAGATGCTTTCCATGACCTAAAACCCTAAACCTATCTCATAATTTCAAGTCCTAATCTATTGCACAAATTCAAACTACTAGAAAGCTAATATTGTGCTTCCTATTATACCCATCACATAACACTTAAACTCTAATCCTATTTCCTTAAATCCAAATATTGTGTAGTCAACAATCTATCTTTCACAAATATTGATCTAGTAATCATTTATACCCTAAAGATAATAATATAATTAAATTAAATATTAATACTTCACCTCAATCCATCAATTGAAGATAAGATTGAGGAAAAATACATTACAGTGAACAAAAATTTAAGAAAGAGAGTAGTATATAGATGAACATACTGCATTTTGGATCGAATTAAGGTCAAAGAGGTGTAGAGTTCAATTCACAAGTGAAGAGAAGGATGAAGTTCTGACAAATGGTGGAATGAGTGAATTCAATAAGAAACAAATTATGTAAAGTTCTTTACACAAAATGTTGAGTTCTCTAGAGGTGATGGAAACACCATTGATGTAATGTTGTTGAACTCTTGTTTTATTTCACTTTCTCGATTAGGGTTAGGGAAAGATATAAAAAATATAGAGGAAGAGAAATGGTAGACATGCCATGGAAAATTTTGTGAAATAAATCTTCCATTTTTTAATTGAAATATACATTGCATGTATTTTCATAGAAGGATGTATCTCCCTAGACAAATTTTTTTCTCACAACTCCTAGCCACATAAACCTTGGTTTCTCATCTCGAGACTGTCTAAAAAATTCTCTATAAATAAAATAAAGGGACTCCTCATTTCATGCAAATATGGGGGTAATAAGAAGTTGCATTTCACATGCCTTGTCTCTGCTACCACATTTTGCAAACATGAAGACCATAACCATCACAACAAAGACAACTCACAACCCTTCTTGATGCAATTTCCAATGAATGATGTAGGATCCTTCATTTAAAATCATGCACTCTCTTGTCTACAAATTCCCGTCAACCCCCCATCAATCTACAAAGAGCTAATAAGAGAGTACCAAAAAAAAATTATTAAAAATTTCAGCTAAAAAACACACCTTTTTTCATTCAACATAAGTTGTTTAAATAGATACATCAAAAAACTAAATTTTAATTGGCTATAAAAATACATTAATCTATTGTTAACAATTGAACCCTCTAGCAGGAACTAACAACATTTTTATAAATACAAATTATTTTATTATGATTCTTTAGAGTAGAATCATTTTAGAGCACCTAATCAAAGAGTGAAAATGAAAATGATATGTAGATATCTCTCAATTTTTAATCCTCTTGGTTGATTGTTATATATTGAGGATAAATGCATTGAATTCCTTTAAATAGAAATACATAGTAATAGATCAACTAGATATATACTTTTACGCAAGTTGGCAAGAGGAAACATCAATTGTAGTTTTGAGAAAAAATAAAATTCATGTTGTATTTTATCCTACTATGATGGATATGGATGAGAATTAGAAAATATATAGTGAATTACAATATAACAGGTGAACTATAACATATATATTATAAAATAGTCATTCCCTAAAACATGATTCATACAAACTAGATCCCAACAATCATCGTAAATTAAATACATTATCATGTAATATATACTGATCAATTCCTCAATATAAAGTCATCTCTCAGGAGAGACAATGATCTCTCATATATCCATTACAATCCCTCCATGCCTCATAATATTCTTTCTCTCTCTTACATATATCATATACTTTTTTCTTATCTCTCAAAAGTATGTCTTCATTTGCTAGATATGTTTTTCCTACATAATACACAAATGTTCATGATTACATATAAAGGTGTGTATCTTTTAATGTTTATTTATTGATATGCTTATATGTAGGTGCCATGAATTGATTCTAAGTACTACACTATCGTTCCCTTTGTTGGACATGACTTTGATTAGCCTAGTATTTCTTAGGGATATATTTTTTGGCTACAAGCAATTCGATCCCTTGTAGATTTTCTCCACCGGTCTCCTTTAGGCTACTGTTTAAATATTTCAACCTAATGGGAGTGATGTGGCTTCATCTTCAAACTTTCATCCCATAGATTAAGTTGTCTTTTCCTCAAAAAATTCTCCCTTTATCCACCAATGCTAAAAAATTACATAAGGTCATTTCACAATAAAATACATAAAATATTTATGACATTTTTCAAAATTTGAATGAAGAAAACTTCCTTATGATAATATATTATATTAGATACTTTGCAGTTTTGATTAAGATAAAAAGAGAAAAGGGCTTGGACCCACTACAAAATAACCAAAGAGGCAAGTATAATGGCTCTCATCAGAAGTGAGACTAAACACCAAAGAAAAACAACAAAAACTAGGAAAAACCAAGGCCAACAGACTATTGGAAGTTTGGGGATATTCTTGGAAGAATTTCATTGATGACGTTGTTGGCAACATGAGCATGGAAGGTACATAACGATGTGTCAAGCAATGTTTTCATTGATGTCAACGTTGTAAATTATATGAAGATCTTGGTTACATATTATTTCGATTAGTTCTAATAGGTTTTTAAGGTGTTTAGAAAGACAATTTTGCTAGTTGGTTTGATCTAGAAAAGTAAGTTGTGTTGGAAATTGACTAAGTGTCAATTCTATCTATAAGTGTTACAAAGTGATTTTTTTCAGGCCTACAACACTCCAAAAATGAATTTTTCAATTTATGCTTCTAACATTATTTCGTATGATGTTATATGTATCTAATTCCAAGGTTTCATCATGATTTTTCAAGTGGATTGAAAGATATGAGTAATAGATTTTTTCCTGGAAAATTACTATAATTATTTATACAGTATAGTTGTGGGAGATTTTGTATTTCTCTATTGATGAGTTTTTGAATTTACATTTTTGGGAATAAGTTATTAGATTGAAATAGAGTATGTATTTCAGTTGGAATCAAGTTTTGAGGTCCATTTTTTATTATAATATATTCTATTGGATACTTTATAGTTTTGATTTAGATAAAAATGGAAAAGGGCTTGGACCCATTACAAAATAGCCAAAGAGGCATGTATAATAGCTTTCACCAAAAGTGATACTAAACACCAAAGAAAAACAATAAAAACTAGGAAAAACCAAGGCCAACAAATTGTTGGAGGTTTGGGGAGATTATTGGAAGAATATCATTGATGATGTTGTTGGTAACATGAGCATGGAAGGTACATAACAATGTGTTGCAATGTTTTAATTGATGTCAACGTTGTAACTTATATGAAGATATTGGTTGCAGGCCATTTTGTTTAATTCTAATAGGTTTTTAAGGTATTGAGAAAGATTTTTTCTCTAGTTGATTTGATCTAGAAAAGTAGGTTGTGCTGGAAATTGACTAAGTGTCAATTCTACATATAAGTGTTATAAAGTGATTGTTTTTGGGTCTACACCACTCCGCAAATGAATTTTTCAATTTATGCTTCTAAAATTATTTTAAATGATGTTAGATGTATCCATTGGGAGATTTTTGGATGTTGCTGATATGTTCTTGTCATTGATGTCAACACTATTAGCATTGATGTCCTTAATGTTGTATATGTCGAGGATATTGAGAAAATTGGAATGAAATAAGTTAGAGGTTGTCAGTAATGAAATGAAGTTCAGTATGCTAGATTGCTCAATATTTTTATGCCTTGCATAACCACCCCACTTTGATCTGGAACAAAATGGGTCCCCCTTCTCTTTTTGGTTTCTTTGTCTTTGGTTATTTTTCTTGCTCTTGGGTTTCTTCTCTTTTCTACCTAAGTTTTGTCTTTCGTTCTGATATGATTTTGGTCCTATCACGGCCCAAGTTGGTTTTCTTCTTGCTATAAAATCAATGAAATCATCACAAGCAATAATGGATTTCATTATGACATATATTGTGTTCTCCTGGGGCTAATGCAGACCTTCCTTTCGTAGGATTAAATCACACATGGTGATGTTTGCCAGGGGAGCTTAGTTGAAAGACATTCCTCAGTTTAGTTGGTCACAATTTTCCTCTAAAAAGAAATTTGGCAAGACCTTACAGATGTCTTGCCGACTACCAGTGCATTCTATTGATAAGCGTATGTGTTGCCTATCGGCAAGACCCCAGAGATGTCACAACGATTGGAATTCATATGCAGGCATCTATCGGCAAGACATTGATCATCGTCTTGGTGACTAGGATTTTCCTATCGGCATGAAGGTTTCATTCGGGGAAAGGTCTCGGCAAGATCTTCATGTCTCACCGACTGGCAACAAAAGGATCCATATATCAACAGGAGGTTTTCTCTTCGCCAAGAATTCTTGGTGACTTCGTAAAGTCTCACCAACTAGTGCGGATTGAGTTAGCACTTTGGCAAGAGATGTGTCCTCGGTGAGAGAAGCTTCATGTCTCACTGACCATTGAGAAAGATATGCCTTTTGGTGAGAAACTATCATGACAAAGAGATGTCTTGGTGAAGTCTTTGGGTCTCGCCGATAGGGCACCAAATGGGAATCTTTCAATGTGAGGTCTTGTAGTCTTTCCAACCCGTTTTATCACGCTAACTTATTGTTTCATCAAGGAGAGAAGGGAATTGTCACAGTGACAAAAGGTGAACTTGTGAAGATTCCTCAGCAAAACATAAGGTATCTGTAGGACCTCTCTTCGAAAAGAGGATGTTACAGTGATGCATATGAAATGTAAGGGTTCATATCGGTGTGACTATAGAGAGGTCTTGGTGACAACATGGGTTAGAAAAAGTTGAAATTTTCACCAGAGGGTTCCCCCTTCGGTATAAGGTCTCGGTGAAGAGGAAAGGTCTCGCCGACAGGAGGTAAATTCAGCATAAGTTTTGCTGATCCATCAGGGTCTCAATGAATGAAACAACATCAACAAAGGAATATGTCATCGCTATGAGGTCTCACCAATTAGAAAGGGTCACACTGACATGAAAGAGGTATCGCCATAACTCTTGCCGAATCCAAGGAGCATCGGGTGAAAGATTTTTCTTTCACAGTAACATCTCAGTGAAGGGGTTGGTCTTCTGGGTGACATAAAGGGCTCGGAGAAAGGTCTCCCCGAGGTTGGATTTCTTTCGCTAAAGAAGTTCAACATTGTCGTGACTCTTGCTGACAAGATCAGCTCACTGAAGGATATAGGATTCGGTGTAATCTTTCACCGACTCATGAAGGTCACGCCAAAACAAAGGAAATCGGGGAGACTCCAAAAGCATAAAGGGGTTAAATGTAAGGTCTCCCTGACCACAAGATGTCCCACCAACAAAAGCTCTCCCTGAGATTGAAGGAGTCTTGCTGATACAAAATGAACTCGATGAAAGATCCTGAGCTCAGCATGACGTCCTACCAACCCAATAGGGTCTTCCCGATACAAAGTGGGCTCAGCGAGAATGAAAAGGAGTTCACTGAAGGTCTTGCCGATAGCGATGGATTTCCCAGTGAAGGAGGAATTGGTATAACCAAGGATAACTTGCCATAACCTTTGGCCGATAGTAAGGGGTCTTTCCAACAACAAGGTAGGCTCAGTAAGAAGAAAGGAGTTCGGGGTAAGGTCTCCCCGAAACATTATAATCTCCCTGACATGCAGAATGAACTTGCCCAAGGAGTTTGGCATCGATGTGACTCTTTCCAATAGGACAAGTTTGGGGATAAAACAAAAGCTCACCATAAGGTCTCCCTGACCACAAAATTTCTTACCGACAAGATTTGTTTCGGTAAGAAGAAAGATTTGCGCTAAGAGGTATGATGTCCTGCTGACAAAGTGAAGTCTCAGTGATAGGAAAAGGATATTGATATCACTTATGAGGCTCGCCGAAGGGTCTCATTGACTAATCCACACTACACTGATAGTTGTCAAGAGATATAATCACATCAGGGAGACACGACTAGTGTCTCACCGACATACGATTAAGGTGGACCACTTTTTTGCTACTTGGGAATCTTGCGTGGCATGTGTCAAACCAATCAGAAAAGATAAAGGAGTGTCTCATTGGCCCTTTGACTGATTGACTACCACCTTGAAGGAGACTGATAGAATGCAAACCATATGGACTCCTTCTGAGAACAGATGATGATGGATTGGCTCAGAGGGTGCAAAGATCTATAAGGTGGCCCGATGGTGCTTCCAGAAGATGGTCAACAGACAAAAAAGTCTAGAACATGAAGGAGGCCAGGAAGAATGAAGAAACCATGACTCAGAGGGATAGTTGTAGTGACCACTAGCAGAGGAAGATCAATATTAATGGTGATACTTTGGAGCATTCAAGGCAGCTCTGTGAAGGAGTTTGAGTATGGACATGAAGGCCTAAAGTAAATGTTGTAGCTGAGAAAGATCTAAAGATTATCTCTGGAACAACCTTTCATCAACATGGACAACAAGGATATACATTGAATGCAACATTGACTCTTTTCAGAAAGATCTGAGGGCTGAATCTCTTATAGTCTATAGATATTTTATTAAACCCTAAGGCAGGGGACAATGCATTCTCTTTGGTACACTCTGTATATAAGAAATTCTTGCCTCTTTGTAATGGTTAGAATTTCTAAATTAGAATTAAGGATTAGAACTTCTAGGGTTAGAAAACAAAGTGAGAGAACTTTTAGTTGATAGTCAATAGAAGTATGAGATAGAGCTGATCCTAATTCTGAGTGATGGGAGCCTCTTTTGTCTTCTTAGTTAGGGGTTAGATTCAGAATAGACTAATGTATCTTTTAGTTTTCTTGGTATAAATGGAAACAATTTGGATGTCAAAGGATTTTTTGTACACTGGTTATTGTGCCAGCCTTGTAGATGTTGCTTATCTATTTCACTAGCAGTAGAAGCAACCAAATCTTAATCCACTTCAAATTGTGTTTTAGAATGTTGTTTTTCTTGATTTAATCATTTGATTTGTGAAAACCTTCAACAAATGAAATTTTATTTTGTGTTTTATTTAGAATGGTAACTAGTATCCTATTGTAGAAATTAGCACTATGAATCAATGGAACTATGTGTCAATCACAAATTAACTTTATTCTTCAGTTTTAGTTTACAATTCCTTGAAGAATAACAAAATATGGTTAAGATAGATGAATTATCGTTCTTTCCTATCACAAAGCTCTGATCCATCTTTTTCTGTTTATTTAATACCCTAGTTAGAGTAGGTTTAAATTCATGTTTGAACTCAGAATAATCCAGAAGCTCAACACCAGCAGGCCCCTTGAATATTACTATTGCATTGGCCACTGAGTAAGATCAGCACAGTTGAGACCCAACTACAAAGACCTTGGGAGCTAAGACATCCATGTGTTGTCTTTCTCTTTCAGGAGAAGTAGAGTAACAATATTCTGCTTGCATGTTGTGGTGCCAAAAAGACCATCAACAGGAACTGGTGCTAGAAGGAGGGCCTAGAAGGGAAAACTAGATAAAACTGATTTTTCCTCCCCACAAAGGTCCCACAGAGTTCTCCAGTCAGCTGAAAATCCACCACCCTTGATAGAACTCAAAACCCCAAAAAGACACAAGAGTCATAGGATTGGGACAACCATCATACCGCCCTTATTAGGTCCGCTCACCCCATCAGGCTTTTCACCAATACCCCATTAGGTACCCATCAATCCACCACCCAATCCACCTCAACTGCCATCACAACTGGTTCAACCCATCCAATAGCTGGCTCAACCACCACCACTGCTACCAATGACATTTTTTTGGAACAATCCATCTCCATTAGGGACTATTCCTAGAGGTTTTCATGATATGCCCAAGAATCTTGAGAAGTTTTGTCCCATGTACATCCATGGTGAATCAAGGAGTGCTGAAGAGAACATACAAGATTTTAAGGATTCTTGTACCAGAGCTCAAATAGCTCACCACGATGTAGTTTGTAGGTTGTTCCCTTATTCTTAGGGGACATGGTATACAACTAGTATCTAAATCTTCCACAAGGTTCTATTTTGACTTGGACAGATTTGGAAAATGCTTTCATCAATCAATTCAGAGTCTATGTGGATCCAACCCTTTTGTATCATCAATTTTCTACCATTAGGAAAGAGCCATGTGAATCCATTCCCTTTTTCAATACCAGGTTTCAACGAAAGTATAGGAGACTGCAAGATCCCTATCTGGTTACCGAGAACAGTGCCATTCAGGCATACTTTAGGGTTATAGACCCTTTGCTAGGTTTGTTCCTACAAAGAACTTATCAACCAATTGATATTGATTCCCTATCCAAGTTTTATCACTTGGCTATCAAGTTGCAACAACAAACTAACTCTCAACCAAGTTTGGGAGGAGGTTTTCCTTCACTAGGGTATCAGATATCTAGCCCAAACCCTTTATTTAGTACTATCCTAGGGATGTCTCCTTCTCATTATGGGTCCATATCTAAGTTGTAGACTCAAGCTCTTGTTCCATTCTTTTCCGCTGAAACCCCTAACTCTTTTCAACAATCACAGGTTCCTCAACGTTCTATGGTCATCATAACCAAGCAGGGACACCAAATCATAGTGGTTAGTTGCTTGTTGCTAAGAGTGTAGAAATTGAAAAGATAGTCCAACTTACAAATGAGGTAGAGACCTTAAAGAAAACATTGTGTCAAGTTACAAATGACATGGCTTAGCTTAGGTTGAACCCTTCTCAGAACCAAGGTAACTACCCTAATCAAAACAACAACAACCAGGGTACTTATCAGAACAACAACAATTACAACCAAAGGGGTTATCAAGGCCAAAATTCCTCTAACCAGGGCTACCAAAATAAAAATAGAGGATACAACCAAAGGATAAATAAAAACTACCAATGGAATACAAGACCAAACAATGGTGGAGTCCCTCACAATTATCAAGCTAATGAGGAAAGGTCACATACTGCAAATGTGGTTGATCTCAATTTTATGACTAACTGGTGCAGGCTACATGATACTGCAACCCATTCTAAAGTAAATTTCCCTGAGATGGAGAAGATGGTCAAGATGGCACAGGAAGATGCCCAAATGTTCCAAGGGAATCCTCACAAAGCAGGTGGCTCAGTAGATACAAAAAATGACTTATGACCTCTTTGAGGAAGAACCTTCATTCCCAAGACAAAGTGAGAATAAACCAGAGGAAGATTCATATGATGCCCAAGATTTTTAGACAAAAGGAGGAAATTTCTTGAGAAATCAAAATAAGGGTCCATTTACTACATCAACACCTCCTAATCACATGGTGCCTCCAAATCAAAATGCTGATAACAATCCTCCCCCACCAAAGGGTCCACCTGACTTCCATAATAAAGGTAATTCACTTGGGGTTGTTAAAAATAATTTAAGTTATGATACAGAATTCGACATTGTTTCTGAGATGCAGAAACAAAAAACTTCTCTGTCATACTTTGACATCTTAAAGTGGTGCCCTACTCAAAGGGAGATAGTGTTGAAAGCACTAGAACAAGCTGATAAGTCAAAAGGAAAAAGCAAGGTTACACCTCCTGTAGACATGAACGCAACTTTGTACAGAAGCAAAGTAGGTACTCCACCTTTTCTTTTGAGTTTAAGAATTTGTGGAAAGAATCTACATAATTGTTTGTTAGATTTAGGAGCTTCAGGAAATGTCATGTCATTTTATGTATGTAAGAAGTTAGGATTGAACCCTATTCAAACAAACAAGAAAGTTATCCAACTTGAAAAAACAAAGGTCGATGTAGTGGGAGAATTAAGAAACATACACATGTGCAATTAGGATCTGATCCTAGGATCCTAACAAACATAGACATTCAAGTAGCAGACATTCCTAAGACTTATGGTATGCTACTGCACAGAGACCTGATGAAAAGCATAGGGGGATATCTCTCCCTAGACTTTTCACACATGTGGCTACCATGGAAGGGGATTCCTACTCAGATTAGGATTGAAAGTGAGCCTCGCCTAAAGCATATCATCACTAAGTATGATTGTCCCAATGAGGTAGCTTACTTTGAGGTTGAGATAGGTGTTTATAAAAGAGAGGAAATTTTGACCTTCTCGGTTCTCAATGCTAAAGACATGTCAATAAAAAAGTCCCTTGATCCCTTGATTAATAAAAATCAGCAAGCCTTGATCAGAAAGCTGCATCAAGATCAGCTAGTCTTAGGGGAACATATCGATCTACAAAGTCTTCTACTCCCTAATTGGTGTAGGGTGCATTAGTAAAATCATTCCGAATTGACTTGTCAACCCTGCATTGACATTTTAAATCATGTTTCCCCAGTAGAGAAAACTAGCTTAAGCCACCTCGAGACCGTTGTGGATCGCCTCCCATTTGAAGCCAAGCAAGCAATAATGTTAACCAGGGATAGGATGCCTTCAGGGGGAGTTCCTTCCCAAATTAAACCTACCTCAGACATATCCCTGAATTAGCACATTGATGAGGAGCAACCCCAAGGTCTATCTGACACCCTTGCAACCACAAATGAAACAAAACCCAAGGAATCAACCAAAGGGACAAGTGACTGCCAGGAAGATAACCACAGGTTATATGATACAACTAGTCAAGAATTGCAAAGTATACCTAAAGAACTTGTAGAGAATCCTTTCCCTATGTCTAATGCCAAAGATCAAGGAGCCCCACCTCTAGCTAATCCTATCCAAATACCTACAAAAACTTCAAAAGGATCAACCCCTACTTATGATCAGTTGTGGACCCTTACCTTTGATGGATCCAAGTCCAAAACCGGTTGTGGTGTTGGAATTGTATTAACCAACCTGAAAGGGAAAGCCTTCTTTACTTCTTATAGGTTGCAATTTGGATGCACTAAAAATGTAGTTGAATACAAAGCCCTAGCTCGAGGACTGATGTTTGCACACAAGAAGAAAGTCACTACCTTGGTGGTCAAAGGAGATTCAAAAATAGTTATCAAGCAAGTGTGTAACCAATACAAATGTCACAACAGAAGATTGGCAGCATATAGAAATCAGGTATGGAACCTAATTGAAGACTTCAATGCTTTTTGGATTAGCTTGATCCCTAGAGAAAATAGTTAGATAGCTAATTCATTGGCTATTGCTGCAAGCACCTTGGAACCTATGCAAGGTTCCAAGTTTAAGAGATTTTCAGTGAAATTGATATCCACCCTAGCTGTTCCTGACAATATCAAGAATTTCTAGGTCTTCAATGATGATCGACATATCCTTGCTTTCCTAGCAAGTTCAAATGTTTTTGAAGGACAAATCATCGATGGGTCCAATAGGGATCAAGGAGATTGGAACCCAGAGGATTGTGATATAGAAGGGGTCCTCAATTTAAGGAGTAACAACATTCCAAAGGGAATGGTGACTCTATAAAGAATCTTTGACTTAGACCCCAGGGCTCAAGAGAAGATACCGGCTGAAGATAAAGGAGGCGAATATGAAATGGTTAATCTAGCCGATTCTAGCCCTGAAAGAAGTGTCTACATAGGAAAAGCTTTCCCTAAAGCAATTAGAAAAGACGTATTGATGGCACTTAAGAAAGATATTGCTGCAATAGCTTAGGGGTATGAAGGCCTAAATACATTTGATGCATCTATAATGACTCATACCATCCCTTTGAAGCCTGAAGTTAAACCCTTCTGACAGAAGCAGCACCCTGTCAATGCCTTGATTGAACCACTGATCTATAAAGAAGTCCAAAAATTTCTTTCTACAAGGATAATCTTCCCAATATGCCATTCAACATGGGTGGCTAACTTAGTTCCATTCTGTAAGAAAAATAGGGACATTAGGCTATGTGTTGACTTCAGAAACCTGAATAGAGCTTTAGAAAAGGAGAACTACCCACTTCCTTCTCTAGATGAAGTCTTGCAGACTGTCAATGGATCTCAGATGATATCATTCTTGGATGGTTATTCTGGATATGATCAAGTAATGGTCAATAGTGAAGATAGAATGAAGACAAACTTCACTACAAAATGGGGGATATTTGCATACAAAAGGATGCCATTCGATCTAATAAATGCTGGAGCAACTTTCTAGCATGCCATGGACATAGATTTCAAGGATCTAATTAGAAAATGCATCATTGTTTATATGGACGACCTGACAGTGTTCTCCAAAGATCAACTGAACCATGCTGCAGACTTAGCCAAAGTGCTTGAAAGATGTATCTAGTATGGTGTCTCCCTGAACCCCAAAAAGTGTGTGTTCAGAGTTTCTGAAGGGAAGCTTTTGGGACACATAATCTCTGAGAGAGGAATATCAATCGATCCAGATTGAGTCAAGTCCATTCTCAAGATCACCCAGCCTGGAAGCAAGAAAGAAATGAGGTCTTTCTTTGGGAAAATCAACTTCATGAGAAAGTTCATCACAGGCTTTGTAGAGATTGTAAAGCCTCTGAATGAAATGATGAAGAAAGACACCAAGATAGAGTGGACGGATGAGGCAAAGGATTCATTTTCACAAGTCAAGTGATCCATTTCAAAAGCACCCATTCTCACCAGCCCTGACTACTCAAGATTGTTTTATATCTATTCTTTCACCTTTGAACATGCATGTGCAGTTGTATTAACTTAACGAGGAGAAGAGTCAGAGGAGAGGCCGATTGCTTTCATGAGTTCTCCATTCAAGAATGCTGAAATTAAGTATCCACCTCTTAAAAAGCAAGCTTTCACACTGGTCAGAGCTATCAAGATGTTTTGACATTACATCCTTCGCAGGCAAGTCATTATTGTAGTTTCAGATGCAGTTGTGAAGTCTCTACTCATGCAGAGCGAGCTGGGAGAAAGAAGAGGGAAATGTATGGCCATCTTGTAGGATTTTGATCTAGAGATACACCCTATGAGACTTGTCAGAGATATAGGTTAGTCTAAATCCATGGCTAATGTGGGTGACAACATTGTTTTTTAGCAATACACAACCCAGTCCTTCTCCAATGATCCCCGGTATGTTGATGTTGTCTATCTGATGCTCAACAATTGATGCCTAGAGGGGATGAATTCAACTCAAAGGAGAGACCTAAGAATGAAGAGCTCTCATTATATGTTCAAAGGAGGGTTGCTATACAGGAATAATTTTGAAGGACTATACTTATGATGCCTTGATCAACAAGAGGCTAAGCATGTGATTTCTAAGTTTCATGGAAATCATGGAATAGGTCATGGTTCTACAGATTGATTGGCACACCAGATCCTTAGGTCTGGTTATTACTGGCCATGTGTGTTCAAATATGCTCATTAGTATGTGATAACATGTCACATGTGTTATATTTCTGCATCAAGGGAACAGCATTCAGCTATGCCACTGCAACTAGTCTATGAGGTAAGGCCATTTTCCTAATGGGCACTGGATTTCATTAGAGTTATTAACCCTAACTCTACTACAGGACATAAATTCATTTTGAATACCACTGACTACTACACAAGATGGACAGAAGTTATACCCTGCAAGAACAACAAAACATAGGTAGTGATCAAGTTCCTCACTGAGTGCATGACCACAAGGTTTGGGGTACCCTTTGCATTGGTATGTGACAATGGCGCTTCCTTCTCTTCGGCCAAATTCATTTCTTGGGCTTACGATCACAATATTGTTTTAAAGTACTCTTCAAATTATTACCCACAAGGCAATGGAGTTGCAGAATCAACTAACAAGAGTATTTTAGGGGTAATAAAGAAGTTATTAGAAAACAACCCTAGGGACTGGCATACATAGCTGAGATTTGCATTATGGGTAGATAGGACTATGATCAAGGCTGCTCGAAAGACTTCACCATTCAAGTTAGTACATGGCCAAGAGCATGTATTCCCCATCCATCTTCAAATACCTATCCTTGAATTCATGCTAAAATTCTACTCCAGTGACAATAGGATGGAAGTAAGGTTGGCTGCCCTGTTGAAACTAGAGGAAGAGAGAGATGCCGCCTTGCAACAATTCTTTAGGCACCAGGCTGTTGTCAAATGTTGGTTTGAAAAAAGAGCCAAAATCAAATCTTTTAGGATATCAGACCTTTTGTTGCTGTGGGATAAAGCTAGTGAAAAGAAAGGTAGTCACCAAAAGTTTGACAAGCTCTAGCTAGGTCCTTATCAGATTGTTGAGATCCTAGGATAAAATGCTTTCTGATTAAGTAGCTTAATTGGAGAACATGTTCCATTTCCTATTAATGGACAGTTTCTTAAGCACTACTTTAAATCATGAAGTTGGTACATTTGCAGGGTGATGCATCGGTGTAAATAGCTTCTGTTTGTGTATAATTTTTGTGTGTAAATATCTTTGTTCTTTATGTGGATAATCTGCTGCCCTTTGTGTAAATAATTTGATGTTTGTTTGTTTCTCCTTTTCTCTCTATCTTTTTGTTTCCTTTGTTCTTTTGGTTTTTATTTGTTTTGTTCTTTGGGGTCTACCTGGTCTTTCCCATTTTAAAATGGTGGTTGTTATCTGGAGCATATTTTGGCCATTAGGAGAGAGTTGGTTTAGATATTTTTAGGTTTACTGATTGGGTAATTTTGTCCTAAACTCCTTGCCTTATGCCCATTGTCAATAAGAGTTGTGGAAAGTATAAATGACCAGGTGCCAAGTAAGTAGCCTTCATTAGCTCCTCTGGATTTGTCACAAATCATCAAGGTCATCTCCTCTTGTTATGGTATATTTGTCCTAGGATGATAGTGTTGTAAGATTTGAGTGAAAAATCTAAATTTTCAAGTACTGATTATGAGGTCCATGGTAGTTTTCAACCTAGATCAGATGTTAAACATCTGGCATATTGAAAAGAAAAAGAGAATTAAATGAGATATCTAAATATTTATGAGAAAATACAAAAAAGAAAAAGAAAAGAATTATCAAAAGAAAAAGAAGACTCAATATGAATGGGTGATTCTAGTATCTCTACCAGGGTTATGGATGCCTGATTGGAAGTAGAGAAATGCTATGAGAAAACTAGAGGTATCTCCATCGGGGCTATGGACACCTGATTGGCAGTGGAGCAATGCCCAAGATATCATTGCATGACAACCAAAGGAAATCAACTCATGTAGTTCAAATCTTACACATTGTTGTCCAAAAGATGAAGAAAGCTTCATAAGAGGGTGGTGCACTATCAAGCACACACGTAGATTCGGGGGTAGCTAGTGTTGAGTTACATTTGAGATTCTAGGTCAACCTTGCTTACTAAAACTGACCCAACTGGAGTTGTGATGTTCATGAACCAGGAGCTCTGGGTAGCTGAATCCTTCAGATTCATGAAAATGGTTAAACCATTTTTCCAGCCGAGTCATCATTTGTTATGCCTTGCATAACCACCCCACTTTGATCTGAAACAAAATGGGTCCCCCTTCTCTTTTTGGTTTCTTTCTCTTTGATTATTTTCCTTGCTCTTGGGTTTCTTCTCTTTTATGCCTGAGTTTTGTCTTTTGTTCTGATCTGATTCTAGTCCTATCTTGGTCTAAGTTGGTTTTCTTCTTGCTCTAAATTCAATGAAATAATCACAAGCAATAATGCATTTCATTATCACATATATTGTGTTCTCTTGTGGCTAAAGCATACCTTTCTTTTGTAGGATTAAATCACACACATGGTGATGTTTTCCAGGGGAGCTCAGTTGGAAGACATTCCTCAGTTCAGTTGGTCACAATGTTCCTCTAAAAAGAAATTCAGCAAGACATTGCAGATGTCTTGTCAACTACCAATGCATTCTGTCAATAAGAATCTATGTTTCCTATCAGCAAGACCCCAGAGATGTCACAACGAGTGGAATTCATATGCAGGCATCTATCGGCAATACATTGATCATCGTTTTGGTGACTAGGAGTTTCCTATTGACATGAAGGTTTCACTCGGGGAAAGGTCTCGGTGAGATCTTCATGTCTCACTAACCGCGGCAAAAGGATCCATATATTAGTGAGAGGTTTTCTCTTCACCAAGAAGTCTTGGTGACTTCGTGAAGTCTCACCGACTAGCACAGAGTGAGTGGGCACTTTGGCAAGAGATGTGTCTTCAGTGAGAGAACCTTCATGTCTCACCGACCATCAAGAAAGATATGCCTTTCAATGAGAATCTATTGCAGCAGAGAGATGTCTTGGTGAAGTCTTCAGGTCTCACCGATAGGGCACCAAATGGGAATCTTTCGATGTGAGGTCTTGTAGTCTTGCTGACCCATTTTGTCACGTCAACTTATTGTTTCATCTGGGAGAGAAGGGAATTGTCACAGCGACAAAAGGTGAACTTGTGAAGATTCCTCGATGAAACATAAGGTATCTGCACAATGTCTCTCTAACAAGAGGATGTTACAGTGATGCATATGAAACATAAGGATTCATATCGATGTGACTACAATGAGGTCTTGGTGACAACATGGGTTGGAAAAAGTTGAAAGTTTCGCAGAAGGGTTCCCCCTTTGGTATAAGGTCTCAGCGAAGAGGAAATGTCTTGCTGACACAAGGTAAATTTGACATAAATTTTGCCAATCCATCTAGGTCTCAATGAATGAAACAACATCTGAAAAGCAAGATGTCATCGCTATTAGGTCGCGCCGATTAGAAAGGGTCACATTGACATGGAAGAGGTATCGCCATAACTCTTGCCAAATCCAAGGGGCATCGGGTGGAAGATTTTTCTTTCGCCCTCACATCTCACCAAAGGGATTGGTCTTCTGGGTGACATAAAGGGCTTGGAGAAAGGTCTCCCTAAGGTCGGATTGTCTCGCCAAAGAATTTTGACATCGTTGTGACTCTTGCCGACAAGATGAGCTCGCCGGAGGATATAAGATTAATTGAAATCTCTCACCTACTCATGAAGGTCATGCCGAAACAAAGGAAATTGGGGAGACTCCAGAAGCATAAAGGGGTTCAATGTAAGGTATCCCCGACCACAAGATGTCCCACCGATGAAAGGTTTCCCCGAGATTGAAGGAGTCTTGCCGATACAGAACAAGCTCGATGAAAGATCCTTAGCTCGGCATGACGTCCTGTCGACCCGATAGGGTCTTCCCAATACAAAGTGGGCTCATCGAGAATGAAAAGGAGTTCACTGAAGGTCTTTCCGATAGTGATGGATGTTTCCAGGGAAGGAGGCATTGGTATAACCAAGGATAACTCACCGTAGCCTCTCGCCGACAGTAAGGGTTCTTGCCGACAACAAGGTAGGCTTGGTAAGAAGAAAGGAGTTCAGGGTAAGGTCTCCCCGAAACATTATAGTCTTCTCGACATGCAAAATGAACTCACCCAAGGATTCTGGCATTGCTGTGACTCTTTCTAATAGGATAAGTTTAGGGAGAAAACAAATGCTCACCATCAAGTTTCCCCAACCACAAAATGTCTTATTGACAGGATTTGTTTTGGTAAGAAGAAAGATTTGCGCCAAGAGGTTTGGCCTCACTATGATGTCCTACCGACGAAGTGACGTCTCAACAATAGGAAAAGGATATTGATATGACTTATGAGGCTCGCTGAAGGGTCTCATCGACTGATCCATGCTATGCCGACAGCTGCCAAGAGATATAATCTCATCGAGGAGACACGATTAGTGTCTCACCGACATGCGATTCAAGGTGGACCACTTTTTGGCTGCCTAGGAATCATGTGTGGCATGTGTCTAACCAATCATAAAAGCTAAAGGAGTGTCCCATTGGCCCTTTGACTGATTGACTAACACCTTGAAGGAGACTGACAAAATGCAAACTAGATGGAATCCTTCTGAGAACAGATGATGATGGATTGGCTCAGAGGGTGAAAAGATCTATAGGGAGACCCGATGGTGCTACCAGAAGATGGTCAACAGACAGAAAAGTATAGAACATGAAGGAGGCCAGGAAGAATGAAGAAACCATGACTCAGAGGGATAGTTGTAGTGACCTTTGGCAGAGGCAGATCAGTATTAATGGTGATAGTTTGGAGCATTGAAGGTAGCTCTGTGAAGGAGTTTGAGTATGGACAGGAAGGCCTAAAGTAAATGTTGTAGCTGAGAAAGATCTAAAGATTATCCCTAGAACAACCTTTCATCAGCATGGACAACAAGGATATACATTGAATGTAACATTGAATCTTTTCATAAAGATTTGTGGGCCAACTCTCCTATAGTTTGTAGATATTTTTCTAAACCCTAAGGCAGGGGACAATGCATTCTCTTTGGTACACTTTGTATATAAGGCATTCTTTCCTTCTTGTAAAGGTTAGAACTTCCAAATTAGAATTAAGGATTAGAACTTCTAGGGTTAGAAAACAAAGTGAGAGAACTTTTAGTTGATAGTCAGTAGAAGTATGAGACAGAGATGATCCTGATTTTGAGTGATGGGAGCCTCTTTTGTCTTCTTAGTTAGGAGTTAGATTCATAATAGACAAATGTATCTTTCAGTTTTCTTAGTATAAATGGGAACAATTTGGATGTCAAAGGATTTTCTGTACACTGGTGATTATGCCAACCTTGTAGACGTTGCTTATCTATTTCACTAGTAGTAGAAACAACCAGATCTTAATCCACTTCAGATTGTGTTTCAGAATGTTGTTTGTCTTGATCTGATCAGATGATTTGTAAAAACCTTCAAGGAATGAAATGTTATTTTGTGTTTTATTTAGAATGGTAACTAGTATCCTGTTGTAGAAATCAGCACTGTGAATGAATGGAACTGTTTGTCAATCACAAGTTAACTTTGTTCTTCAGTTTTAGTTTACAATTCCTTGAAGAATAACAAAATCTAGTTAAGATAGATGAATTATCATTCTTTCCTATCCCAAAGATCTGATCCATCTTTTTCTGTTTATTTAAAACCTTGGTTAGAGTAGGTTTGAATTCATGTTTGAACTCAGAATAATCCAAAAGCTCAACACCAGGAGGCCCCTTGAATATTACTGTTGCATTGACCACTGAGTAAGATCAGCACAGTTGAGACCCAACTACAAAGACCTTGGGAGCTAAGACATCCATGTGTTGTCTTTCTCTTTCAGAAGAAGCAGAGTAACAATATTCTGCTTGCATGTTGTGGTGCCAAAAAGACCATAAACAAGTATGTTGATAAAAAAATTTAGATTAAAGGATTTTTTGACATACATATCTAGTTTATCAATGTGAAGTTTTAGAGGTTTGCATGAATATTTGATCGAGTTATAAGTTTTTATGTTTTGATAGTTTTTGTGTTGCTTTAGTTGGTGTTCCTAATTGAAGATGTTGTGATTCTGGTATGCTGATTTCATTTAGATGTCTTTGTGGTGTTTCATGATGCTTGTGGATGTTTTTAGATCATGCTCTATCTTTTTTGTTGGCCTGGATTGATTGTTGTGTAGCTTGCGATTGGTGATTTTCTTCCAAGAGTTCATATTTTCATGTTCATGGGCGACATGGTGATTGTAGCATGTTGTGGATCTTGATGGAATAATTTTTGAAGGTTTTTTGAATTTGAGGATGTTGTTTTGGCTCCTTTGTCTTTGCCAAAAATTTTTGGTCCACATGGATAAATTGAATAATTTTTTATTGATTTGAGGTCGATAGGTTCTACACATTTTATATTTTATTTGGGCTGACATGCAATTGATGAAATCTTTAATTGCAAACATATAAGAGTGATTGTTTGTATCATTTGAGGTGTGTAGATTGTGTAGAGAGTGTGCAAAGTGTGTGCTATGTGTGAATATTGTTCAAATCATTAAAAGTAGAAGAGAAGTGTGAAGAAGAGTTAGTAGAAAAAGTTGTGCTTAACCAGAACTATAATCAGGGATTGGAAGATGCTATTTTCTTAGTTCAAAACCTTATGGATCTAATCCAACTATTTTTGTAAGACAATGTGTCTTCCTTTAGGCAATGATCCCTTTTGTATTTAAGCAGTGAGATCTAGGAAGTGTTCCTAAATACAAGTGCATTCTCCATTTTATCTCTTTTATACAGTTTTTAATAGGGTATAATCTCATGGACTAACCTCCATTGTGGTTTTTCCCCTAATAGGGTTTCCATGAAAAAAATATTGATGTTATTTGTTGTGGTGTTGCATCTTTCTTTTGTTTCATGCTAAGTTGTTAAAGATCAAGTGAATTAAGTTAAGACTTGCAAAAGCTTTCATGTTAATGTATTAGATTTGAGAATAAGTTTGATAAGGGTTTATAAAGTTAAATTTATATGGCAACTGATTCACCTCCCCTCTCCCCGTGTGTTGTCAATAATTGGTATCAGAGCAGGTTCCTCTAGAGAATTTTAATATTTTTAGGTGATCCAAGATGTTGAATTATAAGAAGGATAGTCCAAGATTTGATGGAACAAATTATTCTTTGTGGAAGACTCGAATGGAGTGTCATCTAAGATGCATTGGTGAACCCTACTAGAACATTACAAAGAATAGGTATGTGATTCCTCAGAATGGTCCTTCTACTATTGTTGAGATTAAGGATGCTCAATAAAATATTAGGGCTAAGGAAGTATTGTTGAGTGCTCTGATGGATTTGGAGATGACTAATGTGATTGAGTTGAGGACTACTTATGAGATTTGGAAAAAGATGGAAACTTTGTGTGAAGGTGATTCACATGTGAAGATTGCTAAGCTACAAAGTCTAAAAGGGAAGTATGAAACTTTGAGAATGGAAGAACATGAGAACGTTACTTCTTTTATGTAGAGAGTGAATGAAATTGTGTGTAGTATCAGATGTGTTGGTGGAATATTGGATGAATTAGAGATTGTTGCTAAAGTGCTTAGATCCCTAGCCCTTCCATACAAAATCAAAGCTAGTACTATTGAGGAGCTCCAAACTATGACAAATGTGACTAGGGACATGTTGATTGGTAAACTTACTACTTTTAAATGAAGTGAGTTTGGTGATTCCCTTCCTAAGACAAAAACTATATTCAAAGCTACTACCTCTAGAAGAGAAAAGAAAATATATGATCTAGGAGAAATTTCTTCTAGAATATTGTTCAAGTACGAGGAAGAAATGAGATAGATTGTAGAAGAAGAAAGAGAACTTGATGAGCTTGATGTGCTTATTGTCAAAAGAGTAGCAAGAGGAAAAGGTAAGTATGATGGAAAATTTCCTCTTAAATATTTTTCATGCAATAAGATGGGACATTTTGCCTCAAGGTGTCTGGAAAGAGTTGCTAAGCCTAGAAATAAAAAGCCTAGATTTCAAAGAAAATGTTAATTTACTGCTAATGAAGGTGTCAAAGATGATGAATTTGATAAAGGAAATGAAAGTTAGGATGAATGGGTATTTATTTCTATCAAGTAAAATGATTTGGTATCTACTGAATCTACAAATGTGGAGAAAGCTTTCGCTGCAAGAGTTTCAAAAGAAAAAGATGAATGGGTGATTGATGGTGGATGTTCACATCATATGAAAAGAGATAAAAGTAAGTTTGTGAGCATGGAAAAATATGATGGTGGTGTTGTAGGATTTGGTGATGACAAAGCAGGTGTAATCTATGGTACAAAGGATACATTTCTCTTGATGGTAAGCATAATACTGATGATTTTCTATATGTGGAAGTCTTGAAGGATAATCTATTAAGTGTTGGATAGATGGTCGACAAGGGATATAATCTTTGATTCAAAGATGGAAAGCGTAGAATATTGGGAAGTTCTGGAAATGTGATTGCATCAAGTACCAAAAAAAAGGTAATATCTTTCACCTAAGTGCTACTATTAAAACTTGTTTGATTGCTCAAGTTGATAAAAGTTGGATGTGGCATAGGAGATTGTGTCATGTTAACTTTTATAGTACTATCAAGATAATTTCTATTCAAGCATGTGATATCTTCCTAAGTTGGTAAAACCTACTAACCCTATATGCAAGGAATGTCAGTTAGGAAAGAAAACTAGAGTTTCATTCTGAAGTAAATAGTATTGTTAAAATGACGTGTTGGAGCTTGTGTATACTGATTTGTGTTGTCCCTCTAGAATCATAATTTTACAAGGTGATAGGTATTTCATGTTTCTTATTGATGATTATTCAAGAATGGTGTGGGTTAATTTCTCAAGGGAGAAATTTGAAGCTTTGGAGAAGTTCAAGATCTTTAAGGCTATTGTTGAGATAGAGAAAGGTCTGAAGATTAAATGTATGAGATCAGATAGAGGTGTTGAATTCACATCTAGTGAGTTCAATTCTTTTTGTGAAAAGCATGGGATAAAGAGACGATTATTTTCTCCGCAGACCTCTTAGCAAAATAAAGTTGTGGAAAGGAAGAATAGGAAAATTTAGGAAGTTGCTAGGACAATGATGTTGGAAGGAAATGTGTTGCATATCTACTAGAGAGAAGCTATGAGTACTACCATTTACACTCTCAAATAGGTACAAGTCAAAGGTGATACTAGTAAGACCCCTTACGAGCTATGGTTTGGTCATAATCCTACTATTAAATATTTCAAGATCTTTGGGAGTAAATGTTATATCAAAAGAGATGAAGATAGAGGAAAGTTTTATGCTAGAAGTGATCATGAAGGTATCTTTCTTGGTTACTCTACTAAAATCAAGGCCTACCAATGCTACAATAAGAGATTGAGGAAAGTGGTTGAAAGTGCAAATGTGAAAGTTGATGAAGACATAGCTATACCATCCAAAACCTATGGATATGATTCAAATGATCAACATGATAGCACAGGTAAAGGAAAGAAAGTACAGACTACAAATCAAGTGCAGATCATTTTGATGAATCAAGAAAATTAAGAAGGAGAAGCTAGTGGAAGTACAAAAGTGAAAACACCAGAGCTTGAAGTTCAAGAACATCCTAAGAATCTGAGGTATGTAATATTGAATCATTCATAAGATAAAATTATAGGTGATAAGAATAAAGGTGTGCAAACTAGGAGAAGGATTCCACAAGAGTATTGTTTGATTTCAAAGACTAAGCCTAATAATGTCAATGAAGCATGGAAATGTGAACATTGGGTGGAAGCAATGAAAGAAGAACTACAACAAATTGAAAAGAATGGTGTACATGGATTCTTGTTCCTAGACCTAAAGATAAAAATGTAATTGGAACTAAATGGGTCTTTCAGAATAAACTAAATGAGAAAGGTGAAATTTTCATAAATAAAGCAAGATTGATGTGTAAAGGATATTCCCAGATGGAAGGAATTGATTTTGAAGAAACTTTTGCCTCAGCTGCTAGAATTGAAGCTATGATACTATTACTTGCTAATGATGCTTACAAAAACTACAAATTTTATCAAATGGATGTTAAGTCAACATTTCTAAATGGTGAGCTAGAAGAAGAAGTGTATATCGAGCAACCTAATGGATTTTAGTTGACTGATCAGGGAGATATGGTTTTCTAGTTGAAGAAAGCACTATATGGACTTAAGCAAGCCCCTAGAGCTTGGTATGCTAGATTGGATAAGTATTTGTTGAAGCTTGGATTTTGCAAAGGTACTACTAATAGTAATTTTTATTTCAAGATTTTGATCATGGTAAAGATTTGATTTTTGAAGTCTTTGTTGATGATATCATTTTTGCAGGAGATGATAGTTTATGCATGAATTTTGTTGACTAGATGCATAGCTAGTTTGAGATGTCCATGCTTGGAGAGATGAAATTCTTTTTGGGACTGCAAATTACTCAATTAGATAAAGGGATCTTTATATCTCAGTCCAAGTATGTGAAAGAATGGCTAAAGAAATTTTCTATGGAAGATTCAAAGTTGGTTGGTACACCTATGGTGACCGGATGTAAGTTGACAATAGATGATGATTCTCTAAAGGAAAATCAGGCTAGATATAGATCAATGATTGGTGGATTGCTTTGTTTGAATCAAAATAGACCTAATATCATGAAAGTTGTATGTTTTGTTTCTAAATTTCAAGCTAATCCTAAGAAATCTCATGTGGGTATGTGCAGGATCATGATGGGCCAAAAAGTGGCAATATGAAGGGTATGTGTAGGGGTATGTGGCTGGTGGCTTTTTTTACCCAATATTTATGAAAAAAGGGTTTTTAAAGGAGATTATTAGCTTTCCACCAATATAAATTATGCTTTACTTTGAATTTAATAAATAATTATTATTCATTTTCTATTTAATTTATGACTGAAGTCTTAATTGATAGGGTGATTGAAAAGCATCTATAGCTTTCAAATAGTATCACAAATTTTTAATCTGAAATATGTGTCACATTCTATGCTTTGCATACTATAGGATTAAAAAAAAGAAAATTTAATTTCATGAAGTTTTGAGCAAGTTAAGGTGGTCAGACATTCAAGTTTTTATATTTTTTAAAAGTTGTAATAAAAAATTAATAATTAATTATTTACTTGGAAAAAAATTACAAAAAAATATGCATCACATTAGGACATGAGTCATCTATTTATATCTAAAATTGTATAAAAAAATATTATCATTTTATTGTGTTTAGGGTGGTTAGACAGACACCAACTTCTTATTTTTTCCCTAAAATTTAAGTACTATTGCATTGAAAATTCAAATTTCCACCACATATATATATATATATATATATATATATATATATATATATATATATATTTAAAATAAACCTAGTAGTTTAGAAACTACATTTTCTACAGATTCTATTCTTACATATTTTTGAAATAATATAGATAGCTTATTCAAATTTTTACATCAAGTTGTCTAACTCTTATTTTTCTGAATTTTTTGCCACTTAAGGGCCTATTTTTTCCATGATGATCCTACACATACCCATGTGATAGTTGTGAAGAGAATTTTCAAATATTTGAAGGGGATAGTTGAATTTGGCCTTTGGTATCCTAAAAAAGATGATCTTACTTTGAGTGCCTTTACTAATGTTGATTGGGTAGGATATGTGAATGATAGAAAAAGTATTCGTGGTGGTGCATTTTTCTTGGGAAAGAAGTTAGTTTCATGGTTAAGTAAGAAGCAGAATGCCATTTATCTATCTATTGTAGAGGCATAATACATTGTTGCTACAAACAATTGTACTCATATATTGTGGATAAAGTATATGCTGAAATATATTGGAGTTGTGTATGACGAGCCTATTGAAGAATCATGTGAAAAATTATGGAAGAATGAGTTGATGAGGAGATTAATTTGAGGGGGAGAAGAGTCAAAATCTAAAGAGGTGAAATTTCTAAGAGATTGTTGCATTGATGGCATTTTTCACATCATGTGTTGTCATAAATGCCAAAGGGGGAGATTGTTGGATGTTTCTGATATGTTGTTGTCATTGATGTCAACACTATTAGCATTGATATCTTTAAGGTTGTATAAGTCAAGGATATTGAGAAAATTGGAATGAAATAAGTCAGAGGTTGTTAGTAATGAAGTGAAGTTCAGTATGGTGGATTGATCAATATGTTGATGAACATAGGTTGTGGATTAAAGGGTTTGTTTATGTGCATATCTAGTTTATCCATGTGAAGTTTCATAGGTTCTCATGAAGATTTGATCAAGTTATAAGTTTTTGTGTTCTGACAATTTTTTTGTTGCTTCAATTGGTGTTCTTGATTCTAGTATGTTGAGTTGATGTAGATGTCTCTATGGTGTTTCATGATGCTTGTGGATGTTTCTAGATCATTATCTATCTTTTTTATTGGTCTGTATTAATTGTTGTGCTTGCGATAGGTGATTTTCTTCTAGGAGTTCATATTTTCATGTTCATGGCCGACATGGTGATTGTAGCGTGTTGCTAATCTTCGTGGAATAATTTTTGGTGGTTCAAATTTGAGGATGCTGTTTTGGGTTTTTACTTTGTCTTATCCAAAATGTTTTGGTCTGCATGGAGAAATTGAATAATTTTTTATTTATTTGAGGCCAATAGGTTGTACACATTTCATATTTTATTTAGGTCAACATGCAATTCATGAAATCTTTAATTGCAGATATATAAGAGTGATTACTTTTATTATTTGAGGTGTGTAGAGTGTGTGCAAAGTGTGAAAAGTGTGTGCTATGTGTGAATATTGTTTAAATCATTTGGAGGTAGAAGATAAGTGTGAAGAAGAGTGAGTAGAAGTTATGCTTAACAAAAACTATAATTAGGAATTGGAAGATGTTATTTCTTAGTTCAACACCTTACAGATCTAATTTGATTATTTTTGTAAGACAATGTCTCTTCCTTTGGGTAGTGAGACTTTTTGTATTTGAGTACTGAGCTCTAGGTAGTGTGCCTAAATGCAAGTGCATTCCCAATTTTATCTCTTTTATACTTTTAACAAGGTATAATCTTGTGGACTAACCTCCACTATGGTTTTTACCCTAATAGGGTTTCCACATTAAAAATCTTGGTGTTATGTGTTGTGGTGTTGACTAATTGCATTTTTTTTTGCATATTTCTTTTGATTCGTGCTAAGTTTTCAAAGATCGAGTGAATTAAGTTAAGAATTGTAGAAGCTTTCATGTTAATGTATCAAATTTGAGAATAAGTTTGATAAGGGTTTAATAAAGTTAAATTTTTGTGACAACCAATTCACCCCCCTCTTATTTATCTACCCTTGAGTTTCCAACAGTATCTAATTCCAAGGTTTCATCATTATTTTTCAATTGGATTGAAAGATATGAGTAATAGAATTCATCTTAGAAAATTACTATTATTCTCTATACAATATAGTTGTGTGGGAGATTTTGCATTTCTCTGCTGATGATTTTTTGAATTTGCATTTTTTAGGATAAATTTTCAGATGGTAATAGAGGATGGATTTCAGTTGGCACCGAGTTTTGAGATCCATGTGTTGAGATATGGATATACAATTGAAGGATTTTTTTTAGGTCTTATGTTATGTTGGCCTAATATGTTTGAAGGTGTGTGAAGGTTAAATAAGTATTGTGGTCCTATATGGGATCAATTAGAGGTCCATGATGACCTATTTCAAGTTGCTTTGAGTTTTGTATCCTTGTGCAATGTCTATATGGAATTTTTGAATCCACCAAGTAGTGATTTGAATGTTACATTCAATGTAGATATATATGTCAAATATTTTTGGCGTTTTAGGTTGTTGTTGTTGTGAATGTACTACATGTGAATACCATCAAAGAAGAGAAAATTTAAGTTGTGAATGTAGAGTTGAAGAATAAAAGCGATGCAAATGTAAAAGAAAAAATAGTGTTCAATCTAAATTAGATGAAGTAAATGTTAAGTAATTTTATTGAGCTTCATCAGAAATATAATTCATGCATATGATAGATGCAATTATAATAGTTCAAAATAGGCTATGAGCCATAATATCTCTTCTATCTTTTTCTCTATAGGCAGTGATTCCACTTGGACAATGAGTCCACTTGTAGTGAGAACTTCTGTAAATATATTATAACTGATTGTAATATATTGTGAGCTAATCCTCACCGTGGTTTTTCCCATTTTGGGTTTTCCACTAAAAAATGTTGTTGTTTATGTGTTATGTGATGATTTTGATGTTTTATGTTTTCTATCCTTACCATAGTTGAATATGCTTTGTTAATTAGATTTTTAATTTTTGAATAATTGAAGGGAATACTAATTCACCCTCTCCCCTTCTCAATATTCTAGGTGTTCAACAATTGGTATCAAAGCTTTATTCCCTGGAAGGAGTTTAACCTCTTGGGGAGGATCTTGGAGATTGAACACATGGTTGTCAAAAATATTCCTACTCCTCCAGAAGATATTCTAGCTATAGGAATTACTGAAGAAGACTGTAAACTTGATGAAGATGGAGAATTGAAAGCTACTCTTTAAGATATTGAAAGGAATGAACATGAAAATAAAGATTTGAAAGAAAATGTCAAAGAAGAAAATGAATGCATAAAAAAATTAATAGAAAAAATCATGAAGTTAAAATAAATGCATAAGGAAGTTGGTGAAAAATTAAAGCAATCAAATGAAACTAGTGCTAGTTTAAAGGTGGAAGTTGAAGAAAAGAAAAGTGTTGAAGATTTTTTTAATGCAATGGTGCAAATAAAATCTAAGGAATGTACAAGGCTTAAACAAGAAGTTATGAACTTGAGATCAGATCTAGAGAATTCAAGAACTCATGAAGACAAATTCAAGATGAGTTCTACTAGGCTTGAAGAAATAAATACAAATAAAAAAGGCTCCAAAGAAAAAGAAGGGTTAGGATTTGAAAAGGGTGAAATTTCAAATGAAAAATATAAGATCAATGGCCCAAAGAAGATTGAAAAAAATAATAGCAATGGAAAACAAATTAAAAATAAAAGGAATGAAGCTAGAAGACCATTGGCCTAATAACCAAATGCATAGAGGTACCCACCTTTTAATGTTTTATGTTATTCTTGCAATAAATTTGGATATAAGGAAATGGAATGTAAAAACATAATGAATCAGAATGTTCCATCCTTTAGTGGTCAATGTTTTACATGCAAGTGATTTGGCCAAAGATCTAGTGAGTGCAAAAATCAAATGATGGATGGATATAACAATGGTAGAATGATTCAATATTTTAATGGTTATGGTTATATATGCGATGGATTTGGATATAAAGATAATCAATGTAGATCTAGAACATGAATGGAAGGAATACTGGTTAGAATAAAGTCATTTTCCACAATTGTAATAGACCTAGAAATATTGCTAAGATTTGTAGATGCAAAAACATAAGGAAAGATAATCTGATAAAAATGAATGAACTTGTGTAAAAGATTGATCTGATAGAAATAAAGAAGGAAATGTAAAAGATTTGGAAAAAGAATGAAGAAACTAACGTTAAGAATGAATCTATACCCTCATCTAGTGTAAATATTTCCTGCGGAAACTAAGCTAAAAGCTTTGGCTTAGGAGGAGCTTTGATGGATATCTTTTTTCCCCCACTAAAGAAGAGGCGTTAATGCTACAACACAAAGATATGTGATGTAAATCAAAATGATTGATCTTGCGATGAATATTGTGGAAGAAAATTTGATGATGCATAAGTTTTTGGAGCTTCAAAAGTTGTTTGTGCATACAAAATAAGGGTAGTCAAATTTATTGTTTGATGAATTGAATGTAAAATTAGGCTAGATCAAAGGATTATAAGTGACTTAACTAAGGAAAATTCATTCACAAAAGTGTTTAAGAGGAAGCAGAGTAGTGAAGACATGAACTCAAAGTGATCAAGGCAATGCATTTTTTAGTGCATCAAAAACCTAGTTCAAAAAGCACGGGAAAAAGGTATTTGTGAATTTTTTTTACCCTATTTTTTGAAGAACTTTGTTTGAAAATTAGTTTGAATCTATTTTGTAATGACTACACCAAGAGTAATTGAAGTAACAAAGAAACCATAACCAAAATTTAACAAAAATCTTATGAAATCCTTCGAAGATGACTCTTTCAACACATTTTCTCATGTTCCTTATGGGTTTTACTGACTAAGGACAATAGAATCTATATTCATGGAAAGATAGAAGAATTTGATCATAGCAAGATAAGAGAATTATGGGTTAATGAGCTTATTGGAGAAGATTTCACCAGGGAAAACTTTAGTGGTGAATCTTCGCCAATTGGTGAATAATTGAAATTGAGACCTCCATAAATGGTGAATAGTACAAGCTAAAAAGGATGCGGAATCACCAGGATTTTACAAAAAAATAATTTTATCTCGATTAATTCACCTATGCATTATTCTTTAAATGACGCATCATTGGAACTGATTCGCCAGTAGTTTATACTATAATTACAAATATTAATTAAATTCACTAGTAATATAATATTACTACCATTAATCTTGGGGAAATATCACCACAATAATAAATTAGCATTTAATTATAGGGATACTTTAGCCTTGAATAGGGATTTTATTTATTGTCATCGAATCATCAATTATCTTTTTAATCAAATGGGTACAGGTTGATTTCGTGCCCTAATACACATGTTCCTTTTAAAAGGCTTGTTGAGGCCCAAATTTTTTTTGGTCCACATGATTAAACCTAATCGTGTGGCCTAAAACAAATCATGGGCCTCAACAAGCCTTTTAAAAGGCACATGCGTATTAGGTCGCAGAATCAACCTGCAACCATTTGATTAAAAAGATAATCAATGGTCTTCATTGTCATCCTATCACCCAAAACTTGAACCTTATAACCTATGTCCTGGGGTTCTAGAAGTTTGAAACTAGGTGACAGTGTGTTGGTTGAGGGATTGTTGAATTCTCTAACCTTGGAACCTTGTTGTGGTGTTTAGAAGTTTCTTAACTTCCTGAGTAGTCGATCTTCTTTATTGTCGTGGCATCTTGGAGTTTCCTAACCTCTTATTGGAGGTCGTGAATTTTGTGGTTTCTCTAACTGGGTGACAAGTTGATGGATGGTGACAACCGTGTACGGCAGTGACTTGGATGTTGACTTGGAGGTTGGGAGTTAAATATTTAAGACTTTTTCGGGAGACTTGTGAATATTGTAGATTCCCATCTTGATTCTCTGGAATTGCACAAGTGGTGTACGCATGTCTTAGTGGAGACCACAAGGAATGGCTGATAGTTTGGTGTGATAGTCAAAGGTGATGGATGAGTGATGTGTCAACACGTGGCACAATTTCATTTATTGATTTTACATCACTATTGTAAATCAACAATCATTAGAAAATTTAAAAAGGAAAAATTCGCCATTGTAATTAATATTTTAGTGATTATTCACTAGGATTGAGCACTGTGATTATTATTTTTACCAATTATTCATTAAGATTCACCAAGATTTTATAATTTTTTTAAATAATGAGTATAGATTTTCCAGGAAAATTAATATTTTTTTCAAATAAAAGGAAAGATTCGCCAAGATTTTACACCTTCACCGAGGGGGGGGGTTTCTTAAAGTTATCCCTAGATTTCACCCTAAAGCTAGATATCCAAAACCTAGTGACAAATAAATTGGATGTGTGGCAATGGTTTCCTTTTCTTTTTTTTGATGAAAAGTGGGTGAGAATGGGATTGAGAAAATTCCATGAAAAAATTATTTGGATCGAAATGCCTAACATGATAACAAAAGAAGTAATCAAAGAGTTTATTTTTCTATGCTCCATTGGACCAGTTCCTATGTTAAAATATATCAAGAATGAAATGGTTGTGGAGAGAACAAGTTATACATATGAAAAGAGAGCTCTAGCAATGAATCCCATTAGAAATCCAATAGTGAGATATGCAGCAATGATGGTCAATTACAAAATTTACTATATAGGGATAATTTAGTCTCTACCACCATAATCAATGTGACATATGAGATGGTTGAAAAAGGTGCAAACTATGATCTATAAGAGTTTCTTAGGAAAACATTGAAGGAGAATTTAAAGAAAACCAAGGAAAAGAAACATGTATTCAAGTATGGGACTTTGGTTGTATGTTTAATCTTTTACTTTCTAAAGCTACTCAAAACACAAAATGTGACATGGCTAACAGGTAGACCAATTTCTCATCAAATTAGAGACCATATGAGTGGACTTGGGGATGGGAGGGCACAAGATGACACACTTTCTTCTTTCTTTGCTATTTTCAAAAGAGAATGCATGAGAGGCTTAGGATACCTATAAAAAATGGTTGAAACATATCATAATGATATCACTTTCCTAGTATCAATAGATGAGTGCATAATGGAGGTAGTTGAATCAAGGATAATGTGGATCCCTGCATTGGGATATATGTTAGGAATTGTATGCATAAAATATCAATTACATGCAAATAAAGATTAAACAAAAAGAATAATAGCAAGAGACAATATTTAATGTGGTTCACCAAAACTTGGGCTATGTCCACTAATAGAGAGTCCAATATTATTATCCAGTAAATTGAACCAATTACAACTAGTAATCCTTGCAACTGAATACCATTGTAAATGCTACAATATACAATGTCAAGAGAACCCAAACCCTTAGCCTTTTATCAAGATTTATGTTGGTTAAAAAATTAGGGTTTTTTATTTTTTTATTTTATTTTATTTATGTCAGCCAATAGAAAAATAACACCCAATGCCTTTATAAAATAATTAAAAATCATGAACCTGAACCCTATCTTGGGGGCCTTGCCCCAAACCCCCGCAAGGGTCATTTCCTCTTGACCCCATTAAATAATTGGGGGGAAATTGTGCCAATAAAAGTGGGAAAAATTTAACCTCCAAGTCTAATTGGGCTCCATATACCAACAATATGAAAATTGTGAATAAGAAATTATTCATGTTGGTGATGTTTTGTTGAAGATTCTGAAAGATGAAACAAAAGCAAGCTATGGCACATATGAAGAAAAATCTAGATGGAAGTACACATGGAAGAAATAAATCCTATAATCAAGAAGAATATTAATAGTATGGTTGATGTGTATGCAAAGGAAATGGGAATTTCTAAGGAATGAGTACAGTAAGCAACACAAAGAGATAAGGTAGATTTAAGTGATGTGGGAGGATTCAAAAGCAATAGAAGGTCTGGTAAGATAACTACCACTCCTTATGTTCATAAGTCCTCGGAGACTAGGAAACTTGTTGGAGAAAAGAAAAAAACTACTACAAGCCCTCTAGTAAGTGAAAATTCCCCTCTAATTGTCTAGACTATAATATTTGACAAGAGAAAAACCTCTAATACAATATATACAACCCCTACAAAGAAAAGACAAAAATAAAAGGCTTTAAAAAAAGGATATAGGAATTAATGTTGCAGAAGAAGAAGAAATGGAAGAAGGACAACATTTTGTCTACAATAGAATAATTGATGCTTCATAAGGTGAAGCTAGTGTGAAAAGAAGGTTTAATGTCATTAACACCAATAGTGATGAAGAGATTGAAAAGAAAAGGAAGCATTTATGATATACATAAGGGAGAAGAGGAAGGAAGCTAAGAAGGCTTCTCTAGAGAAGAAGAGTACATGAACAAAGAAGACTCTAGTTAAAATTAAAGAATAAGCTTTGGAAAGAGAAAATGCTCCCCTATCTGAGGATGATAGAGCCACATTGGTTACATTATTTAGAAAGGAGATGAGGAAAACGAAAAGGGTGAAAACCCTTATGGGAAAAGATGAAAGTGATCTTCAAAGAATTAGAAAGGAAAGCAATGAAAAAGTAGAGGAAATAGCATAGAAACTAGGGATGATACTAGTGAATGAAGAAGAAGTAAATGTGGATACCCCTATTTTGAAACCAAACATTGAAGAAGAGGTGCAAATAGATGATGCTCAACATAAGCATGATACAAATGGAGAAGATGCATAGGATGACACACCTCTAGAAGTGGAGGATATGGTAGAAAGAAATGTTGAGCATGTAGTGATTAAAGAAGAAATTGCAAAGGAAAATGCCATCACTCCTTGTTTGATACAAGAAGAAATTACTCCTTCATTAAATATTGAAAACTCTACAAAGGAAGATAAGGAAGAGAATGTTGATGCATAGAAAGAAGAACATGAGGAAGAAGATGAAGATAATAATAAGGATGCACCCAAAGATGCACAAACAAAAATTAAAAAAACAATAGAATTTGGTAATTCTGAATAAAAGGAATCAAATGGAAAGGTTGTGGAGACAACAAAGGTTTTTGGTGAATCATCTGGCTCCTTCGAAGATTCCTTAAAGAATCTATTGAGTGCGCATCCCAAGTTCCAACTTGTTATATCAACACAACTGCTGCAATTTTTTATGCAACATGGTAATATGGATCTGCATAAGATCTCTACCATCCACAAGCTATAATTGGGGGATGTGTTTTATGCATGATCCACAAGAAAAGAAGTTATTGACACACAATAGAGAAGTGGAGAACTAATGGAGGAAGTAGTAGAAGAATTGCAAGAGACCATACTTGGCACAAATGTTGACACATCAATCTCCAATATGGAAAATCTAAAATTGCTAATTTGATCTATGTGCACTAGCTAGAATTTATAAGCTTTAATGCATTGAGTTTGAATAGTGGTTTCTTGATGGTCTATACTGTATCTATTCTTTGATGTTATTTCATGAGAGGATATTTTAGTCATATTCTATTGGCATGCTAGTGAGGGAAAAAAATATGGTTTATTATGCAATGTAATCTTTTGATATTCATATGTGGAATGTTATCTCTTAATGTTGTATGTGATTGATGTGGAACAAGCTCATATCAAAGTTTTTGGTTGTTGATTGTGTGGCTTTTCCTTTGCACCTTTAATACCCTAATTTTCAAGTAGTTTGTTTTTAGAAACAAGTTATTCTATTTTGTAGATGTGCTAGGTATAATTTAAGTGTGAAATGGATTATATTAGATTAGAAGATACATTTTATAGCCAGAGCCCATAAACAATCTCAAGAGCTGAAATTTTTTTTTTGTCATGTAGGGTAATGTTTGATTTTCAGCGGTGTCATGTTTTATTGTATAAACTATTTTTTATGTCTAAATACTTTGGAATGAGTTTGTACCAAGGTTTTGGGAGGCTCTATGTGTGAATAATCCACAACTTTTGTGCTCTATTGATGATGCCAATAATTGTAACTAATTTTGGGAAGGTTTGTCTTCCCATTTAATCACTAAATAGACATTTACTTTGTAGAAGTTGCATAACAAAATCTTCTCAAGGACATAAACAAATAATTCCCACTATCATCCCATCTTAAGCAAGTACTGATTCATACCGACCTTATCATATTCACAAGTTTTGTCTTAAACAAATTGGGTATGTTATCTTCTCAGTTTTAGGTTCAAATGAATAAAGTAGAGACTGTTTGTATCACAAGAGACATCTACAAACTATGTGCCATGTTTTTCTACTAGCGTCTCTAGGGATATGTCAATAGTAGTTTCTTATTAATGGGTAATTCATGAAATGAATATGATTGTAGAATATTAGAACTAAAGGTGTTATGCTTAGGTTTTATTATTTATTTTATTAAATTTGGGAAAGTGTAGTTAATTAGTTGTGTTGTACTAGCATAGACTTGAAACTACATTTTGTTGTAGTTAATGTAGAAGAATATTTATGTTTAAGTGAGTTTATTGACTTAGTAGATAAATGAATTGGAAGATTAAATAGAGGAAGTTGATTAATTATATTCACATAATTGAAGGTATAGCTAATATAGGAATTAAAGTATCCTTCTACTATTTAATTAATGCTTCTTTCGAATTTGTTTGTTTGATTGTCTATATCGAGTATTGTGTTTCATTAGTGGAAATCGGGTGGATGCTGGTTATTGTTCATAAAGGAAGTAATGATTTATCTTTAGACCATTCATGTTTGAAATGTAATGATTGCATGAAGTTTGTTAATTGTGTCATAATGGGAGTCTTTTTGTGTCTATGGAATTGGATGTCTTCCAGGGGCTTGGGGAAAAGTATTTTTTATGTGTATTTTATGATTGTTTCATTTTGAAGAATCCTATATGAGGAATTTATTATTGTTGTGTATTACATGTGTATATGATGGTTATTGGACTGTCACAATATATTCACCTATGTGGTTAGAACTTTTGGAACTTGTGAGTGGGAAGGATCATCCCTCACCTTGTTATTTTGTTATGAGTTTTGTGGTTGTGTAACTGGATTTTCTCTTTGATTTTATTGGGATTCCTTGTTGTTAGAAGGGGAGTGGCTCTCAATGGAGGCCAACACATAAAGTGGTGCTTGGGTAACCCATGTGAGAGTTTCGTAATTAAGTGATAATCTAAAATGAACTAAGGGGTTGGGTAGTAATCACACTAATCAAGATAAGTGAATGCCTCACTCATGGCTCAAGTGCTTGTTTAGGCTTGAGATGAGTTGAGAAGGCCTGGAATGGAAAGATCAACTATCTCGTCCCCATGAGAGGTATGTTGATTCTGCATAGGCTTTCATGAGGGGTCAGAGATCAGTAGACGATACTAGGGTAACCTAAGATGGGGGTCGGGGCCTAGGAAGATCTGTCTGGGTAACCCATGACAAACTATGTGATGACACTCCTCTTATGGCAACCTAGTATTCCCTTGTTTCTTGTTTCCATTCCTTATTGTTTTCCTCTGGAAGTGGTGTACTATTAGCTAATGTTGTAATATACTTGTGCATAAGAGTCTTATTGGCCTTTGTATTTTCTTTCATCTCTTGACTGTCTTGTGGTGGGAACCTTTGATATCTCCTAGCATGGGGTGTGGACCTTAGGGTTCCACATGGTCGGGTATAATGTGCCTTGTACTCAATTGGGTTCCCTTACTTGGTTTGTGTTCATGGTGTCTACTTCTAGATTTGAAGACTTATGCACTTACTCCAGTTCCTGTGGTTACTATTCATGTACCAGTATTGTTCCATCCATCTATTGTATCATGTACTATACTTTCAATGCACTCTCCTCCCCTATTTGCGAGGAGACATTGTGATTCATGATGTAATGATGTAATGTTGTATCATTATAATTAATATAAACTCTCTTTTGTAATGATAAATATAATTGATATTATTGTAAATTTAATGAATAATGATGTTATATTGTTAGCATAAATTAGATGATTCATATTAGTTGATGTGATGATGAAATGAAATTCATATTGTAGTTATAATTTTTCAAATGTAATGATTTATAGTTTCTTGCTAATTTAGTTAATGGGAATCACGTAGCATAGTTGTGGACCTTGGAGGACTTAGGATAGAATATGAGTTAATGATTCTTTTTTTTAATCGTGTGATGATTGCGATTTCAAAAAAACAATGTTATGTTTTGGGTGTAGTCTGTTGTCCTCTAGGGTTTCATGATGAGGCGTTACACATGGTATCAAAGCCTAGGTGTATACACTAGGTACTTTGGGTTGGTTTGAACCCATTATGTTGTTCTAGTTGCAATGTAGTCTTGAGGTTATCTCTTCCCCTTTGGTCATCCTCTCTTGAAAACCTTAGACTTATCATTTAGTGGTGTTTGTCCAATGTTGTAGAAATTGGTGGAAATGATAGGACCATCAGTGTAGTGTGCAATGCACCAATATTCTTTCTATCAGGGATGCATTATGGACCCTTATGTAGCCTTGTGATGTGACTCCCAGTAATGTGAATTTGTGTGTGTATGTGAAGAATGTGTGTTAAAATTGGATTTTTGTGCTTATGAAGTGGAAAATTGTGCTTATGGATTTTGATGTTTGATGTGTTGTATGATGCAAACTAAAGATGCCAATGCAAAATTTTAGAAATGTTCAATGATTTAAGATGCAAAAATGCTCGTAATTGAAATGATTTAAAAAATGACTACCCTTAAATGATGTTTTTGACCTAGATGCATAAAACAAATGTTCCCAAAAATTTCCAGACTTATAGTATATGATACTAGGAGGTTTAGGAAGCATAGAAATGAGTTTTTTGATGTTGTAACAAATAGTGAAAAATATAGACTGGGACTCAGTCACCCATGCTAGTGGATTAGTCCCAGTTAGGATTTTTGTCAAAATTTCTAGAAATTTTCAATGGATTTTTATGCTTTTTAGTTTATACATGATGCAAACCTTAGGTGGAGATGCAAAGTTTCAGAAATTATCTATGAAATTATATGCAATAATGTAAGCTAAATGAGATTTTAACTAATGCAAGTCTTTGAAACCCTATAATGCAAAACAGTGCAAAACCTAATGCAATGTTGATGCAAGCTATATATAGGATGATGGACTCCAAATCAGAAAATAAAAGTATTCAAAAGTTGGGTTCACTAAAATGTGGAAAATGATTTTGGATTACCCAAAGGTTCCTCTAACTTTTCTACGTTTTTCACCTAAAAGGAGAGGAAATTGGGGCCAAAATGCTAATGTCTACACTCAAGATTAATGTAAATGAGATGAAATATGTCTAATTATGATATAACAATGCACTGATCTGAAAAATAAAATGATCTAATAATGCAAAACCTAAGAAATGCAAAGTGCTTGAAAACACATTGTGATATGCAAAAAGATGAAATAAATGCAATACCGAGCAAATAAAGATGTAAGACAAAAACTATGCACCCGGAAACTAATGAAGAGATGACTAGAGATTTCAAAGACCTCTAAAATTCTAGAAATTTTGATTTTTGAGCCAACTGGGACACTTACGCCAAGTTGGGTGACTTAGTCCCAGATTAAGGAAACTGTCTAGAAAATTGTTTTTGCCAAATGGGTATCAAAATCTACAAAAACCTCTAAAAAAAGGCTCATTGGGACTAAGTTGCCACTATTGGTGACCTATTCCACTTCTGAATTTCTTAAAAATTGAAAGTGGAAATGAAATACCTCGGTTTGCACTTTGATTCTCTACAAGTATTCGCTTTTGAAACTCTAATTTCTAGGCTTGAAAGTGATTTTTTTGTTGATATTTTTGCTTGGTCAACAAGGAGAGGTCTTCAAAAATTCTTCAACCTAATCTTCAATTATCTTCAAACCATCGAAGTTGCTAAATATGCAAACACACAATGAAAGAGAAAGAAATGGTGAATGTTAGGGCATGGGGGTTTGCCTTGGTCAAACCCCTTTTTAGGTAATTAAACCAAATGAAGAAAGAATGTAATGAAGCATGCAAAAATGGAGTTAATACCTTTCCATGATGTTTTATCTTGAATTTCTACAGCAAAACATGAAGAATCTTCCCTTGAATGTCCTTGGAAGCTATCTTGATGACTTGTAATGATAAAACTCTAGCTTGCTTGACTTGAGAGAGATGATGAATGATGAATGAATGATGATGAGTTATGAAATTAAGTCAAATGAGAGGGAAAGCTCTATATTTATACACAATTATGCCTTAATTCCCAAAAATACCTCATCACAAGCTGACCTTAGGTCTTAAGGAATAAAAACCCAAAATAAATTTGAATTAATTTTGATTTTTGTGCCACATGAGACTAAGTTGCCACCAATGGAAACTTAGTCCACTTGGGAATTTTCAAGTGGATGTTGGGAATTGTGATGATTAAAATAATTTCTTTCAGATTATTCTTCAAGAAGACACTTAAGTATGACCTGTAAGGGCATAAAGGGGCCATTTAAAGCATAAGAAAGGTGTAAATATTGATGACAAGCCTAGGAAAGTGTGAAAGTTAGTTACAATAATTTACAACACTTTGAAATAGGTCTTGGTAAGGTTATTTAGGTGGATTATGATATTATGGTCTTAGAAAAGTGTGAAGATGTGTTATAACACCTTACTTGACACCTTTACAAGACTTCAAAAAGTGCATTTTATTCAATTTGCAAGGGCCCAAGACCTAATGTGGATGTGTAAAACACCTCACAACACCAAATCAAGGCCTCATTAAGTCCAATTTTTCATCAAATATTCCCAAATCAAGCAAGCAAAAAAGGGATACTTTTTATGTGTCCACAGGAGGTTTCACAAGAACACCTCCTAGTGCCAGTGGAATTGTAGAAACCTTCACATAGGTGATTGAATAAAGAGTTTAACTAATGAATTTTACTTAATAGATTTGTGTAGTTTATACTCATATTGTTGATTACATTGCATTGCAATCTTTCAAACTCAAGACGTTACTTCACATTGCATACCTAATAACTAGATGTTGATAGATGACAAAATTTCAATTATAGTATAGTTGTTTAAAAAGTCAACGTAAGCAATGATGCAATTACTTCACATAGCATAAGTAATAACTAGGAGCAGCTGCCAATTGCATTTGCTTTTCATGGCATTCCATGAGACCACTTTTTATTGAGGCATTTTTTCAAACAGTTCACTACCTTGTCTATGTTATGGATGCTTCGAAATAATTTATGAAAGAATAATAGTAACAATAGCATAGGCAACACAATGAGTTGTTTGAAAAAAATGCCTCAAAGAAATGTGGTCTCATGGTGATGTCCATCACCATGAGACCCAATTTCTTTGAGGCATTTTTTCAAACAACTCATTGCCTTTTCTATGCTACCACATTTTCCATACATGTCTACCAAAGCATTTTATCAAATAGTTCACTTCCTCGTTTTTATGGCTAAAAACCTAAAATAGGTGATTTTCAACAAACTATGGATGCTTGGAAAAAATATATTAAAGCATAATAGTAAGCAATAGCATAGGCAAGGTAGTGAGTAGTTTGAAAAAATGCTTCGAAGAAATGTGGTCTCATGGTGATGAAATGTCATTCCATCACTATGAGACCACATTTTTCAAACAACTCACCACCTTTCTATGCTACCATAGTTTCCATGCACGTCTGCCAAAGCATTTTATTGAAATACTCACTTTCTTTCTTCTATGACTAAAAGCCTAAAATAGTTGCTTTCCAAGAAACTATGGATGCTTAGAAAAAATATATCAAAGCATAATAGTAAGCAATAACATAGACAAGGCATTGAGTAGTTTGAAAAAATACCTCAAAGAAATGTGGTCTCATGGTGATGGAATTTCATTCCATCACCATGAGACCACATTTCTTTAAGGCATTTTTTCAAACAACTCACCACCTTTTCTATGCTACCACATTTTCCATACATGTCTACCAAAGTATTTTATGAAATAGTTCACTTCCTTATTGATATGGCTAAATGCCAGGAAATAGGTGCTTTCTAACAAACTATGGATGTTTCAAAAAAATCTATCAAACCATAATAGTAAGCAATAGCTTAGACAAGGAAATGATTAGTTTGAAAAAATGCTCAAATAAATGAGGTCTCATTGTGATGGAATGCCATTCCATCACCATGAGACCACATTTCTTTGAGGCATTTTTTCAAAGAACTCACCACCTTTTCTACCACCAATCACCAAAAATGCAATATCTCACCCAAAACTTGATGAAAATCTCTTAAAAAAAATAATTTGAAAGCTAATACCATCCTTCAACTTCTCCAAGTGGTTTCAAGAATGTACCAATATGTACCAATCTGTACCATGTGAATTATAGTTGTTGTTCACAGAAAAATGCATTATGGAATGTGGTAAAAAATATGTTCTTCTCATTCAAAATTTTTCCTACATTTTAGGTCGATGTTACAAGTCCTATTTAATATGTCTCAATCAATTACAACTAAAAAACCAACCATCCACGCCCTTATTAACTCTAATGACACCATTTGCAACATTTTGACAACTTTTCACAGCATTGTGCAATTTTTTGTAACTTTTACATTATGACTCTAAAACACCATAGAACATCACATGTGAAATGAATCTAGATGACTCAAAATGGTCTCACATGACCTTATTGACTCCATCCAAAGAAAAAAACAAAGTTTCTCCATAATGACAACAATTGCCTCAAAAGGGTGCATCAGGATGCCCTTGCATCATACTCCCCAAAGAGAAAAATTTATTCTCCCACTTAAATTTTTCTTCCACTTTTCCAATTATAAATCAAAGTTGAAAAAAGATTACTTCCACCTGTGCCTTGTTTAGTTGCAAGATTCACAATTTGGATTTGCTTCCCCCCATGCTTTTGTTGCTTCTTTATAGTTTGCTACAAAATATCATTTATTATATTCTTCTTTTGAATTCGTTTGTTTTCTTCTTGTTCAATCATTTGTATTTCCTCATTCAACATATCATTTCACTAGTTCATTATGTCAACCACTCCATCTGCTACAGGTCTGTAAACACATACTCACAAATATTGTTAGAAATAACATTTTGAGTTTCAATGGACTCATTTCCTTCATATTTTTTTATCATCCTTTGGATGGATTTGGCTCTTCCACCATCTTGATTAATTTTTTTATCTTTCATCTCAATTGCTACCTCTTTCTTCTTTATGCAATTTCCTTTATCGACCACTTCACCTTCTTTCTCATTGGCCAATGCCAAACATTTTCATGATATGCTTCCTCAACGCACTGTTGTAATACAAGCTTAATACATTTTTCAAAATCATCCATTGGTCTATCAAACTCTACAAATTGGCTTATCCTATTGTCTTTCACCTTGTCCTTCTTTTCTTCTTGTCTTCTTGATACCTCACCTAGGTTTTCTTTCCTTTTCCTCACTACCTATTCTTTTGGCATCCAAGTTCTTCACTTCAACCTATTAAAAAAAATACACAAACTTCCAAAAATTCCCTTGCTAAAATATTTGGGCTATAATACCAAAGATGCAGAGGGTAAGGACTCAAAAAAACATGGACTAAACACTTTCAAACAATATTTCAACACCAAGGCTACAAGTGTGTACATTGGTTCACTCTAGGCAGTGTATTCTTAAGCCTAAAACATAGGGGAAGCATACCAAAGAAAATCCATTATTGAGGGAAACATGGAATGAGGGAAATTAGATATATTCAGACCTGCTTCAACATACTCCAAGGGTTTCCCAACATACATAGTCCAAATCAAGTGCTTGACACCATGAATCTTGTAAACTAGGTCTTGCTACCACTAGGTGTATTAAGGCAATGACTTCAAAACGAGAAAAGAAACTTGTCATGTGCATTTTGAGATCTGTGCAGGCCCCCAATAACATTACAACATGGTTCTACACCCCTCCATTAACAAACAATGCATAGATCATTCAAAACAACCAAGAACTAGGGTTTTTTAGGATAGTTTCACTACAAATCTAAAGTTTTTGTCAAACATATCTCCTTCACACATGAAAACTATGGGTTTTCACTTTGTAGGAATGTCGTTAGGCATGGGTTAGAGCTTTCCAAAAAAAATTCATGGTTTTTGGATGGTGGAAACTCTGCCCATGATTAAATTTTGCTTTCTAGAAACCCTAAGTAGGTTTTTGACGTACAATCGCCAAAAATGCAATATCTCACCCAAAAATTGATGAAAATATCTCAAAAAAAAAGAATAAAAAATATTAGACCTTCCTTCATCTTCTCCAAGTGATTTCAATATCGTACCTATCTGTACCAATTTGTACCACGTGAATTACTATCGTTGTTCATAGAAAAATGCAATATGGAATGTGGTAAAATTGATGTTCTCATTCAAACTTCTTCCAACCTTTGAGGATGATGTTACAAGGCCTATTTAACATGTCTCAATCAATTACAACTACAAATTTGACCATCCACACCCTTATTAACTCTAATGACACCATTTGCAACATTTTGACAACTTTTGACAACATTGTGCACTTTTTTGCAACTTGTACAATATGACTCTAAAACACGATAAAACATCATGAAATGACTCCAAATAACTCAAAATGGTCTCACATGACCTTATTGAATCCATCCAAACAAAAAAAAAAATTCTCCATCATGAAAACAATTGTCTCAAAAGGGTGCATCAGGATGCCCTTGCATCATTGTTGAATGGTTGCAACATTGATTACAAAGATCATTGTTAAACCTAAAAGTTATACTCTTGATCACAAAGATTGAATTCTTGAACTATTGTAACATTGATCACAAAGATCATTTTTAACCTAAAAATTTGAAGTATTGATCGCAAAAATCAATGTTGAATAGTTGTAGCATTGATCACAAAGATCATTGCTAAATTTGTGAAAGGTTTAATCACAAAGATCATTGTTAAAATTGATCATAGAGATCGTTGAAGCTTTTTGGTTGCAAATATCATTATTGAAGTTGATCGTAAAGATTGTTACTAATCATTGAAGAAAGTGATCGAAAAGATCACTATTGAAATTGATCGCAAAGATCGTTGTTGAAATTGATCAAAAAGATCGTTGTTGAAGTTGATCATAGAGATCATTGCTAAATCTATGAAGTTCTTAATCGTAAAGATAATTGGGAATGCTTCACTTTCTTTATTGATATAATTATGGAGAACATGTTACTATGGATAATGATGGAAAAAAGTAATCAAGGCTATTCAAAAGGAGAAGGATAAGTTTTCAAGAAGGCATTTGTGTTAAATATTCTTCATTTGTACATGGGTAGCTAATAAACCTATTTATTAAAGGTGGCTTCCATCATCTAGTTAAGTTGTGTGATAAAATAAAGTTTATTGGGGAGTGTTAAAATATAAACTTTATTTAGTTACAAAAATTCATGTCACATTCAAGAGACACACCTATCCATACATGTACTTAAGGATCATTCATTGGATCTATATTTTTCATTATGTAGAGAAAATATAATATCAATTTATGCTCTCCAATTTTCTACAATATAATAATATATATAATTATCATAATATATTATATTATAATATGTTATTATTATTGAATATAATAATATATTTTTATAATATACAATAATATATTATTATATTATATTATATACATGTGCTCACTCTCGAAAAAGTTATGAGTTTGTAATAACGAATATCCAATTTATAAAATAGATATCCCTTTCTTAGGGTAAGTAACCAATATTCGTTATTTACAAATAAAATATCCATTGTTTATTGTTAATGTTGGATATGTGTTTTGCTTTGGTGTTTAGCAAATGTACTTTTTTACCAACCCAGCCAAAAAGTGAAACATGAATTCCATGATTTTCACTTCCTCATGTTGCCTTTTTTATTGCATCACCACTGTTTGGCCCCCCATGATCTTGCACAAACCTTTTTTTTATTTAAAACTCATATTACACACACCCTTTCTTATTTGTCATAGATTGATTTTTTGTGAACCTTGTTGCACTTTCAACAAGTTTACAAATTTACAACTTCTTGCCATCATGAACTTGATCACTTTTCCACTTTTTGCCCTTTCTTTCTTTCTCTCCATCTTTTATCTTTGTCACGCTTTTTATGACTTCACAAACATTATCATCATTTTTACACTTTTCACAATCTCAAGAACCTGTCACACTTTTGCACCTTTGGTGAACTAGTGAACCTTGCTGTCTAATCACAATTTTCATAAACTAGTAAATCTTAAGAACTTTTTCATGCTTTTCTCTAGTTTGTAAACTTATGAACCTTGAAACACACTAAAGTGACTATCACTTTCTCTCCTTGTTCCAATTTTAAATTTTTTCATAAACTTAAGAACTATGTCACACTTTTCTAAAGTTTACAAACCTAAGGAAAGTGTGACATGTTGAACTTATTCTTCCTTGGCCATTTGTAACTTCATTTTTCCTTTGATCTCCCCTTGTTGAATGTTCGCACCATTTGTGAACAATTTTGGTAGGTTTGCAAACTTATAAAAGTCCTCGTGAACTTATAGCATATTGAACCCTTGAAAACTTCACACATTTTGCATGTTTTGGTTTTAGAAAATTTGTAAACTTGCAAACTTCCCAACCTTGTGAACACTTCAGAAATTGAAAAATATATTTTTTAAATCATTTTAATATTTAAAAAATTTAATTTAATAATTAATTATAAATTCATATATTTATCATTTAATCATTAAAAAGAAAAATATTACATAAATAGAATTAAAATAATATAATCTTAAAATAATAATTAAGAAATAGCTTGAAGGTTAAGTTTACTATTATAATTATAATTATATATTTTCTAATTAAATTTTAACAACAAGATTATAATTAATTATAATATATTTAATTAATTTAAATAAGATTTGATTTTATAGAATTAGAATTAATAATAAAATTATATAATAATTTAATTAAGATTAGAATATATATATTAATTATTTTATATATTATATAAATATATTTTGCACATATATTATACTATAAATCATACTTTATATAAACAAGATTATATAATTGAACATAAACATGTCATAACCTAAGTATTATATATATAATAATGTGTATCATTTTAAAAATCAAAAGTACTTTGAAATTTTAGAACTATATTGAAAAATTGGAGAGCCATAATTCATTATGACGCTTCTAAAAATGAACACACATTGTAATAAAAACATGACTATTTTTTTTTAAAAACAGTGTAATTTTACAGTTAATGAATATTAATTATGCTCAAAATTTAATATGCTTAATTTATATGTTTCAAATATTCTACCTAACAATAACTAAACAATAACCATCTAAATTTATTTTCCGCTTATTAAATCTTTAAATTAATCAAAATCACCATACAATGGACAAATGACAATCCAGTGTTCCCTCTCACAACCAAAGCTTTCTCCACTATTCCCTATTCTTTCCCTATCATGTGAAAAAGAAGGAAAGTAAAGCAAATGGCAGCAGGCTGAGCGTGGGGTAGGTGAAGCGATTTGTGTTGGAGCCAAAAGCATACAGTGATTTGCAGAATGAATGAATGAATGATTTTAATTACGTCCGCGAGACCAGCCAGTCTATGGGACCCAAGAGATAAAAACCGGAAAACCGCCTTTGCCAAAACAACAAAACCGCTGCACCAAACTACCAGCTGTTGTTTTCAATCTCTTTGCTGATTTTGTTTCTTCTACTGTGAATTTTGGTCAAGTAACTTGCTGTTTTATCAATCTTTTCCTCTTCAAACAAAGCCGCTAATGATTTGAATTTTAACAAATATGAGTAACAATATCGGATGTCCTCATAAGCTTTGCACTCCATAACGTAGTGCCACTCTGTCTCCACTAAACCCGAAGTGCAGAAACAACAGATTCTATCCGACCACCCCTCTTTGGGTATTTTCCATCTGCCTGTTTCACATCTCAAACGATGCGAGCTAGTTCTCAATTGAGCTATCAACATTTTAGCCTTCCATTTTATATCTGCCCCTATGTAAAATTTTTGTTCATGATCACAAGTAGGATTAAAATGCAGAACATAGTGCTCACTCTTCCAGCCAAGTTGCTTCAACCACATGGTGTTTTTGACTTTCTCTTTTACATACCTTTTCATCTCGACTTTTTTGCTTGGACACTCTTGTATGTTGATCCCCCATTTTCCCATCCACTTGAAATTTTGTTTCATCCACGTGTTCTTCCTTCTAGTTAATTCTTCTTCCACCACAAGTTTGGGCCAACGATGTTCTTCCATATTCTCTATTCTTTGCAAATAGCCTAATAAGCGAATTAACGCTGCCATTTCCATTGGAAAGGCCCCAGCTTTAGCTAAAACAATCTCATAAGGGACCGTAGTTTTTATTTTGAAATTACTTGTGATTAAGTGTTTTTGAAGTCTTTCTATTTGTTTCCATTTTACAGCTGACGTGTTGCTGCCCCAAACTTCGCAACCATAAAGAACCACCGGGGTAACAAGCAGCCCAAAAAGCTTCTTTTTTGTTCTCCAATCCCATAACTCAGCTTACCTACATCTATTTTGGAGTAGGTAAAGAGCTTTCCAACCCCCTTGAATTCTTTTTGTCCTACACGCCTCCCAATTGAGATTGTTACAAAAATCTAGTCCCAAATATTTGTATTCATTCACCACCTGCAAAGTGTTTCCCTCAAACTCAAAATTTATTTATTTTTTGGCTCTTTTCAACGTAAATATCATGACCTTGGTCTTGCTGATGTTGACCTGCATCCCCACATCTTGATAGAAAATTTCCAAAGCTTTTAGGTGCTCTTGAAGACTATTTTCAGAATTTGCCATTAAAGTAAGATCATCCGCATACAACAACAACTTGATCACATAAGTGGCCAAAAGAACACCATCTCCTCCCCGTTTGTCCAACCATTCTTCTAACTTGTCTATGTATAGCCCGAATAAAGTAGGGGACAAAGCGCAGCCCTACTTGACTCCAATGTCACTCCCAAAGCACTCGGAAAGACCTGCCTTTGTTCTAATTTTGGCCCCCACCTGCTCATAAAGCCTGTGGACAGCAGCCCTATATTTTACTGGAATCCCAAGTTGTTCCATTCTGTCCCAAAGTTTATTTCTAGGGACAGTATCGAAAGCCTTTTTGAAGTCAACGAAGCAACAGAAAACCTCGCCACCTTGTTTATCCCAAACTTTTTCAACCATGTGCCTGAGGGTAATGCAATGGTCAATAGTAGAATGTTTTGGTCTGAAACCCACTTTCCCTTTCGCCCTCTTACCCTCCTTCTCGGCCCAACGACTGATTCTTCGCTCCACCATGCTCCCAAAGAGCTTCCCAAAAAGAGGGTTAATCATTATGGTGTGATAGTTTGACGGGTTGTTGACATCTCCACTCTTGTGGAGAGGGATAACAACACTTGTGGTCCAGTTTGTTGGGAAACCATGTTGAATGACCCTATTGAAAATCTTTTTGATATGTGGTGCCAAGAGCTCTAATCCCCATTTCAAGTATTCAGCTTGTAACCCATCAATATCTCGAGCCTTGCCCACCACCAAAGCTTTAATACCACCCTTGATATCCTTTGTGGAGAAGAGCTTATCATTAGAATTAATTATCGGAGGGTGGGTTTTTTCTTGGTCTCTTTCATACAACTTTTTTGCGTATTCTAGCCATTGAATGTCCGTAATATTATTTTCTGTAGTACCTCTAGTCTGCTGCAATTCTCTCCAAAAATCCTTTGGATTGTGTTTCCCAAGAAAGATTAGCTCCCTCCTTCTTACTATCATGTATTCCTCTTTTTTTGATCTTACTAATTTTTCATACAATTTTTTATTTATTTGTTCGCAGCCAGGTATTTTCAGCCTCCTTTTAGCCACCTTACACTCTTCGTCATACCATGGGTTCGCTGGAAAGCTATTTTTGGAGCCTCTTCTACCCTTAGCCTTTTTGTAATCTATGAGAGCCTTGTGCATGATTGTCATTAGTTTGTCGCTATCTATAATGCTTTGATTTTTAGTTGGGCTACTAACATTTTTTATTTCCTTTAACTGTTTTTCCAGCATTCTTTTAAATGTGTTCTGATTCTCGTCAGTTATAAGAATTTTGTCTTGAAGGTTGCCCCTTTTGTATGGCTGCGTACAAGCTTTTTGCTGGACATTGTCTTTCATACTAAGCTTTATATAAATAGGGCTATGATCAGATTTTAATTCTATAGGATAGCTCCCTATTTCCAACTCCTTTACCCTTGGTATAATGCTTTGTGAACCAATGACATAGTCTACCACGTTCCGCCCATTCTGGGTATGACATGTGAAAGCCCTAGAGCTTGAAAAAGTGCTTATGCCGTTACAGACGATTAAGTTGTGAAGGCAGCAAAACCCCAACAGATTTACACCAAAAGACGAAATGCCACCTTTTGAATCCTGAGATACTCTTTGCCAACTTTGATCTTCTTCTTCCTCTAACCACAAAGGATTGCTATTTTTTCCCTCTTCCTTACCAAAACAAAGAGCTTGGTTATTTGCGGTCCTCGCATTGAAGTCTCCCAGAAGGATAATCTTGCCGGTATCACAATATTTTGCTATGTCAATTTTTAGAGCTTCATAAGGGTCTTCTCTATCTAGATTCCTTTTCTTGTACACTTTGGAGCCATAAGGGGCAAAATAACAAGCTGCCATCCAAATCAAAGATTCCCCATCTGTTATCTTCACCCAAATGTATTGATTATTTGGGTCTTTCTTTTCTAACTTTATGATTCTTTCATATTCTTTCTTAACCAAGATTGTTACACCCCCATGGCCCTTGCCATTCTTCGTTAGTTCATTCCACACAGATATTTTATTGTACCCTTTGAACTCAGGTATTATGCAGCCTTCATGTTCATGTGTTTCCATGAGCGCAATGATATCTTTGCCCTCAGCTATGGGCCCCAACCCAGGCCCCCTCCTCCAAGGGTAGCCTCTACAATTCCAGCTTACCATTGAGAGGTGATCCTAGGGGCCCCCGCTTTCCTATTTGTTATGTCTCATGTTGTCTTTGACTTGGGCCTTCCCTCTATATAACCAAGCATCCTTGCCTAATTTCCTTGCTGCTATAACTTTCTCCCATTCTTTTCTTCTCTCTTCCAGCTATGCTAGGGTTAAATCTTCATCTATATTAAATTTTGTGCCTTGGAGGCACCTTTTGTTTCTCAAAATTTGGTTCCTATCATCCACGTTTTTCAAAGTTGCCCTTATATTTCTGCATTTTTCTCCTTTATTTGTTTTACCAATTCTGTTTGCTTGGAGGATATGTCCTCCCCACTGAAGCTTACTTAGTAGAAAATCTCTTACTACCCTGCTAGTAACTTCGCCTTCCCCGTGTTCCTTTAACCCTTAATGATTATGTTTGCTACCATGTCTTGTTTGTCTTTCTCTTCCCACAATTGAAGCTTGATTTGTTTCCTTATATCCTCCTTTTGCATCATCGTTGGCTCTTTTGCCACATGAGCCCATGTTTTGGCATCTTCTGAAATGGCCATTTGCAATTTTTCCTTGACTTCTTGCTTGTCAGAGCTGATTGAAACACTTGGTCATGATGGGAATCTTCATTTACACCTAATTGAACTGTGTCTTTGGTCTTAACTTGACTTAATTCAGATTTTAAAACCAGCATCTCCCGCTGCCCTGCTTCCAAGCTGTGTTGCAGATTGTTTATTTGATCTTTAAACAACTTATTTTCCTATGCTAATTGCTGGTTGGAGTCTGAAAGTGCTTGAAATATGTTATCTTTCATATGTTCTCTCTCTTCTAACATGGCAAGCCTCCCTTTTAGAGCCAATAATTCCTTGACGTACAGCTCAGATGACCACATTAAGGGAGTTGATGTGGGGCTGTATACCTCATGACTATCTTGACTTTCCTCTCCACCCTTTTCGATGGTCTCAAGGTGTTCTTTGAGCCCCTGCTGCTCTGCTGCCAAACTCGACTTTGCCTTTGCCTTTGCCTCTATTTGCTTTTCCTTCCCGGATTCCAACAAATCCACTTGATTTGTAGTTCCAAACTGAGTTGTTACCTTTGGATTATTTAACCCCCCCTCAGATGAAACTTGAGTGTTGTAGGTTAACTTGGGAAGTATTGCAACAAATTTTTTGTTTCCCAGCCTTCTTAATTTCTTTGTTATTTTAATCTGTCTGCGCTGCAGAATCCTCTTATACTGCTTAGCATTGACAAAAGTTAGGTTTAGTCCTGTGTCTGTTTCATTTGTTTGTGTTTGCTTCTATTTTTGGAATTGCCATAGCAATGATTCTAGAGCCCCAGCTGTTATGTAAGATTGTTTTGTGGGGCATTCCATGCTGCAGGGCATGCTATAAGGGATCAACATGCCTGCATTGTTCGCCATTTTGACTCACCCCTAGACCCACCACTTTCCTTCTAAAATACTGCCCACTGCAATGAGTTCACTGTTTATTTCACTTGCTACTTGCCCTTTTTGACGGTAGTCTCGTGTGCAGGTTTCAATAAAAATAGAAAAAAAAGGAGCTTGTTTTATGCAAAAGTTGAACATAGACGACAAACCCCAACGGGGCCCAGGATTTACTGTTGAAAAAGAGCTAAGGATATGAGTAGGTTTGACCTTACCCGGGATCTCTGAGTTCCACTTTTCCTTTCGATAGTTGGCCCCCACCCTAGTCCCCAGATCTTGTCGTCTGAGCCCTCGAAAGAAGCCAAAAAAATCCTGCCTCGACTACTGCTATTTTGCTATTTTAAACAAACTTGTCGCTTCCTGACTTTCCTGACTTTGGAACTGTGTGCTTCGAGCCCCCTGCTCCCTGCGTATTGCTCCCTGCCAAAGCTTTCACCTTGCTTTCAAGACAATCTTAAAACAAAAAGCTTTCACCTTGGGTATTTTTTTGCAGAAGAAAGGCAGAAAAATGTGAGGTGTGGAGCCACATTGTACCAAAAAGCTAGAAAAACGGGTGGAGCCACCTTGTACCAAATTCCAGAAAAGTAAGGCTGCTATTTGCGTATGAAACCGCGTTAGAAAAGAGCAGAAAGATGTTCTGCCCTAAAAGTGGAGAACTTTGGCGTGCCTGCCATGACAAAATGCATACAATAATTTGCGTATGAAACTGCGTGAAATGAAGGTTACAGATATGATCCGCAGTTTGTGTGGCTAAGAGAAGAGGGGTCGGTGTCATCTGCAGAAAAATGTTTCCTGACCAAATTCATAAGTATTTCACTATTTTATCCTTAATTGACGCTAGTTTTCCTTTCACTTTTACCACGGCGTAAAGAACTATGGTGTGCCTGTCATGATAGATTTTTATAATGGAATACAATCTCTTTTTCTTGGTAAAAGATAAGAGAAATGACCAAACGCAGACAATAATTTGCATAAGAAACCGCGTGAAATGATGGGCTATGGACGGTGCGCATTTTCTTGTCCTTTCGCAATGATAATGAAATGCTATCAAATTTTCTGCAGAATATCTTATTTGATTTGGTTTGGTCAAGAAATTATAAATTATAATATTTTAGTATGTAAAAATGGAGTCTTTTATGAATATTATTTTTATTTTTATTTTCTATCATGAAATTAATTTATCTACTGATTAATCTCTTTTTATTCAGTGAATTAAATTGGTGGGATTTTCTTGCATAAATTTATTTTCGGCTATGATTATGAACAAGTTGTAGGCTGAAGATTTTGTGATTTCTGGATTTTTTATTGTGTTAAAGTTTTTTCATCAATGTTTCGGATCACACTCAGTGATCCATCATCAGGATGATAAAGAGCTAAGGAGATGAGATCACTGATGATGGATCACTAAGTGTGATCCGAAACGTTGATGAAAGAACTTTAACACAATCAAAAATCCAGAAATCACAAAATCTTCAACATGACAAATTGTGGAAATCTCATAGCATTAATAAGTTGTAGGCTTTTTAGTCTAAATTTTCATGCTCAATATTTTGGCAACCTCTGATTAGTGTTTCAAATGGCTAGTAGATGCATTCACAACTACCAACACAAAATAATGCATAGGTTTGAGTAGCACTAGTAATAAAAAAGGAAAGAGGTTAAAAAAAATTCATCTACAAACTTTTTTTGTTTTTATTAGGGAACACGTTGGTGGTGAGCTTGGCATTTTTTGGATGTGTGTTGTTAGTTAGTTTGGGTAAATTTGGTGCATATATTTTCCAAGTGTAAAAATAATCATCAAATGATTTGGGGTTTTTTTTATTATGTTAGTATTATCAATGCAAAAAAATTAATGGCATTCTCTAGGTATTTTGTGCCTAGCTAGTAGGCAGAAGGGTTTATCTAGTGTGAAAATCACTTTAGCTTGTACTTTGCATGTTGTGATGACAATATTGTGTTTGAGTGTTACTCACATTCCCCAAAAGCTTCTCACGTCATTGTCTTCTCATATGTTTATGTTTGCTTCAAACCCTTTTAACTCCAAAATGATTCTTTTAATTACTATGATTGTTAGTTTAAATCCTTTAATAGATCTGAACACCATATTCCACTTTTGATCATTTTAGGTATTTTCATGCCACATCCCTCATGGTCAAGACCAACAAAGTAAATACAATAAAATCTTTAAAGAATTGAATGGAAAAGCAAAGGAGGACAACAGCTGGGGAGATAACTATTACATTGGAGGAAGGGGGACAATCTTGCCATTATAAAAAAATGTTGAACCAAAGGATGAAAATGGTGCGTAGAGTAGGGGAGAGGGGCCCATAGTGGCACACCCTATCTTTGGAGGTCCACATGGAGTGCCAAGTGAACCCAAAAACCAAAAAAATTGCTCACCATGTCACCCTGCCATGTGTGCAACTATTTTTTTGTTTGTGTCACACACTGATTAGTCCACAATGTCCTTGATGGGCCCATTTTGGGGTCTGCCCAATAGTGGAGCGGGTCCACCTCCAGAGGCAGTGTGAAGAAAATTAGCCATCAGGTTGGCCGAACGCATGACACCAGAACACTTTGCCACCTCGAACGTCAAGTTGAGAGCATTAGTTGTGCATCACCCCCTTTGTTAGCTCCACTCAACAACTTTCTGTATGTGTCCCTTTGCATTTACTTGATCTAAAAAGTGTGTAATTCAAAGATCAAGGTTCATTCAATGCTCCAAATTCTCACATATCCCGCTCATTATCATTCCTTTTGTTTACGTTTGTTCTGAAGTCTTTGTTTGGTTAAGCACCCATATATGTTTGGCTCTCCATGATTCATTGTTTGACTTTGCATGATTCTTTGTTTGTCTTTGCACTCTCGAAAGCTCCCTTTCCCTTTTAGGTGAGGTTATTTACCTCACTAGGCTTGTACCATTCTCTTTCATTTCAAGAAGTTATGGCATGCACTTATATTATTCTATTCTTTGTTGCACAAACTTGTTGAGAAATATGTCTCAAACTTATTGGCGTGTAAAGCTCTCCGCGGGTTTGTGTTTAATTGATTCATTGGGTGGATATTAATATATCAATGGGACCAAGAGATAAGTTTTCTTGACAAGCACTTGGTGTTAACAGTTTGCATTGGCAGTAAGGAGAAGTATCATCGGTGAGACTGGCTAATGTTGAAGGGAGTCTCTTGACAATCCCTTCGACATTCTGATGACTGTCAAGAAGCTATGTCGGGGAAAACATTGCATTGTCAACGAGAGTCATCACACCGTCCCCTTGATATTCTGGTGGGGCAGTATTGAGGTGACTTTTTTATATCATCAGGATCTTGAATATTGTCCCCTCGACATCCCGATGGGAGGCTAGGAACTCTTGTCAGTAGGAGTTGAGGACATTGTTGGGACATAGAATGTAGTCCCCTCGATGTGTTGATGGTGGAACCCACAGAGTGTGGATAAGGTGGGGCCGAATGACATGAATGTCAACGCCAACTATTTAATGGCAATGTGGATGACATATAGGTGATAAAGGGTTCATCGATGAGACTTTGTGGAATCAACAAGACAATGTTGGGCATCCCTTCGACATCCTGATGCAAGGTGTTGGTAGAGTATGAAGGACTTGTATTGGGGTGACGATGAGAGTTTGGAGGGACATGGTTTATTGTCTCTTTGACAATCCCATATGATTTTAGCAAGGCAATGAGTATTGATGGTTAAACGGTATTGTGATTGTTCATCTATGAGAATCAAAAGGATTATTTCTTGGCAATGCTTGGAGAACATAACAAATGGTGTAATGTACATTGTATGCTATAACAATATAGTGGGAGGATTATTGTAATAGAGTCGATTATATGATCAAAGTGAATCATAATTGAAGGTTGTTGATTTAGTTCTATAAATCAACACTTGTGAAAGTGGAACTTTGTAACTTGTATGTAATTGACACTTATTGTAATACAAGAAGGTTACTACTTTGGTATGTGGGTTTTTTCCTGTAAGGGTTTTCCCACGTAAATCTGGTGTTCATTCTGTGTTGATATTCTTGATTGTCTATTATGTTATTCTCATATGTGCATTTTAAATGGATTGTAATTGCATAGTTTGATTAATTTCTTGTATCTCTCTCCCAAAGTTTTGATGCAAGAGCATCCAGTGGTGTAAGGGCAATCTTGCATCACCCAAACATATTTTATTTTCATTTGTTTGTAATTTCCTTAGTTGTCTTGGGGCCCATGGCGATGCATGCAATCTTTGGTATAGTTAGAAGTTTGAAACAACCAAAAATAGTCACATGCTATTTTTAGTAAGTTGACCTATTTGGGTCGTATGGACACAAAAATTGATCCCAAGGAGTGAAATTGGAAAATAAGTTTTTTGGTGAAAGAATCATCTCAAAATCTTGTACTGTTTGGAAGATATTAAATTTTCATCCTGGGGAATTTCTCCAATGAAGTTTAAAACTAAAAATTGAGGCCCTTAGGAGCCCCAAATCATAGTGTAAAATCTTTGATCATTTAGATTTGGCAAAAGATGGCTGTAGATCTCTTCCCAAGATTTCCAATGATATATTACAATTGAAAGTTTTACAGTCGGATCAAAAGTTATGGCCCCGAGAAGCCGCCCCACTAAAAAGTGAATTTCATTAAATATCTTCCTAGGTGAGAAATCAAACAACAAAAATTTTGGTGCCAAAACAAAAGGAAAAGTTACACTTTGTAGAACATTCTAGGGTGGTTATTGGGGAAAATAAAAGGGTTAAGTGGGGTTGTAGAAGGTGGCTCCATTAGTGCAGATTGTGGCTCCAAATAATAAATTTTCTTTCAAAGTTGATTTTGTTGTAATGAATCAATCCCATGAGGTTGTAGCATTGTAAATTTTGAATCTGTAAATTCATTTTTTGAAAATGATTGAAAATGGGTTATTTTTTGTCTCGTATCTTCTGTGTTGGTATCTATTGTTGTGTTGTGTGGGTTTCGAGTGGTGTAGCCCTCATCAAGTTTGGCATTTAGAAGGCATTTTCACACTTTTCTTTCCTTACAATTGGTATCACAACCTAGCTAGTTTTGTTATCCTTGTGGGTAAGACAGGGTTTTTGTGTTGATCTTATTCAACGGGAGTATTACAGAGAGATCTAGTTTGTAAACTAATTGCATATTTAAGATAGCGAGCACATCCGAAAGAATAGAAATTGAGAAATTCAATGGCAGTAATTTTGAGTTGTGGAAACTCAAAATGGAATATTTTCTTGTTGATCGAGAATTTTGGGATGTAGTATCTAGTAAAAACCATCAACAATGTTGTAGAATGATTGGGATGCAAAGGACCAAAAATCCAAGGGTTTGATCAGACTGTGCTTGGTCGATTCAGTGCTCTTGAATGTCCATGAAGAGAAGACATTGAAACTTCCGTGGAAGAAACTTGGTGACATTTATCAAGGGAAATCTCTAGTAAATAATTTATTTCTCAAGAAGTTATACTCTTTGAAAATGGAGGAGGGGACATTTGTTGCAAATCATTTTAATGTATTTAATATGATTGTTGCTCAGTCGATGTCAGTTGGTGTGAAGATAGATGACATGGATCGTTGTATGCTCCTATTATGTTCTTTTCCAGACACTTGGGATCACCTAGTAATGGTTGTTGGGAGTACAACAACCACTTTCAAGATTGAATATGTGGTTGCTTCGCTACTGTCAGAGGAAATGTGGAGAAAATATTTTTAGATGGCCAAGGAGGCCCTTGTTCAAGGAAGATCAAAGGAGAATGACAAGAAGTTCAAACCCAAGTCACAGGGGAGATCAAAGTCTCCTGGTAAAAAAGTGAAATGTTGGAACTGTGGGCAGACTGGACACATTCGAAAAGATTATAAAGAGGAGAAGAAGAAAAATAAATGTAATTCTTTTGATAATGAATCTTCTCAGAGCGATGCAAATTCCTTCATTGCAACCTTGGTGACTCAAGCATCAGATGATGTTTGGCTGATTGATTCAGCTGTGTCCTTCCACATGACCTCTCATTCAGGTTGGTTCTCAAAGTATAAAAGGGTATGTTGATGGAAGGACGTATCTAGGAGATGATTCTCACCTGAAAATTGTAGGTCGTGGAAGAGTGAGAACTCAATTTCTTGATGGAAGAGTAAAATGATTTAATGATGTAATGCATATACTAGGTCTGGCTTGTAATTTAACTTTAGTTAGTAAGCTCAATGTGTTGGCAAGAGACACTGATGGCATCCCTTGTCAATTATTTGATCCACATGTCAGCATTTGATCATACCGACACATTTTGTGTATGATCAAACTTTGATGATTTGATATCATTTTGATATGTGTATGAAATGTGTTAGCATGTGTTGTGAATATCAGAGGGATTAAAGAGCGATTATGCATAGTTTCACTTGTGCATAAAAGGATTTTGTGAAGTGAGTTGAAGCAAACAAAGCAAAAGTGCAGAATCAGACAAAAGGTCAAAGAATTTGATTGATGAGCTTAATTAGAACTATTCTTAGGCATTTGTAGATGCTATTTCATAGTTCACCACTCTAGTTGTCTTTTGACATTGATTGTGAGGCAGTAAGCCCTTCTGTTTTTGAGCAGTGAGCTCTAGGCAGTGCGCCTGAATGCAAGTGCATTCCCATTTTTGTAAACATATTTCTGAGTATACTCAAACAATATTGTGGATTGACCTCCACCAAAGTTTTTCCCCTAATAGGGTTTCCACGTAAAAAATCTTTGTGTTATGGTGTTGTGGTTATTTGTCTTATGTTCATGCTTCTTTGTTTTGGTTGAATATTATCAGTACTTTAAGGATAAAATTAATAAAGTTAAAAATTGCAAAACACTGATTCACCCCCTATCTCAGTGTTCCTTGATTCCAACAATAGGTATCAGAGCCTAGTTCCTTGGAAGAAGTTTAACAACTTGGGGAAGATCTTGGAAAGTGTTTCAATGGATTCAAGCAGTCTTCAACAACAACTTTTGGTGGCCCTAGATGATCTTGATAAGTCAAAATCTGAAGTCCAAGAATTAAAAGAAAATCTCTTGAATGTTGAGATATTCATTGAGTCATTGAAAGACAAAATCAATAAGTCCAGGGAGAAGAGAAGGGAACTTTGTGATAAGTTCAAGTAGGAAGACATTAAATGCATCAAAGATGAATAAATGAGACAAGGAAAAGACTAAAGAGTGTGAAAAGTGTTCCAAAGAAAATGTTGTCCTGAAGCATGAGATGGAATTTATTGTGATGAGGATGACAAGGGAGACTGAAGACAGGAAGAAGACTGAAGAGAAGCTTGCTCAATCCTTGAAAGAAAAATCTGAAGAATGTACCTGAATTACTAATGAATTCAACCAGTTGGAGCTTGAATTAGAACAATCTAGAAATATTGAAGAGCTTGAAAAAAAAATTGTAGATCTTAGAGATGAACTTGCTACTACAAATGAATTCAAGGAGAAGTTCAAGATTAGCTCAACCAAGCTTGATGAATTGATTAAAAGTTAGAGGACTGAAGGTGACAAGCGAGGTCTTGGATATGAGGAAGGAGAAAGTTCCAGATCTGGACAAAGAAGATTCAAGCAAGGGAATCAGATGAACAAAGCTAGAAGGTATCCGGTAAGACAACCTAATGCTCAAAGGTTTAATGGTTATTGTTTTGCTTGAATAAATTTGGTCATATGGCTACTCAATGTAGAAGTAAAATGAATCCAAGTGGTCCATCATTCTCAGGTCAGTGCTTTAATTGCAATAAGTATGGTCATAAGCCAAATAAATGTAGAAATATGATGAACAACTTTCATAGAGATGTCAGATGTTATACATGCATTAGATTATGCCATATTGCTAACCAATGCAAATCAAGAGAAAATCAATGGAACATTTGGTCAAGACAATGAAATGTGGCGTGCTACAATTGCAACAAATCTGGTCACATTGCTAGATTTTGCAGAAGAGGTTCGGTAAATCAAAGAAACATGCAAAAGGATGAAAAGGGAAAAAGAAAAGTCACTAAAGATGAGATCAAGAAGAAAATGAAGAAGACATGAGTGAAGAAGAGTCCCTCTATTGCAGGGAATGAACCAACACCAGAACCTACTTTTGGTAATTCCTCCAAGAATTAGTTTTAAGGCTTTGGCCTAGGGGGAGATGTTAAGAAAATATTTTAACCCCCTATCAGTAATTGACACCAGGATGTGGATGAGTGCAATGATTGCATAGATGATCTACATATTCTATTGAAATAGTTGCAGAGAGTATTTATGCAGAGTTCAAGGTTTGCATAAGAAGTTATCTCTCGTAGAGTATGGAATAGGGTATTTGGATAAGTTAGGGAAAAAACATTTATTGTGACAAAAAGTTAGGTGTGCGAATCATAAAAGGTCATTTGTATTCTTTGTTTGTCACTTTGCATTTTGAGGAGAAGAAGTCTGGAGAAATCTGAAGCAAACTTTGGTGAATTATGGTGAAGATTCGCATGTGAAGGAGATTCAACGATCAAACTCTAAACTGGTGACAAGGTATTTATCAGGAAAACTTGTGAACTTGTGAATTTGTGAAAATAGCTACTCCATTGGTAGTTGATGTCAAGGATAGAACCTGTTCGAAATTCAAGTGGCATCCTTTCAAATCTATTGAGAGAGAGCCCTTAGGTGCATTTTCATATGTTCCATACAACATCTTGCATATTGAAGACATTAGGGCATACATTCATGCAAATATTGAGGAGTTAGGAAGCTCACAATTGTTGAATTTGTACTCAAATCATATAGTTGGAGAAAATTTCAAGGGGAAGCCCGAATTCAAAACCTTAGAGGAGAAGAAATTTATGAAGATTATGAAATTTCTTGTGTTTGAAGAGAATGAATGGGTCTAGTATATTTTTAGCCGAGTTCATGTTGAATTTATGTGGCTGAGTCAACCTTTTAAGATTACAAAAGAAGTTATAAGCACTGTTATAGGTTTAAATTCCTTCGGTAGGTTGTCGATCTTGAAGTTTGTGAAGAATCGAATAGTTACTGATGCAACCAGTTTAGTGTTTGATAAAAGAGCTATGAAAATTGATGATATTATTGATGTGGATGTGAAATTTTCCTCGATGGTCATTGGTTACAAGATTTAACACTCCAATAAAGATAATTTTGTATCTGGTACAACTATTTATGTAGCATGTCAGATGGTGAAAGAAAATGTTGAGTATGACCTGTGTGAGTTACTTTAAAGTCAGCTTATGGAGAATCTTGGTAAAATCAAGAAAGATAAGAAGAATTCCTTTAAGTAGGGTAATTTTTTGATGTGTTTTTTCTTTTATTTCATGAATGAAGTTTTGGGAGTTGTAAAAATGCATTAGCAAGGTAATAAACCTATAGCTTTTTAGATTAGAGACATGTTATACAACCTTGGTGGTAGTCAACCCATGAAAACTGCAATATGGGGATATTTCAAGAACCTTCAAAATGTAATGCAAGCAAGAGAAAGAATTACTAGTTCTATTGTGGAGAATCATAAGGACACAATTTGTTTTATGGTTTATATTGATCAATGCTTGATGGAAGCTACATATCCTAGAATGGTCTGGATTATGCCAAAGGGCTATGAAGTTGAGGAGAACATTCTAGAACTATATGCACAACATTTTTTGATTAAGCCTCTGGATCCGACTGAAGAGGGATTTGGAACCTATGTAGAAAAGGATATGCAAGTGCATGAGTAGTTGAAGAAGCCAATGATAGTCTGAAGAGTAAGGAAAGAAGTGGAGGCCTTTGTAGAAAGCATGGGTATATCTACAGAAGTTGTGAGAGAAGCTAGAAGGAAAAGAGAACAAGCTGAAGTAGAAAAGGAACCAACTAGAAATGAATCTACTAGTTCAACAACATCCTCTGCTCGATCTAGATCAGCAAGGAGCTTTGCACCCCTATCCAATCCTGCAAAGAAGTCAACCCTTGTGAAAGCTCAAGTTAAGGCATCAGGTAAGAGGAAGAAGGACAAGAGCTCAAGAGTGTATGTTGTTGTTTCAGAAGATAAGGAAACTAAATCTAATGAAGAAGTGAGAGAAATAAAACATATGGGAACACAGGCAAAATTCTCTAAGGACAAGCCCTTAGGTGAAGAAGAGAAAGAAAAGAAGAAGGTGAAAACTGACAAACTGGGTATGTTTTTAAAGGAAGTTGAGAGAGGCATAATCAAGGATGGTAATCTTAAGCCACTATGTGAATGGTATGGCACCTTTGACAGTGTCGGTCAACAAGTTTTTGAGGAAGCTTCAATAAAGTATTTGAACAATTCCAATATGACTCTTGTTGAGATCATGTCTTAGTTGCCTAAGGAACTATATGAAATTTTGGAAATGAGAAAAGTAAGTGCAAGAACTAAAGAAGAGAAAATGAGAGAAAAGATTCTTGCAAATTTATGTCCGATGATGTCTATTGAGGAAATGAAGACAATATTGAATGAATCTAAGAAGGATTTCAAGAGAAAAACAAGAGTAAACAAGCTTATGATTGGTAGGACTAAAGAGGTAGCAAAAGAAACTGAAATAATTCTAAAGGAAGTTTTGTTAAAGCACAAAATCAATGTTGTCCCTGATGAAGTGCATGTTGAAGATATTGCATCTAATCCGGTAAATGAAGAAGATAGAGTTGAGGACACTCAAATTCCTCTTGGTATGATTGATACATAAGTATATATGGAGACTAAAGCTCCTAAAGTTGTGTTAGTTGAAGAAAAGGAGATGTCAAGTGAAGAAGTTGAGGTTACTAAAGGAAAGCAAGAATCGGTAGCTGAGGAAATAGTGGTTGAAGAAAAGAAGGTTGAAATAAAGGAAGTTCATATGGAAGCAAGAGACACTGCAGAGGCAGTGAAGAAATTTCTGGAAGTGCAACAAGAAGAGATTAACCTAGAATTAGGTGAAGGTCCTATTAATTTTTCTACTTTGTCTCTGATTCAGAAATTGAAAGTTGCATCATTTGCGTAGACGAAGGCTAGGGAAGAAATGTTGAAATCACATATTGAAGATAGTGAGCTATTGAGTCTTGCATCCAACATCTTGGAAAGAATCACGCTTACTCATGTTAAGGGTCCATCCGGTTCTCCCTCCGGTGAGTTGAAGAAGGTTATTAATTTTGTAAGCACTCATTTTGAGTCCCTTGAGAAGTCAACTAAGGTCAAGGTACAAAAGGAATTTGATGATAAAAGGTTTAATAGGCTAAAGTACATGATTGCTAATGAAAAATCATTATTAGCTACCTATGTGAAGAATATTCAAAGTGCACTATATGAAGGTAGAAAGATCTACAAGTCATGTTTGTATTTGTCTAAACTTGCAGAGGATAATGAGAAAAAGATTAAGGATCATGAGAAACAATTAGCTACTATTTTTTATGCCTTTGATCCTTTAACTATTTTTTTTGGAAAGCAAGAAGGTCAGGTTATATCTCTACTTGACAAGATAAAGAGCTTGAAGCATGATAATGATAGAATTGTGGAAAGAGCATGTGAGCTTAGAGGCCTAATTGGTCTAAATATGGAAACAATGTTGAATGCTTTGAAGGAAGCACAAGAAGCTTTGGGAGTTAGTGATCCAGTGAACCTTGAATTCGCAGAGATGCAATATTATCTATTTTATGGTCACATGACTATTTTGGAGAGTCTCAAGAAGGGTTGGGACACAAGTTTGAACCTATTGAAGACCAATTTTGCATATATTTTCAAGTTTGTGTAAGTTGTAGAAACAAGTTTGTACATATGCAGTTTTTTGTTTGACTTTTGGTATACAGATTCCCCATCTTTGCCATTGATGTCAAAGGGGTAGAGTAGAATAGTGAAAAATGTATATTCATCTCAGGGGGGGTTGTAGTTATGAGTTGTGATTGAAGAACTTTTTGAAGTCTTGTAGTTGGCAATGTATTTATGTTGGTATTGATCCAACACTTAGTCATTTTTCACTAAGTGTTGCCATCAATGCCAAAAGGGGATATTTTTGGAAAGATACATTGCAAATATTTTTACGTGTTGTCATTGATGGAAACCCTTGTCAGTTATTCGATCCACACGTCAACATTTGATCATACCAACAAACAGATTAAAGGCAGTCAAGCTAGAATAGAGAATCTAATAGTTTTGTGTTCAACGATTCATATGCATATTTTATGTTATATTTTTGAGTTGTGGATCTTAGGGAAGGTTGTTTGGTATATGATCTACATTATATGTGAATCTCAGTGCCTTGTATTGATCCGTGTGCAAGTTAGAAGATCTGGTTGGTAAAATTTATGTTCATCAGTGCAAGAAGGATGACTAAGTGAATGTAGCATGTTGCGAATATTCAAGGAGTAATTGTTTAAGTGTTTTTGTGTTTGAGCATTTTGATTTGGGTCCTCACTATGTTGTGGCCAACTTTGGTGGATGCACATTGAAAATTAATTATGATTTGGGCTAACAATTTGTAAATATTTTCATATTTTGTTGGAGCCTACATGTAGTGATTAAATCTTTAGTTGCAAATATATATAAGCAATTGATTATCTCATTTTGATATGTGTATGAAGCATGTTAGCATGTGTTGTGAATATTAGAAGGATTGAAGAGTGATTATGCACAATTTCACTTGTGCATAAAAAGGATTTTGTGAAGTGAGTTGAAGCAAACAAAGCAGAAGTGCAGAATCAGACAGAAGGTCAAAGAATTTGATTGATAAGCTTAATCAGAACTATTCTTAGGAATTTGTAGATGTTATTTCATAGTTCACCACTCCAATTGACTTTTGACATTGATTGTGAGGCAGTAATCCTTTCTATTTTTGAGCAGCGAGCTCTAGGCAGTGTGCTTGAATGCAAGTGCATTCCCATTTTTGTAAACATATTTTTGAGTATACTCAGACAATATTGTGGGTTGACCTCCACCGTGGTTTTTCCCCTAATAGGGTTTCCACATAAAAAATCCTTGTGTTATGGTGTTGTGGTTATTTGTCTTATGTTCATGCATCTTTATTTTGGTTGAATGTTATCAATACTTTAAGGATCAAATTTATAAAGTTAAAAATTACAGAACAATGATTCACCCCCCTCTTAGTGTTCCTTGATTCCAACACAATGATGTTGGCATGCAAGTATCTTTCTCAAATGGTGTTTGAAAAATGATTAGAGGATCTATGGTGATGGCTAAGGGTGCATGAATTGGCACTATGTACAAGCTAGATGCATGTGTAGTGTAATGTAATAGTGCTTTTGTAAAGTCGAGTAAATGTGACCAAGTAGAGAAGGGGGATGTTGTTCCCATGGGTGCTAATTCTTTAGAGGTGAAGCTCCCAACAGAGAAAAAAATGATGTGGCATCAAAGGCTTGACCATATTGGTAAAAAAGGCTTAAAAGCTTTGAGAAATAAAATCTTGGTTGAAGGGCTTGATGATTGTAATCTTGAGTCCAATTTTTGCGAACATTGCATATATGGAAAGCAACACCATGTTTCGTTTTATTCTAGTACTCATAATTCTTTTGGAATTTTGGATTATATTCATGTTGATCTATTTGGTCTAGTTAATGTACCTTTGTTATTGAAATTTTTGTAGTTTGTTTCATTCATAGATGATTATTTGAGGACATTTATTTATTTTCTTAGAAGTAAAGTTGAAGTTTTTAGTCGGTTTAAGGAATTTAAAACCTTTGTAGAAAATTAGATTGGTAGAAAAATAAACTACTTCAGGATGAATAATGGTGGCGAATTTTGTTCAGCAGAATTTGATAAGTTTTGCAAGGATCATGAAATTAAAAGGCATAGGACTATTCCTTACACTACACAAAAAAATGAAGTTGCATAAAGGATGAATAAAACACTGATGGAAAGGGTAAGAAGTATGCTGAGTAGTGTTGGTCTGGAATAAAAGTTGTGGGATGAGGCTGTAGTTACAACATGCTATCTAATTAACAAATCAACCACTTCAGTGCTCATGGATAAAACACCTATGGAAGTGTGGTCTAGTAAAAATCCCTCTTTGAGACATGTTAGAGTCTTTGGCTATGATGTGTATGCTTATGTGCCCAATGAAAATAGATTTAAACTGGAGAACAAGGCAATGAAGTGTATCTTCATCAATTATGGCATCAATGTGAAAGGGTATAAGCTTTGGAACCCAATTACAAAGAAGGTGTTGTATAGAAGAAGTGTAATCTTCCATGAGCTGAAACCTTCTACTGTTAATCTATAGCCAAAGGTGAAAGAAGCAGAGAAGAATGAGGCAGTTGAATTTCCTATTACACTAGATAAGGATGAACTACATACTCCTTGTGGACCTGATAATGAGGAGAGCTTGAACAACCCTGAAAGTTCTAAATAGGAAGAAGAACCTCAACCTCAATTTGTGAGGAGGTCGACATGTGAAAAGTGAAAACCTGAAAGGTTTGGATACTCTATGTTAGATTCCAGTTATTCCCATGCTTTAATTGCTAACACTGATGAGCCTAGGACTGTTAGAGAGGCTATGGGTATGTCTAATTCAGATTCTTGGTTAGAGGCCATGAATGAGTTAACAACTTCATTGAAG
>VDFB02047230.1:140106015-140231349 GCA_007258455.2 Sequoia sempervirens
TGGGTAAAAAAAAGTTGTCAGCCACATGCCCATCATATTTCCACTTTTTGGCCCATCATGATCATGCACATACCCTGTACACACTTGAAGCTGACCCTCATCCAAATAGTTGTTTAAAAATTGAGAAAAACAAAGAGAATCCCTTGAACACATTAACACCAACCACACAACTGGACCCCATCCAACATCTTGATCTAGTCATGAAGCTCTTATATGATGATTGGGGTTCATTAGACTTCACACTCACGTCCTTCAAAGAATACTAGATCATACACAAAGACTCTAGCAAGGGAAAATAAACCGCAATTTTGTCAACACAAAACTTGGACACTCCTTCACAACCATCCACCTCAACCACTCTAGAACAATAGACATCAAATTACACAACAAACTTTGATGAACTTAATCATGAACACCTACCAACTTCAAAAGCAATGAAGAAGCTTTATGGAAAAGGTTATGAACTCATGAAACAACTTGGATATAGTAGAAAAGTATGTGGTGCTCGAGAACAAGGTATCCACAACCCTACAAAGCCTAACACACAAGAAATGACTCATGGTATTGGTTATTGTTGTTTGATCAAGATAAACAAGCCATCCCTTAACATCAATACTATCACAAAACATCCTTCTAAACAAACCTTGACAATAGTACATCCTGAACTAATCAACACTATTGGTCTTAATCTTTCTCTTGAATCAAAACACACAAAGAACTCATTTCTTAACATTAATGTCATCTCACACAACACTAAATATTTTCATTCAATAGATTTTCCCTCCTCATATAAGAGTGAGAAAAAAATCTTGCAATCTAAATAACCTTGCATAGGTATGACATCCTATACTAAGCAAGACATATTCTTGCCACCAACAACAAAAATTACTTCTCCCCTTGATAAAGAGGGTATCTTGTCGAGACTCCTCCACAATCACTTGATATCCCTTCCCCCATGAAATCGAAGACATTCTATTACAAGAATTTATTCTGCACATATCATAGAGTTCGCAACCATTCCACTAATGAATGTAAGGCTTTGAGTAGTAAAATCCAACATCTTAAGGAATTTGGTAATATCCCTTATGTGGGGGCACCTAATTCCTCTAATTGATATTGATTTTCACTCTAGCATGCATATTATCACTCATTTTGGCTCATCCTTGTCATGCACTACATGGGGGAAAGGGGATAAGTATCCTTTTCGTCATATGTTACTTGTTTTTTCCTCCTTTGGCTAGCCATTAACCTTTCATAAACATATAATATCAAGCTTGGGATGTGGATGACATGCCTTAAATTGGCTTGCATGTGACATACTGCCTTATTCATGAAGTAGCTTATCAGAAACATATGACTTGGCATAGGGCTTTTTGAATAAGCTCTCATATCTTCTTCTACTTTAAAGGAATTGCTCATAGCAATGGTGTTTGCAACTACTTTAAAGTGGGGACATACATCGATACTCATATTTCATTGTGTGATTTTCTTTTTCTTACGATTCCCTCTCTTGGACACATATGGAACAATGTTCCCCATGATGAGACCTTGCACTTGTCCTCTCTTGGAAACAAGATGAGACCATTTTCACTCATCCTCTCTTGGAGACATTAAGCATGATTTTCCCTAAGATGAGACATTGCACGAACTAAGCAAAATCCCTTTGAACAAAACTTACACCATTTCACATTTACAGTGTCCATTTTTGTGGTGACTTATTAAAGTTATCAAGAGGTATAACTTTGGTATGGTTGAGTGGGAATCCCATTCTAAAGAACGACTTTCCTCATAGCCACCTGCATATTTTGTGAGTGCATACCATCCAAGTGTATGTTTCTCACTTGGCGGACAACCATAAGTTTTGTCACCCCAAAGTGAGTATACATTTCCTTTTCATACAAATAACCTAGATCTGATCCACAACATGTTGGACAAATAGTCGAAACTTGATCCACCTTTATACTTCTCCTCTTTAGAGTTATTGTCATTGCATATTTGTGTATCTTGTTCTATTGAATATCATTGACCTTGAACATGTCCTTTTGTACTTATGTTGATTTTATTTTGGATCTTCAATCCTGTGGGCTTGGCCACCTCCTTTGATCTTTGGTTTCCTTTTCATCTACATAGGTGTGATCAGACTCCTCTTGAATGGCTACTTTAGTGTGAGTTTGAAGCAAGTTCATCTTGTCACTAAAGTGGGGGCTACATGTACTATAGAAAAATGGATCTTTGGACATTTTCATAGTCATTTGGATCTTTTTCTTGTGATGGTTGGCCTATTTGGATCTTTTCTCAGATGGTTGGCCTATTTTATCATTCTCATTTACGTGTGATTGAAGATTTAGGTGCTTATATGGCTTGGACATGATTGAAAATTAGGTTGCAAAATTTTTGAAGTCATCTCCACTTTTGCAAAGCCAAATCAACACAAAATGTCACCAACAGTGCTAAAAATCAGGGTTTCAAATATGGACACCTAGAGGTGGAGATTGAGAAGACTGGGAGCTCCAAATTCCATTTTTGAGTTTTCATAAAAGCCAAAGTGGACTAATTCACCCAGAGTGGCAAACGAGTCCCACTGTACCTATTTCCTAGATATTTTATAGATTTTTCCATACACCCATTTGGCTAAAACGGGCCTCGGTGCAGTTTTCTAGAACTGGGACTAATTCACCCAAAATGGAAAATGAGTCCCACCAGGGCTAAAAATCAACATTTTTAGAATTTTAGAGTCATTTCTAGTTCTCAACAAGTTTGCAGGTGCACACTTTCTATTTCACAGCTTTTTGTTTTGTTTTACTTGCATTTCTATGTCATTTTGTAGGTCTTTTTGCATACAACACTATGTTTTCCAACACTTAGGACATTACATTTAGGCATATTATATCCATTTAACATTAATATTTGAATGTTTACATTGCATTTTGGCCCATATTTCTCCTTTTAGGTGAAAAACCTTAGAAGTGTTAGAAAACATTTGGGTGCCAAAATCTTTGTTTTTACAGGGAGACCTCCTTAGGTTCTTCCCCAATGTTCTTATTCTCTTCTTTCCCACTATCTAACATCTCATTTTTCAAGAAGCCAAGGGTTTGGAAATAGGAAATAGGGGTAGAAACCTTGAGGTTCAAGCTAACCAAGTCATTAGAAATAGCAAGAGGTTCATCCAAAACAATCTCCAGGCCTGAGACTAGGGTTTCCTTCCCTTGGAGGATAGTAACCATGATATAGACAACATAATTTTCAAATGGTTGAGAAATAGAAGCAGCCACATGGGACTTGGGTAACTGCTCAAAGAGAGAATACTCAGTAGAAAATTTTACCTCAATAGGTTTTTTCTCACATGATTCAATGAGGTGACCAAACTTCTTACACAACTAGAAGAAATGGCAGATATTTTCATATTCCAGAGGTTGGGTCTAGTTGCCAAATTTTAACTTAAGGAGGATAAAAGTTGGAAAAACCGTATTCACAAGAACATTTACACAAATACAAGTGTAGACTAGTCTAGACCTCTCCTGAGTGGTCTTATCAATAGCCAGAAGACTACCAAAAGAGTTAGCTATTCCTTTCATGATACCTATCTCCCAAAACATGAGTGGTAGCCCAGGTAGGCACCCAAGTTGGAGTCATGGCACTAGGTTATTCAAAGGATCAAATCTCAGTTTCCATCTATAGAGGGAGAGTAAGTTCTTAAAACCCCGAGTCAAAGGCCTAGGGGCCACTAGTTAAAACCTTAAGCATATCTTCATAAAAAACAAAGGAGAAAAGGAAGATACCTCTTGGCATGGAATTTATAGTGACATTTCCTTTGAGACTGCAAGTAGAGGCAACCCATTAACAAACCAATTCAATATTCGGTCTATATTCGAAGAACTTACCAACCAACATTAGTTTAAGACTGTTCATAGCCTTCAACATCAAAAATTCAGGGACATCAACTTCCCAACTAGTCATAGAGCAAGAAGCGGACTCCAACAACCTTTTACCCAAAGCTGGTGAGTCACAATCCACCATTTTATTCATGTAGGAAACTAGTTCTTCCATAGAGAAGAAAGATTCAAGCCCAAAAGTAGGCGATAAGGGAAACTTTCTAGAAATACCCTCAGTCCTTCCCCCAGGGGAAAGGACAAATGTACGAGGAGGCTCAAAGTCACATGGGGAAAAAATAAGTTGGTTGTTGCCACCAAAGACATAGCACCAAAACAAGAGATAACCTTGGAATGGGGAGGCTTCCCGAGCCCCCCTCTTAACCATCCCATGAAATAGTCAAATCAAAGTAGGGCCTAGAAATTTAAAAAAATAGCCAAAGCAAGAAAATTTGTAGAGCATCTAGCCACTCGGTCTTTTCACAAGTGCAACTATATATACTCAGGTAAATTTTAGCATGTGGGTATGTGCAGGATCGTGATGGGCCAAAAAGTGGCAATATGATGGGTATGTGGCTGACGACTATTTTTTAACCCAAAATTGATGAAATGAAAGGGTTTTTAAAGGAGATTCTCAGCTTTCCACCAATATAAATTGTGCTTTACTTTGAATTTAACAAGTAATTATTATTCATTTTTTATTCAAATTATGACTAAAGTCCTAATTGATAGATTGATTGAAAAACATCTATAGATTGATTGATTGATTGATTGATTGATAGATAGATTGATTGATTGGTATCACATTTTTTAAATCCAAAATACATTTCACATTCTATGCTTCACACACTATAGAATTTTTTAAAAAAAAATTGAAATTCATGAATTTTTGACCAAGTTAAGGTGGTCAGACATACTAGTTTTTTATATTTTTTAAAATTTGTAATAAAAAATTTATAATTAATTATTTACTTAGGAAAAAATTACAAAAAAATATGCATCACATCAGGATATGAGTCCTCTACTTATATCTAAAATCTTATAAAAAATATTATCATTTTATTGTGGTTAAGGTGGTCAGACAAACACCTACTTATTTTTTCCCTGAAATTTAAGTACTACTGCATTGAAATTCCAAATTTTCACCAAATAGATTTTTATTTTTTTGAAATAAACCTAGTAATTTAGATACTACATTCAATTTGCTACAAATTATTTTCTTACATATTTTTGAAATAATATAGATAACTTATTCAAATTTTTATGTCAAGTTGCCTAACTCTAATTTTTCTAAATTTTTTGCCACTTAAGGGCCTATTTTTTCCATGATGATCCCAAGACATACCCATGTTCATTGAATCTCTTAATTTATTAAATCTTATTTTGAAATGCATGATTAACTAATTTAGTTTAATGATTGTAATTAAATTTCTATGTCACAGTGTCGATACTGGATACACCAGCCCTCCACTTGTTTATTACTCCATTGCATCTACCATTGAGGTATGTAACTAGTAAGCAATTATAAATATTACATGTGAATATAGCATTGTTATATGAATGGTATTCTAATATCTAATTTTGGATGTTGAATAGGCTAATATTGGAGGTTTTGTGGGAACACCTCCAAGTGCCAGTGGACTTGTAAAAACCTTCATTTAGATAATTGAATAAAGAGTGTTACTAATGAATTTTGCTTAATAGATTTGTGTAGTTTATATTCATATCGTTGATTACATTGCATTGCACATCTTTCAAAATCAAGGTATTACTTCACATTGCATTTAACTAATAACTAGATGTTGATATATGACAAAATTTCAATTACAATATAGTTGTTTAGAATTTCAACATAAGCAGTGATACAATTACTTCGTGTAGCATAAGTAATAACTAGGAGCAGCTACCAATTGCATTTGTTTTTCATGGCATTCAATGAGACCACTTTTTATTGAGGAAATTTTTCAAATAGTTCACTACCTTGTCTATGCTATGGATTCTTGGAAACAATCTATGAAAGAAAAATAATAAGCAATAGCATAGACAAGACAATGAGTTGTTTGAAAAGTGGACACCCAATTTATTTGAGGATTTTTTTCAAATAGCTCATTGCCTTTTCTATGCTACCACATTTAAATCCATACATGTATACCTAATCATTTCATCAAACAATTCACTTTCTTGTTGTTATGGCTAAAAGCCTAAAATAGGTGCTTTCCAACAAACTTTGGATTCTTGGAAAAAATCTATCAAAGCATAATAGTAGGCAATAGCATAGGCAAGGTAGAGAGTATTTTGAAAAAATGCCTCAAAGAAATATGGTCTCATGGTGATCAAATCCCATTCCATCACCATGAGACCACATTTCCTCGAGGCATTTTTTCAAACAACTCACCGCCTTTTCTATGCTACCACATTTTCCATACACGTCTACCAAAGAATGTTATAAAAGGGTATGTGCAGGATCATGATGGCCCAAAAAGTGGTGATATGATGGGTATTTGTAGGGTATGTGACTGACGACTTTTTTTACCCAAAATTGATGAAATGAAAAGGGTTTTTAATGGAGATTCTAAGCTTTCCACCAATATAAATTATGCTTTTACTGAATTTACTAAACGTTATTATTCATTTTCTGTTGGTTAACTAAAGTATTGATTGATAGAACGATTGAAAAACATCTATATCTTTGAAGCGGTATCATTTTGAATCAAAAGATGTCATTCTATCTTCACATACTATAGGATTAAAAGAAAAAATTAATTTCATGAAGTTTTGAACAAATTCAGGTGGTCGATCATCACGAGTTTATATTTTTCATTGTAATAAAAAATTCATAATTGTGTTACTTGAAAAAAAATAAACAAATATACATCACATACGGACATGATTCCTCTACATATGTATAAAATCTTATAAAAAATTATCATTTTGCTGTGGTTAGGGTGGTTAGGCAGAACCACGTACTTATTTTTTCACGAAATTTAAGTACCTCTTGTATCAAGAAATTTCAAATTTTCACAAAATGATTTTTTAAAATAAACCTAGTAGTTTATAAACTACATTCAATTTGCTATAGATTCTATTCTTACATATTTTTGAAATAATGTAGATAACTTATTCAAATTTTTATGTCAAGTTGCCTAACTCTAATTTTTTTTATTTTTTGCTACTTAAGGGCCTGCTTTGCCATGATGATCCTGCACATACCCCAAACTACTCACTTCCTTGCTTCTATGGCTAAAAACCTAAAATATGTTCTTTCCAAGAAACTATGGATGCTTGGAAAAAATATATAAAAGCATGATAGTAAGCAATAGCATATACAAGGCAGTGAGTAGTTTGAAAAGGTGCCTCAAAGAAATGTAGTCTCATGGTGATGGAATGTTATTCCATTACCATGATACCACATTTCTTTGAGTTATTTTTTCAAACAAATCATCGCCTTTTCTATGGTACCACATTTTCCTTACATGTCTACCAAATAATTTTATCAAACAATTCACTTCCTTGCTAATATGGCTAAAAGCTAGAAAATAGGTGCTTTCCAACAAACTATGGATGCTTGGAAAAAATCTATCATAGCATAATAGTAAGCAATAGCATAGAAAAGGTAGTGAGTATTTTGAAAAAATTCCTCAAATAAATGAGGTCTCATGGTGATGGAATGCCATTCCATCACCATGAGACCACATTTCTTTGAGGCATTTTTTCAAAGAACTCACTACCTTTTCTACCACCAATCACCAAAATGCAATATCTCACCCAAAACTTGATGAAAATATCTCAAAAAATAATAATTTGAAATCTAATACCATCCTTCAACTTCTCCAAGTGGTTTCAAGAATGTATTTATTCATACTAGTCTATACCATGTGAATTAGAGTCACTTTTCACAAAAAAATGCAATATGGAATGTGGTAAAAAAGATTAATATTATTCTCATTCAAACTTCCTCTGACATTTGAGGTCAGTGTTACAAGTCCTATTTAATATGTCTCAATCAATTACAACTGAAAAATGACCATCTGGAAACCCTTATTAACTCTAATGACACCATTTGCAACATTTTGACAACATTGTGCAATTTTTTGCAACTATTACAATATGACTCTAAAACACCATAGAACATCATGAAATGAATCCAAATTACTCAAAATGGTCTCACATGACCTTATTCAGTCCATCCAAACCAAAAATCAAAGTTTCTCCATCATGACAACAATTGCCTCAAAAGGGTGCATCAAGATGTCCTTGCATCATACTCCCCAAAGAGAAAATTTTGATGCTCCCACTCAAATGTTTCTTCCACTTTTTCCAATCATAAATCAAAGTTTAGAAAAGATTGCTTCCACCTATGCCTTGTTCAATTGCAAGATTCACAATTTGGATTTGCTTCCCCCCATGCTTTTGTTGCTTCTTTATAGTTTGCTGCAAAATATCATTTATTATCTTCTTTTGAATTCATTTGTTAGCTTCTTGTTCAATCATTTTTATTTCCTTGGTCAACATATCAAATGTTCCATTGGTTCATTACTTCAACTGCTTCATCCGCTACACCTGTAAACACATACTCACAAATATTGTTAGAAATAACATTTTGAGTCTAAATGGAATCATTTCCTTCATTGTTTTCCACTTCCTTGGATGGCTTTGGCTCTTCTGTCATCTTGATTAACTGCTTTATCTTTTTTCTCAATTGCTACCTCTTTCTTCTTTTTGCAATTTCCTTTATCAACTACTTCACCTTCTTTCTCACTAACCAATGCCAATTTTTTTCGTGATATGCTTCCTCAACACACTATTGTAATACAAGCTTAATACATTTTTCAATTTTGTCCATTGTTCTATCAAACTCTACAAATTGTCTTATCCTATTATCTTTCATCTTGTCCTTTTCTTCTTGTCTTCCTAATACCTCACCTAGGTTTTCTTTCCTTTTCCTCAGTACCTAGTCTTTTGGCATCCAAATTCTTCACTTCAACCTATAAAAAAAAATACACAAACTTCCAAAACTTCCCTTGCTCAAATCATTGGGCTTTGATACGAAAATTATGCAGAGGGAAAGGACTCAAAACAACATCCTAAACACTTTCAAACAAGATCTCAACAACAAGGCTGCAAGTGTGCACATTGGTTCACTCTAGGTAGTGTATTCTTAAGCCTAAAACATGGGGAAAGCATACCAAAGACACTCCAATATTGAGGTAAAAATAGATGAGGGAAATTAGATGTATTCAGACTTGTTTCAACATACTCCAAGGGTTTCCCAACATATATAGTCCAAATCAAGTGCTTGACACCATGAATCTTGTAAACTAAGTCTTATTACCACTAGGTGTATTAAGGAAATGACTTCAAAAAAAGAAAGGAAACTTTTTGTGTGCATTCTCTGACTTATGCAAGCCCCCAACAACATTCCAACATGGTTCTACACCCCTCCATTGACAAACAATGCATAGATCATTCAAACACAACCAAGAACTAGGGTTCTTTAGGATAGCTTCACTGCAAATATGAAGTTTATGTAAAACATATCTCCTTCACACATGTAACCTATTGGTTTTCACTTTACAAGAATGTGGTTAGGAATGGCTCACAGCTTTCCAAAAAAACTTCATGGGTTTTGGATGGTGGAAACTCTATCTAGATATGATTAAATTTTGCTTTCCAGAAACCCTAGGTAGGGTTTTGACCAGCAATCACCAAAAATGCAATATCTCACCTAAAACTTGATGAAAATAACTAAAAAAAAGCATCAGAAATATTATACCTTCCTTCAACTTCTCTAAGTGGTTTCAAGATTGTACCTATCCATACTAGTCTATACCACGTGAATTATAGTCGTTGTTCACAAAAAAATGCAATATGGAATGTGGTAAAAATGATGTTCTCATTCAAACTTCCTTCGACCTTTGAGGTCAATGTTACAAGGCCTATTTAACATGTCTCAATCAATTACAACTAAAAATCCAACCATCCACACCCTTATTAACTCTAATGGCACCATTTGCAACATTTTGACAACTTTTGACAACATTGTGCAATTTTTTGTAACTTTTACAATATGACTCTAAAACGCCATATAAAATCATGAAATTACTCCAAATGACTCAAAATGGTCTCATATGACCTTACTGACTCCATCCAAACTGAAAAACAAAGTTTCTCCATCATAAAAATAATTGTCTCAAAAGGGTGCATCAGGATGCCCTTGAATCATTATTGAATGGTTGCAACATTGATTACAAAGATCAAATTGTTGAAGCTAAAAGTTTCAATCTTGATCAAAAAGATCATTCTTGAATTATTGTAACATTGATCACAAAGATCATGTTTTAATCTAAAAAATGAACCACAGAGTTATACTCTTGATCACAAAGATTGAATTCTTGAACTATTGTAACATTGATCACAAAGATCATTTTTAACCTAAAAATTTGAAGTATTGATCGCAAAAATCAATGTTGAATAGTTGTAGCATTGATCACAAAGATCATTGCTAAATTTGTGAAAGGTTTAATCACAAAGATCATTGTTAAAATTGATCATAGAGATCGTTGAAGCTTTTTGGTTGCAAATATCATTATTGAAGTTGATCGTAAAGATTGTTACTAATCATTGAAGAAAGTGATCGAAAAGATCACTATTGAAATTGATCGCAAAGATCGTTGTTGAAATTGATCAAAAAGATCGTTGTTGAAGTTGATCATAGAGATCATTGCTAAATCTATGAAGTTCTTAATCGTAAAGATAATTGGGAATGCTTCACTTTCTTTATTGATATAATTATGGAGAACATGTTACTATGGATAATGATGGAAAAAAGTAATCAAGGCTATTCAAAAGGAGAAGGATAAGTTTTCAAGAAGGCATTTGTGTTAAATATTCTTCATTTGTACATGGGTAGCTAATAAACCTATTTATTAAAGGTGGCTTCCATCATCTAGTTAAGTTGTGTGATAAAATAAAGTTTATTGGGGAGTGTTAAAATATAAACTTTATTTAGTTACAAAAATTCATGTCACATTCAAGAGACACACCTATCCATACATGTACTTAAGGATCATTCATTGGATCTATATTTTTCATTATGTAGAGAAAATATAATATCAATTTATGCTCTCCAATTTTCTACAATATAATAATATATATAATTATCATAATATATTATATTATAATATGTTATTATTATTGAATATAATAATATATTTTTATAATATACAATAATATATTATTATATTATATTATATACATGTGCTCACTCTCGAAAAAGTTATGAGTTTGTAATAACGAATATCCAATTTATAAAATAGATATCCCTTTCTTAGGGTAAGTAACCAATATTCGTTATTTACAAATAAAATATCCATTGTTTATTGTTAATGTTGGATATGTGTTTTGCTTTGGTGTTTAGCAAATGTACTTTTTTACCAACCCAGCCAAAAAGTGAAACATGAATTCCATGATTTTCACTTCCTCATGTTGCCTTTTTTATTGCATCACCACTGTTTGGCCCCCCATGATCTTGCACAAACCTTTTTTTTATTTAAAACTCATATTACACACACCCTTTCTTATTTGTCATAGATTGATTTTTTGTGAACCTTGTTGCACTTTCAACAAGTTTACAAATTTACAACTTCTTGCCATCATGAACTTGATCACTTTTCCACTTTTTGCCCTTTCTTTCTTTCTCTCCATCTTTTATCTTTGTCACGCTTTTTATGACTTCACAAACATTATCATCATTTTTACACTTTTCACAATCTCAAGAACCTGTCACACTTTTGCACCTTTGGTGAACTAGTGAACCTTGCTGTCTAATCACAATTTTCATAAACTAGTAAATCTTAAGAACTTTTTCATGCTTTTCTCTAGTTTGTAAACTTATGAACCTTGAAACACACTAAAGTGACTATCACTTTCTCTCCTTGTTCCAATTTTAAATTTTTTCATAAACTTAAGAACTATGTCACACTTTTCTAAAGTTTACAAACCTAAGGAAAGTGTGACATGTTGAACTTATTCTTCCTTGGCCATTTGTAACTTCATTTTTCCTTTGATCTCCCCTTGTTGAATGTTCGCACCATTTGTGAACAATTTTGGTAGGTTTGCAAACTTATAAAAGTCCTCGTGAACTTATAGCATATTGAACCCTTGAAAACTTCACACATTTTGCATGTTTTGGTTTTAGAAAATTTGTAAACTTGCAAACTTCCCAACCTTGTGAACACTTCAGAAATTGAAAAATATATTTTTTAAATCATTTTAATATTTAAAAAATTTAATTTAATAATTAATTATAAATTCATATATTTATCATTTAATCATTAAAAAGAAAAATATTACATAAATAGAATTAAAATAATATAATCTTAAAATAATAATTAAGAAATAGCTTGAAGGTTAAGTTTACTATTATAATTATAATTATATATTTTCTAATTAAATTTTAACAACAAGATTATAATTAATTATAATATATTTAATTAATTTAAATAAGATTTGATTTTATAGAATTAGAATTAATAATAAAATTATATAATAATTTAATTAAGATTAGAATATATATATTAATTATTTTATATATTATATAAATATATTTTGCACATATATTATACTATAAATCATACTTTATATAAACAAGATTATATAATTGAACATAAACATGTCATAACCTAAGTATTATATATATAATAATGTGTATCATTTTAAAAATCAAAAGTACTTTGAAATTTTAGAACTATATTGAAAAATTGGAGAGCCATAATTCATTATGACGCTTCTAAAAATGAACACACATTGTAATAAAAACATGACTATTTTTTTTTAAAAACAGTGTAATTTTACAGTTAATGAATATTAATTATGCTCAAAATTTAATATGCTTAATTTATATGTTTCAAATATTCTACCTAACAATAACTAAACAATAACCATCTAAATTTATTTTCCGCTTATTAAATCTTTAAATTAATCAAAATCACCATACAATGGACAAATGACAATCCAGTGTTCCCTCTCACAACCAAAGCTTTCTCCACTATTCCCTATTCTTTCCCTATCATGTGAAAAAGAAGGAAAGTAAAGCAAATGGCAGCAGGCTGAGCGTGGGGTAGGTGAAGCGATTTGTGTTGGAGCCAAAAGCATACAGTGATTTGCAGAAGAAAGGCAGAAAATGGAGGTGGAGCCTGCTACTGTACCAAAAGCAAGAAATATATATTGCTGTTCGCGTACGAAACCGCGTGGAAGAAAGGCAGAAAAATGTGAGGTGTGGAGCCACATTGTACCAAAAAGCTAGAAAAACGGGTGGAGCCACCTTGTACCAAATTCCAGAAAAGTAAGGCTGCTATTTGCGTATGAAACCGCGTTAGAAAAGAGCAGAAAGATGTTCTGCCCTAAAAGTGGAGAACTTTGGCGTGCCTGCCATGACAAAATGCATACAATAATTTGCGTATGAAACTGCGTGAAATGAAGGTTACAGATATGATCCGCAGTTTGTGTGGCTAAGAGAAGAGGGGTCGGTGTCATCTGCAGAAAAATGTGAGGGGTGGAGCCATCTTGTACCAAAAAGCCAGAAAAGTAAGGCTCTAGAGTACGAAATCGCGGAAAAAAGGCAGAAAATGTTCTGCCCTGAAACCACGGGCGCGACGTGAAGGACAATTTTCGTGTTTCCAAATTCATAAGTATTTCACTATTTTATCCTTAATTGACGCTAGTTTTCCTTTCACTTTTACCACGGCGTAAAGAACTATGGTGTGCCTGTCATGATAGATTTTTATAATGGAATACAATCTCTTTTTCTTGGTAAAAGATAAGAGAAATGACCAAACGCAGACAATAATTTGCATAAGAAACCGCGTGAAATGATGGGCTATGGACGGTGCGCATTTTCTTGTCCTTTCGCAATGATAATGAAATGCTATCAAATTTTCTGCAGAATATCTTATTTGATTTGGTTTGGTCAAGAAATTATAAATTATAATATTTTAGTATGTAAAAATGGAGTCTTTTATGAATATTATTTTTATTTTTATTTTCTATCATGAAATTAATTTATCTACTGATTAATCTCTTTTTATTCAGTGAATTAAATTGGTGGGATTTTCTTGCATAAATTTATTTTCGGCTATGATTATGAACAAGTTGTAGGCTTTTTAGTCTAAATTTTCATGCTCAATATTTTGGCAACCTCTGATTAGTGTTTCAAATGGCTAGTAGATGCATTCACAACTACCAACACAAAATAATGCATAGGTTTGAGTAGCACTAGTAATAAAAAAGGAAAGAGGTTAAAAAAAATTCATCTACAAACTTTTTTTGTTTTTATTAGGGAACACGTTGGTGGTGAGCTTGGCATTTTTTGGATGTGTGTTGTTAGTTAGTTTGGGTAAATTTGGTGCATATATTTTCCAAGTGTAAAAATAATCATCAAATGATTTGGGGTTTTTTTTATTATGTTAGTATTATCAATGCAAAAAAATTAATGGCATTCTCTAGGTATTTTGTGCCTAGCTAGTAGGCAGAAGGGTTTATCTAGTGTGAAAATCACTTTAGCTTGTACTTTGCATGTTGTGATGACAATATTGTGTTTGAGTGTTACTCACATTCCCCAAAAGCTTCTCACGTCATTGTCTTCTCATATGTTTATGTTTGCTTCAAACCCTTTTAACTCCAAAATGATTCTTTTAATTACTATGATTGTTAGTTTAAATCCTTTAATAGATCTGAACACCATATTCCACTTTTGATCATTTTAGGTATTTTCATGCCACATCCCTCATGGTCAAGACCAACAAAGTAAATACAATAAAATCTTTAAAGAATTGAATGGAAAAGCAAAGGAGGACAACAGCTGGGGAGATAACTATTACATTGGAGGAAGGGGGACAATCTTGCCATTATAAAAAAATGTTGAACCAAAGGATGAAAATGGTGCGTAGAGTAGGGGAGAGGGGCCCATAGTGGCACACCCTATCTTTGGAGGTCCACATGGAGTGCCAAGTGAACCCAAAAACCAAAAAAATTGCTCACCATGTCACCCTGCCATGTGTGCAACTATTTTTTTGTTTGTGTCACACACTGATTAGTCCACAATGTCCTTGATGGGCCCATTTTGGGGTCTGCCCAATAGTGGAGCGGGTCCACCTCCAGAGGCAGTGTGAAGAAAATTAGCCATCAGGTTGGCCGAACGCATGACACCAGAACACTTTGCCACCTCGAACGTCAAGTTGAGAGCATTAGTTGTGCATCACCCCCTTTGTTAGCTCCACTCAACAACTTTCTGTATGTGTCCCTTTGCATTTACTTGATCTAAAAAGTGTGTAATTCAAAGATCAAGGTTCATTCAATGCTCCAAATTCTCACATATCCCGCTCATTATCATTCCTTTTGTTTACGTTTGTTCTGAAGTCTTTGTTTGGTTAAGCACCCATATATGTTTGGCTCTCCATGATTCATTGTTTGACTTTGCATGATTCTTTGTTTGTCTTTGCACTCTCGAAAGCTCCCTTTCCCTTTTAGGTGAGGTTATTTACCTCACTAGGCTTGTACCATTCTCTTTCATTTCAAGAAGTTATGGCATGCACTTATATTATTCTATTCTTTGTTGCACAAACTTGTTGAGAAATATGTCTCAAACTTATTGGCGTGTAAAGCTCTCCGCGGGTTTGTGTTTAATTGATTCATTGGGTGGATATTAATATATCAATGGGACCAAGAGATAAGTTTTCTTGACAAGCACTTGGTGTTAACAGTTTGCATTGGCAGTAAGGAGAAGTATCATCGGTGAGACTGGCTAATGTTGAAGGGAGTCTCTTGACAATCCCTTCGACATTCTGATGACTGTCAAGAAGCTATGTCGGGGAAAACATTGCATTGTCAACGAGAGTCATCACACCGTCCCCTTGATATTCTGGTGGGGCAGTATTGAGGTGACTTTTTTATATCATCAGGATCTTGAATATTGTCCCCTCGACATCCCGATGGGAGGCTAGGAACTCTTGTCAGTAGGAGTTGAGGACATTGTTGGGACATAGAATGTAGTCCCCTCGATGTGTTGATGGTGGAACCCACAGAGTGTGGATAAGGTGGGGCCGAATGACATGAATGTCAACGCCAACTATTTAATGGCAATGTGGATGACATATAGGTGATAAAGGGTTCATCGATGAGACTTTGTGGAATCAACAAGACAATGTTGGGCATCCCTTCGACATCCTGATGCAAGGTGTTGGTAGAGTATGAAGGACTTGTATTGGGGTGACGATGAGAGTTTGGAGGGACATGGTTTATTGTCTCTTTGACAATCCCATATGATTTTAGCAAGGCAATGAGTATTGATGGTTAAACGGTATTGTGATTGTTCATCTATGAGAATCAAAAGGATTATTTCTTGGCAATGCTTGGAGAACATAACAAATGGTGTAATGTACATTGTATGCTATAACAATATAGTGGGAGGATTATTGTAATAGAGTCGATTATATGATCAAAGTGAATCATAATTGAAGGTTGTTGATTTAGTTCTATAAATCAACACTTGTGAAAGTGGAACTTTGTAACTTGTATGTAATTGACACTTATTGTAATACAAGAAGGTTACTACTTTGGTATGTGGGTTTTTTCCTGTAAGGGTTTTCCCACGTAAATCTGGTGTTCATTCTGTGTTGATATTCTTGATTGTCTATTATGTTATTCTCATATGTGCATTTTAAATGGATTGTAATTGCATAGTTTGATTAATTTCTTGTATCTCTCTCCCAAAGTTTTGATGCAAGAGCATCCAGTGGTGTAAGGGCAATCTTGCATCACCCAAACATATTTTATTTTCATTTGTTTGTAATTTCCTTAGTTGTCTTGGGGCCCATGGCGATGCATGCAATCTTTGGTATAGTTAGAAGTTTGAAACAACCAAAAATAGTCACATGCTATTTTTAGTAAGTTGACCTATTTGGGTCGTATGGACACAAAAATTGATCCCAAGGAGTGAAATTGGAAAATAAGTTTTTTGGTGAAAGAATCATCTCAAAATCTTGTACTGTTTGGAAGATATTAAATTTTCATCCTGGGGAATTTCTCCAATGAAGTTTAAAACTAAAAATTGAGGCCCTTAGGAGCCCCAAATCATAGTGTAAAATCTTTGATCATTTAGATTTGGCAAAAGATGGCTGTAGATCTCTTCCCAAGATTTCCAATGATATATTACAATTGAAAGTTTTACAGTCGGATCAAAAGTTATGGCCCCGAGAAGCCGCCCCACTAAAAAGTGAATTTCATTAAATATCTTCCTAGGTGAGAAATCAAACAACAAAAATTTTGGTGCCAAAACAAAAGGAAAAGTTACACTTTGTAGAACATTCTAGGGTGGTTATTGGGGAAAATAAAAGGGTTAAGTGGGGTTGTAGAAGGTGGCTCCATTAGTGCAGATTGTGGCTCCAAATAATAAATTTTCTTTCAAAGTTGATTTTGTTGTAATGAATCAATCCCATGAGGTTGTAGCATTGTAAATTTTGAATCTGTAAATTCATTTTTTGAAAATGATTGAAAATGGGTTATTTTTTGTCTCGTATCTTCTGTGTTGGTATCTATTGTTGTGTTGTGTGGGTTTCGAGTGGTGTAGCCCTCATCAAGTTTGGCATTTAGAAGGCATTTTCACACTTTTCTTTCCTTACAATTGGTATCACAACCTAGCTAGTTTTGTTATCCTTGTGGGTAAGACAGGGTTTTTGTGTTGATCTTATTCAACGGGAGTATTACAGAGAGATCTAGTTTGTAAACTAATTGCATATTTAAGATAGCGAGCACATCCGAAAGAATAGAAATTGAGAAATTCAATGGCAGTAATTTTGAGTTGTGGAAACTCAAAATGGAATATTTTCTTGTTGATCGAGAATTTTGGGATGTAGTATCTAGTAAAAACCATCAACAATGTTGTAGAATGATTGGGATGCAAAGGACCAAAAATCCAAGGGTTTGATCAGACTGTGCTTGGTCGATTCAGTGCTCTTGAATGTCCATGAAGAGAAGACATTGAAACTTCCGTGGAAGAAACTTGGTGACATTTATCAAGGGAAATCTCTAGTAAATAATTTATTTCTCAAGAAGTTATACTCTTTGAAAATGGAGGAGGGGACATTTGTTGCAAATCATTTTAATGTATTTAATATGATTGTTGCTCAGTCGATGTCAGTTGGTGTGAAGATAGATGACATGGATCGTTGTATGCTCCTATTATGTTCTTTTCCAGACACTTGGGATCACCTAGTAATGGTTGTTGGGAGTACAACAACCACTTTCAAGATTGAATATGTGGTTGCTTCGCTACTGTCAGAGGAAATGTGGAGAAAATATTTTTAGATGGCCAAGGAGGCCCTTGTTCAAGGAAGATCAAAGGAGAATGACAAGAAGTTCAAACCCAAGTCACAGGGGAGATCAAAGTCTCCTGGTAAAAAAGTGAAATGTTGGAACTGTGGGCAGACTGGACACATTCGAAAAGATTATAAAGAGGAGAAGAAGAAAAATAAATGTAATTCTTTTGATAATGAATCTTCTCAGAGCGATGCAAATTCCTTCATTGCAACCTTGGTGACTCAAGCATCAGATGATGTTTGGCTGATTGATTCAGCTGTGTCCTTCCACATGACCTCTCATTCAGGTTGGTTCTCAAAGTATAAAAGGGTATGTTGATGGAAGGACGTATCTAGGAGATGATTCTCACCTGAAAATTGTAGGTCGTGGAAGAGTGAGAACTCAATTTCTTGATGGAAGAGTAAAATGATTTAATGATGTAATGCATATACTAGGTCTGGCTTGTAATTTAACTTTAGTTAGTAAGCTCAATGTGTTGGCAAGAGACACTGATGGCATCCCTTGTCAATTATTTGATCCACATGTCAGCATTTGATCATACCGACACATTTTGTGTATGATCAAACTTTGATGATTTGATATCATTTTGATATGTGTATGAAATGTGTTAGCATGTGTTGTGAATATCAGAGGGATTAAAGAGCGATTATGCATAGTTTCACTTGTGCATAAAAGGATTTTGTGAAGTGAGTTGAAGCAAACAAAGCAAAAGTGCAGAATCAGACAAAAGGTCAAAGAATTTGATTGATGAGCTTAATTAGAACTATTCTTAGGCATTTGTAGATGCTATTTCATAGTTCACCACTCTAGTTGTCTTTTGACATTGATTGTGAGGCAGTAAGCCCTTCTGTTTTTGAGCAGTGAGCTCTAGGCAGTGCGCCTGAATGCAAGTGCATTCCCATTTTTGTAAACATATTTCTGAGTATACTCAAACAATATTGTGGATTGACCTCCACCAAAGTTTTTCCCCTAATAGGGTTTCCACGTAAAAAATCTTTGTGTTATGGTGTTGTGGTTATTTGTCTTATGTTCATGCTTCTTTGTTTTGGTTGAATATTATCAGTACTTTAAGGATAAAATTAATAAAGTTAAAAATTGCAAAACACTGATTCACCCCCTATCTCAGTGTTCCTTGATTCCAACAATAGGTATCAGAGCCTAGTTCCTTGGAAGAAGTTTAACAACTTGGGGAAGATCTTGGAAAGTGTTTCAATGGATTCAAGCAGTCTTCAACAACAACTTTTGGTGGCCCTAGATGATCTTGATAAGTCAAAATCTGAAGTCCAAGAATTAAAAGAAAATCTCTTGAATGTTGAGATATTCATTGAGTCATTGAAAGACAAAATCAATAAGTCCAGGGAGAAGAGAAGGGAACTTTGTGATAAGTTCAAGTAGGAAGACATTAAATGCATCAAAGATGAATAAATGAGACAAGGAAAAGACTAAAGAGTGTGAAAAGTGTTCCAAAGAAAATGTTGTCCTGAAGCATGAGATGGAATTTATTGTGATGAGGATGACAAGGGAGACTGAAGACAGGAAGAAGACTGAAGAGAAGCTTGCTCAATCCTTGAAAGAAAAATCTGAAGAATGTACCTGAATTACTAATGAATTCAACCAGTTGGAGCTTGAATTAGAACAATCTAGAAATATTGAAGAGCTTGAAAAAAAAATTGTAGATCTTAGAGATGAACTTGCTACTACAAATGAATTCAAGGAGAAGTTCAAGATTAGCTCAACCAAGCTTGATGAATTGATTAAAAGTTAGAGGACTGAAGGTGACAAGCGAGGTCTTGGATATGAGGAAGGAGAAAGTTCCAGATCTGGACAAAGAAGATTCAAGCAAGGGAATCAGATGAACAAAGCTAGAAGGTATCCGGTAAGACAACCTAATGCTCAAAGGTTTAATGGTTATTGTTTTGCTTGAATAAATTTGGTCATATGGCTACTCAATGTAGAAGTAAAATGAATCCAAGTGGTCCATCATTCTCAGGTCAGTGCTTTAATTGCAATAAGTATGGTCATAAGCCAAATAAATGTAGAAATATGATGAACAACTTTCATAGAGATGTCAGATGTTATACATGCATTAGATTATGCCATATTGCTAACCAATGCAAATCAAGAGAAAATCAATGGAACATTTGGTCAAGACAATGAAATGTGGCGTGCTACAATTGCAACAAATCTGGTCACATTGCTAGATTTTGCAGAAGAGGTTCGGTAAATCAAAGAAACATGCAAAAGGATGAAAAGGGAAAAAGAAAAGTCACTAAAGATGAGATCAAGAAGAAAATGAAGAAGACATGAGTGAAGAAGAGTCCCTCTATTGCAGGGAATGAACCAACACCAGAACCTACTTTTGGTAATTCCTCCAAGAATTAGTTTTAAGGCTTTGGCCTAGGGGGAGATGTTAAGAAAATATTTTAACCCCCTATCAGTAATTGACACCAGGATGTGGATGAGTGCAATGATTGCATAGATGATCTACATATTCTATTGAAATAGTTGCAGAGAGTATTTATGCAGAGTTCAAGGTTTGCATAAGAAGTTATCTCTCGTAGAGTATGGAATAGGGTATTTGGATAAGTTAGGGAAAAAACATTTATTGTGACAAAAAGTTAGGTGTGCGAATCATAAAAGGTCATTTGTATTCTTTGTTTGTCACTTTGCATTTTGAGGAGAAGAAGTCTGGAGAAATCTGAAGCAAACTTTGGTGAATTATGGTGAAGATTCGCATGTGAAGGAGATTCAACGATCAAACTCTAAACTGGTGACAAGGTATTTATCAGGAAAACTTGTGAACTTGTGAATTTGTGAAAATAGCTACTCCATTGGTAGTTGATGTCAAGGATAGAACCTGTTCGAAATTCAAGTGGCATCCTTTCAAATCTATTGAGAGAGAGCCCTTAGGTGCATTTTCATATGTTCCATACAACATCTTGCATATTGAAGACATTAGGGCATACATTCATGCAAATATTGAGGAGTTAGGAAGCTCACAATTGTTGAATTTGTACTCAAATCATATAGTTGGAGAAAATTTCAAGGGGAAGCCCGAATTCAAAACCTTAGAGGAGAAGAAATTTATGAAGATTATGAAATTTCTTGTGTTTGAAGAGAATGAATGGGTCTAGTATATTTTTAGCCGAGTTCATGTTGAATTTATGTGGCTGAGTCAACCTTTTAAGATTACAAAAGAAGTTATAAGCACTGTTATAGGTTTAAATTCCTTCGGTAGGTTGTCGATCTTGAAGTTTGTGAAGAATCGAATAGTTACTGATGCAACCAGTTTAGTGTTTGATAAAAGAGCTATGAAAATTGATGATATTATTGATGTGGATGTGAAATTTTCCTCGATGGTCATTGGTTACAAGATTTAACACTCCAATAAAGATAATTTTGTATCTGGTACAACTATTTATGTAGCATGTCAGATGGTGAAAGAAAATGTTGAGTATGACCTGTGTGAGTTACTTTAAAGTCAGCTTATGGAGAATCTTGGTAAAATCAAGAAAGATAAGAAGAATTCCTTTAAGTAGGGTAATTTTTTGATGTGTTTTTTCTTTTATTTCATGAATGAAGTTTTGGGAGTTGTAAAAATGCATTAGCAAGGTAATAAACCTATAGCTTTTTAGATTAGAGACATGTTATACAACCTTGGTGGTAGTCAACCCATGAAAACTGCAATATGGGGATATTTCAAGAACCTTCAAAATGTAATGCAAGCAAGAGAAAGAATTACTAGTTCTATTGTGGAGAATCATAAGGACACAATTTGTTTTATGGTTTATATTGATCAATGCTTGATGGAAGCTACATATCCTAGAATGGTCTGGATTATGCCAAAGGGCTATGAAGTTGAGGAGAACATTCTAGAACTATATGCACAACATTTTTTGATTAAGCCTCTGGATCCGACTGAAGAGGGATTTGGAACCTATGTAGAAAAGGATATGCAAGTGCATGAGTAGTTGAAGAAGCCAATGATAGTCTGAAGAGTAAGGAAAGAAGTGGAGGCCTTTGTAGAAAGCATGGGTATATCTACAGAAGTTGTGAGAGAAGCTAGAAGGAAAAGAGAACAAGCTGAAGTAGAAAAGGAACCAACTAGAAATGAATCTACTAGTTCAACAACATCCTCTGCTCGATCTAGATCAGCAAGGAGCTTTGCACCCCTATCCAATCCTGCAAAGAAGTCAACCCTTGTGAAAGCTCAAGTTAAGGCATCAGGTAAGAGGAAGAAGGACAAGAGCTCAAGAGTGTATGTTGTTGTTTCAGAAGATAAGGAAACTAAATCTAATGAAGAAGTGAGAGAAATAAAACATATGGGAACACAGGCAAAATTCTCTAAGGACAAGCCCTTAGGTGAAGAAGAGAAAGAAAAGAAGAAGGTGAAAACTGACAAACTGGGTATGTTTTTAAAGGAAGTTGAGAGAGGCATAATCAAGGATGGTAATCTTAAGCCACTATGTGAATGGTATGGCACCTTTGACAGTGTCGGTCAACAAGTTTTTGAGGAAGCTTCAATAAAGTATTTGAACAATTCCAATATGACTCTTGTTGAGATCATGTCTTAGTTGCCTAAGGAACTATATGAAATTTTGGAAATGAGAAAAGTAAGTGCAAGAACTAAAGAAGAGAAAATGAGAGAAAAGATTCTTGCAAATTTATGTCCGATGATGTCTATTGAGGAAATGAAGACAATATTGAATGAATCTAAGAAGGATTTCAAGAGAAAAACAAGAGTAAACAAGCTTATGATTGGTAGGACTAAAGAGGTAGCAAAAGAAACTGAAATAATTCTAAAGGAAGTTTTGTTAAAGCACAAAATCAATGTTGTCCCTGATGAAGTGCATGTTGAAGATATTGCATCTAATCCGGTAAATGAAGAAGATAGAGTTGAGGACACTCAAATTCCTCTTGGTATGATTGATACATAAGTATATATGGAGACTAAAGCTCCTAAAGTTGTGTTAGTTGAAGAAAAGGAGATGTCAAGTGAAGAAGTTGAGGTTACTAAAGGAAAGCAAGAATCGGTAGCTGAGGAAATAGTGGTTGAAGAAAAGAAGGTTGAAATAAAGGAAGTTCATATGGAAGCAAGAGACACTGCAGAGGCAGTGAAGAAATTTCTGGAAGTGCAACAAGAAGAGATTAACCTAGAATTAGGTGAAGGTCCTATTAATTTTTCTACTTTGTCTCTGATTCAGAAATTGAAAGTTGCATCATTTGCGTAGACGAAGGCTAGGGAAGAAATGTTGAAATCACATATTGAAGATAGTGAGCTATTGAGTCTTGCATCCAACATCTTGGAAAGAATCACGCTTACTCATGTTAAGGGTCCATCCGGTTCTCCCTCCGGTGAGTTGAAGAAGGTTATTAATTTTGTAAGCACTCATTTTGAGTCCCTTGAGAAGTCAACTAAGGTCAAGGTACAAAAGGAATTTGATGATAAAAGGTTTAATAGGCTAAAGTACATGATTGCTAATGAAAAATCATTATTAGCTACCTATGTGAAGAATATTCAAAGTGCACTATATGAAGGTAGAAAGATCTACAAGTCATGTTTGTATTTGTCTAAACTTGCAGAGGATAATGAGAAAAAGATTAAGGATCATGAGAAACAATTAGCTACTATTTTTTATGCCTTTGATCCTTTAACTATTTTTTTTGGAAAGCAAGAAGGTCAGGTTATATCTCTACTTGACAAGATAAAGAGCTTGAAGCATGATAATGATAGAATTGTGGAAAGAGCATGTGAGCTTAGAGGCCTAATTGGTCTAAATATGGAAACAATGTTGAATGCTTTGAAGGAAGCACAAGAAGCTTTGGGAGTTAGTGATCCAGTGAACCTTGAATTCGCAGAGATGCAATATTATCTATTTTATGGTCACATGACTATTTTGGAGAGTCTCAAGAAGGGTTGGGACACAAGTTTGAACCTATTGAAGACCAATTTTGCATATATTTTCAAGTTTGTGTAAGTTGTAGAAACAAGTTTGTACATATGCAGTTTTTTGTTTGACTTTTGGTATACAGATTCCCCATCTTTGCCATTGATGTCAAAGGGGTAGAGTAGAATAGTGAAAAATGTATATTCATCTCAGGGGGGGTTGTAGTTATGAGTTGTGATTGAAGAACTTTTTGAAGTCTTGTAGTTGGCAATGTATTTATGTTGGTATTGATCCAACACTTAGTCATTTTTCACTAAGTGTTGCCATCAATGCCAAAAGGGGATATTTTTGGAAAGATACATTGCAAATATTTTTACGTGTTGTCATTGATGGAAACCCTTGTCAGTTATTCGATCCACACGTCAACATTTGATCATACCAACAAACAGATTAAAGGCAGTCAAGCTAGAATAGAGAATCTAATAGTTTTGTGTTCAACGATTCATATGCATATTTTATGTTATATTTTTGAGTTGTGGATCTTAGGGAAGGTTGTTTGGTATATGATCTACATTATATGTGAATCTCAGTGCCTTGTATTGATCCGTGTGCAAGTTAGAAGATCTGGTTGGTAAAATTTATGTTCATCAGTGCAAGAAGGATGACTAAGTGAATGTAGCATGTTGCGAATATTCAAGGAGTAATTGTTTAAGTGTTTTTGTGTTTGAGCATTTTGATTTGGGTCCTCACTATGTTGTGGCCAACTTTGGTGGATGCACATTGAAAATTAATTATGATTTGGGCTAACAATTTGTAAATATTTTCATATTTTGTTGGAGCCTACATGTAGTGATTAAATCTTTAGTTGCAAATATATATAAGCAATTGATTATCTCATTTTGATATGTGTATGAAGCATGTTAGCATGTGTTGTGAATATTAGAAGGATTGAAGAGTGATTATGCACAATTTCACTTGTGCATAAAAAGGATTTTGTGAAGTGAGTTGAAGCAAACAAAGCAGAAGTGCAGAATCAGACAGAAGGTCAAAGAATTTGATTGATAAGCTTAATCAGAACTATTCTTAGGAATTTGTAGATGTTATTTCATAGTTCACCACTCCAATTGACTTTTGACATTGATTGTGAGGCAGTAATCCTTTCTATTTTTGAGCAGCGAGCTCTAGGCAGTGTGCTTGAATGCAAGTGCATTCCCATTTTTGTAAACATATTTTTGAGTATACTCAGACAATATTGTGGGTTGACCTCCACCGTGGTTTTTCCCCTAATAGGGTTTCCACATAAAAAATCCTTGTGTTATGGTGTTGTGGTTATTTGTCTTATGTTCATGCATCTTTATTTTGGTTGAATGTTATCAATACTTTAAGGATCAAATTTATAAAGTTAAAAATTACAGAACAATGATTCACCCCCCTCTTAGTGTTCCTTGATTCCAACACAATGATGTTGGCATGCAAGTATCTTTCTCAAATGGTGTTTGAAAAATGATTAGAGGATCTATGGTGATGGCTAAGGGTGCATGAATTGGCACTATGTACAAGCTAGATGCATGTGTAGTGTAATGTAATAGTGCTTTTGTAAAGTCGAGTAAATGTGACCAAGTAGAGAAGGGGGATGTTGTTCCCATGGGTGCTAATTCTTTAGAGGTGAAGCTCCCAACAGAGAAAAAAATGATGTGGCATCAAAGGCTTGACCATATTGGTAAAAAAGGCTTAAAAGCTTTGAGAAATAAAATCTTGGTTGAAGGGCTTGATGATTGTAATCTTGAGTCCAATTTTTGCGAACATTGCATATATGGAAAGCAACACCATGTTTCGTTTTATTCTAGTACTCATAATTCTTTTGGAATTTTGGATTATATTCATGTTGATCTATTTGGTCTAGTTAATGTACCTTTGTTATTGAAATTTTTGTAGTTTGTTTCATTCATAGATGATTATTTGAGGACATTTATTTATTTTCTTAGAAGTAAAGTTGAAGTTTTTAGTCGGTTTAAGGAATTTAAAACCTTTGTAGAAAATTAGATTGGTAGAAAAATAAACTACTTCAGGATGAATAATGGTGGCGAATTTTGTTCAGCAGAATTTGATAAGTTTTGCAAGGATCATGAAATTAAAAGGCATAGGACTATTCCTTACACTACACAAAAAAATGAAGTTGCATAAAGGATGAATAAAACACTGATGGAAAGGGTAAGAAGTATGCTGAGTAGTGTTGGTCTGGAATAAAAGTTGTGGGATGAGGCTGTAGTTACAACATGCTATCTAATTAACAAATCAACCACTTCAGTGCTCATGGATAAAACACCTATGGAAGTGTGGTCTAGTAAAAATCCCTCTTTGAGACATGTTAGAGTCTTTGGCTATGATGTGTATGCTTATGTGCCCAATGAAAATAGATTTAAACTGGAGAACAAGGCAATGAAGTGTATCTTCATCAATTATGGCATCAATGTGAAAGGGTATAAGCTTTGGAACCCAATTACAAAGAAGGTGTTGTATAGAAGAAGTGTAATCTTCCATGAGCTGAAACCTTCTACTGTTAATCTATAGCCAAAGGTGAAAGAAGCAGAGAAGAATGAGGCAGTTGAATTTCCTATTACACTAGATAAGGATGAACTACATACTCCTTGTGGACCTGATAATGAGGAGAGCTTGAACAACCCTGAAAGTTCTAAATAGGAAGAAGAACCTCAACCTCAATTTGTGAGGAGGTCGACATGTGAAAAGTGAAAACCTGAAAGGTTTGGATACTCTATGTTAGATTCCAGTTATTCCCATGCTTTAATTGCTAACACTGATGAGCCTAGGACTGTTAGAGAGGCTATGGGTATGTCTAATTCAGATTCTTGGTTAGAGGCCATGAATGAGTTAACAACTTCATTGAAGAAGAATGAAATGTGGGATCTGGTACCTTTACCTAAAGGTCAAAATCTTGTTGGATGCAAATGGGTGTTTAAAAAAAAAATGGGTTTGGATGGCAGTGTTGAAAAGCATAAAGTAAGGTTGGTAACAAAAGGTTATTCCCAGGTGGAGGGAGTTGACTATGGAGAAATATTTTCTCCTGTAGCTAAGTTGACTTCCATCAGATTCTTGTTGTCACTTGCAATAGCATATGATTTATAGATTGAGCAAATGAATGTGCAAACAATATTTCTTCATGGTGATTTGAAGGAAGAAATTTACATTTCCCAGCTAGAGAACTTTGTTGAAAAAGGTAAGGAAAATTTGGTTTGCAAGTTAAATAAATATCTATATGGTTTGAAGCAGTCACCTAGAATGTGGTACCAGAAGTTTGACACCTATGTGTTGTCTTTGGGATTTTTGAGATCAAAGTTTGATCATTATGTATATTTAAGATTGAAAATGGCCATCTTATTATTGCCTTGTATGTGGATGACATGTTATTTATTGGGAATGGTAAGAGTATGATTTCTGAATTAAAATCTTAGTTGTCAACATAGTTTGAAATGAAAGACCTAGGTTCATCTAGGTACATTTTGGGGATGGAAATTAGAAGGGATAGGGGAAATAGAAAACTTTGGCTCACCCAGAGCAAGTATATAAATACTATCCTAGAGAGATTTAATATTATAGATTGCAAGCAGTTAATTGTTCCAGTGTTGCAGGGAATGAAACTATCTATTGAAGATTGTCCAAAATCTCCTACTGAGATAGAGGATATGACTAGAGTTCCTTATGCAAGTGCAGTTGGAAGTTTAATGTATGCAATGGTATGCACTAGGTTAGACATTGCCCAAGTAGTGAGAGTACTTAATCAGTTTATGGCTAATTCAAGAAGGTCGCATTAGGATGTTGTGAAAATATTTTTTAGGTATTTGAAGGGTACTTCAGAATACGCACTGTGTTATCATGGTTACTCTATTGGATCACAAAGTTTAGTTAGCATTTGTGGATATGTGGATTCTAATTGGGAAGGGGACATTGAAAGAAAAAATCCACCAATGGATATGTATTTACATTGTTTGGTGGTGCAGTTAGTTGGATGATCAAGCAGTAGGCTATAGTCACTTTATCCACTACTAAGGTGGAGTACATGGCAGCCACTCACGCCTATAAGGAAGCTATTTGGCTTAGAAATTTGTGTTCAGACATTGGTTTTGGTGCATGGCATATTATAGTTTACTGTGACAGTCAGAGTCCTATTTGTTTGGCGAAAAATCCAACTTTCCATGCTAGGACAAAACATATTGATGTATAGTACCACTTTGTTCATGATACGGTGGAGGATGGAAAGGTTAATCTGGAAAAGGTTGATTGGTGAATATTGTTGGTGCATTGACGAAGCCTATGAGCATGGATAAGTTCAAATGATGCACCAGTTTGATGGGCCTTGGGGCCTATGATATTTAGTGATTTTGAGCATTAGAAGAAGCTAGTAAGTTCTTTGTCAAGTGGGAGAATGTTGAGAAATATGTCTCAAACTTACTAGAGTGATAAGCTCTTCGTGGTTTGGTGTTTAACTCATTTATTGGGTGGACAATAATATATCGATGAGACCAAGAGATAAGTCTCCTTGACAAGTGCTTTGCATTAATAGTTTGCATTGGTTTTAAGAAGTATCATCAGCAAGACAAGTCAATATCAAAGGGAGTCTCTTGACAGTCCCTTCAACATTTCGACGACTATCAAGAAGCTATGTCGAGTAGACATTGCATTGTCGACGGGAGTTGTCACACCATCCCCTTGATTTTTTTTTGGGGGGGGGGCAGTGTCGAGGTGACTTGATATTGTCGAGACCTTTAATACTGTCCCCTTGACATTTTGATGGGAGGCTGGGAACACTTGTCAATAGGAGTGGAGGACATCACTGAGACATATAATGCATTCCCCTCAATGTGTCAATGGAGTGGAACCCACATAGTTCTGATAAGGTGGGGCCAAATGACATGAAGGTCAATGCCAACTATTTCATGGCAACGTGGATGACATGTAGGTGGAACAGGGTTCATCAACAAGACTTTGTGGAATTGGCAGGATAGTGTTGGGAATCCCTTTGACATCTTGATGCAAGGTGCAGGGATAACTTTAAGAAACTGCCCCCTCAGCGAAGGTGTAAAATCCTAGAAAATATTTCCTTTTATTTGAAAAAAATATTAATTTTCCTTGCGAATCTATGCTCATTATTAAAAAAATTATAAAATCTTGGCGAAATCTTAATGAATAATTGGTAAAAATAATAATCACAGTGGAAAATCCTAGCAAATAATCACTAAAATGATTAATTACAATGGTGAATCTCTCCTTTTAAAATTTTCTAATGGTTGTTGATTTACAATAGTGATGTAAAATTAACAAATGAAATTGTGCCATGTGTTGACACATCACTTTTCCATCACCTTTGACTATCACACCAAACTATTGGCTATTCCTTGTGGTCTCCACCAAGACACGCGTACACCACTTGTGCAAATCTGGAGAATCAAGATGGGAATCTACAATATTTGCAACAAGTCTCCCGAAAAAAACTTAAATATTTAACTCCCAACCTCCAAGTTGGCATCCAAGTCACTGTCGTACATGGTCATCACCATCCACACAGACCAGTCCCACCATCCATCGACTTGTCGCCAAGTTATAGAAACCACAAACTTCACAACCTCTAGTCGGAGGTTAGGAAGCTCCAAGACACCGCGACAACAAAGAAGATTGACTAGTCGGGAAGTTAAGAAACATTTGAACACTGCGACAAGGTTCCAAGGTTAGAGAATTTAGCGATCCCTCAACCAACAAACTATCGCCCAGTTTCAAACTTCCAGAACCCCGTGACATAGGTTACAAGGTTCAAGTTTTGGGTGATAGGCAGACAATGAAGACCATTGATTAGCTTTTTAATCGTGTGGACCAAAACAATTTCTAAGCCTCAACAAGCCTTTTAAAAGGCACGTGCGTATTAGGGTGCGGAATCAACTTGCAACCATCTGATTAAAATGATAATCTCAATGATTTGATGGCAATAAATTAAAGCCCTATTCAAGGCTAAAATATCGCTAATTTAATTAAATGGTAATTTATTATTGTGGTGATATTGCCCCAAAATTAATGGTAGTAATATAATATTACTGGTGAATTTAATTAATATTTGTAATTATAGTATAAACTACTGGCAAATCAGTTGATTCAGTTCCAATGATGCATCATTTATTTAGGTGAATTAATTGAGACAAAATTAATTTTTGTAAGAACTTGGCGATTCTACATCGTTTTTAGCTTGTACTATTCACCATTTTTGGAGGTCTCAATTTTAAATATTCACCAATTGGCGAAGATTCACCACTAAAGTTTTCCCTGACAAGGTGTTGGAAGAGTATGAAGGACTTGTATCGGGGTGACGATGAGAGTTTGGAGGGATAAGGTTTATTGTCTCTCTGACACTCCCATATGGTTTTGGTGGGGCAGTGAGTATTGACGGTTAAATGGTATTGTGACCATTCATCTATGGGAATCGAAACGATTGTATCTTGGTAATGCTTGGAGAACAAAATGAATGGTGTAACGTACATTGTATGATATAATGATACAGTGGGTGGATTACTATAATAGAGCCAATTGTATGATTGAAGTGAATTGTAATTGAAGGTTGTCGATTTAGTTCTATAAATCAACACCTGTGAAAGTGGAACTTTGTAACTTCAATGTAATAGACATTTACTGTAATACAAGAAGGTTACTACTTTGGTGTGTGTGTTTTTCCCACAAGGGTTTTCCCACATAAATCTGGTGTTCATTTTGTGTTGATATTCTTGATTGTCTATTCTATTATTCTCATTGTGCATTTTAAATAGATTGTAATTTCATAGTTTGATTAATTTCTTGTATCTCTCTCCTAAATTTTGGCATTTGGAAGGCATTTCCACACTTTGCTTTCCTTACAAAACTTTCACTGTGCAATTTTCTCTTTATATTTGATTGCTATGATGAAATATGAGAAGGGTTTCTCTAGTTTTGATTTCAACGATACTCCTCCATGCACTTGTACTCTTATGTTGTTCATTGCACAAAGTTTTAATCTAAAATTTGCTTTTAATATTTTATTGCTACTACAAAATATGAAAATGGTTCCATTGGTTATCATTTCAGAAATATTTTTCCATACACTTGTATTATTTTTTTTACCATTGCACAAAGTTTAACTCCGCGTTTTACTTTATATAGATGATTTGTATTACGATATATGATAAGGGTTTTGTTGGTTTTCATGTTGATGATTTTATGCAATGTACTTCTATTATTTTTTCCTTCAATGCACAAACATTCACTTTGCATTTTTCTTAGAATATTTGTTTGTTAGTATGAAATATGAAAAGGGTTTCGCTGGTTTTCATGTTGACGGTTTTGTGCAATACACTTTTACTATTTTGTTCTTCATTGCACAAACATTCACTCTGCAATTTTCTTTAATATTTTTTTGTTAATACTAAATATGAAAATACTTTTAGTGCTTTCTATTCAGATGATTATGTGCCATGCACTTCTACCATTCTATTCTTCATTGCACAAACATTCAGTCCACAATTTTCTTTTTATATTAGTTTGTTATTTCAAAATATGAAAAGGGTTTCACTAGTTCTCATTTGATGACATTTTGCCTCACACTTATATTATTTTGTTATTCATTGCACAATAATTCAATTTGTAATTTACTTTTTATATAAAATTTGATTGTTACTATGAAATATGGAAAGGGTTTGATTGGTTCTCATTTGGATGGTTTTCTACCATGCACTTATATTCTTATGTTCTTCATTGCACAAACATTGACTCTGCAATTTTCTTTTTATAGTTATCTATTATTACTAAATATGAAAAGGACTTTAGTGCTTTCCATTTTGGTGGTTTTTTCCTTGCACTTATATTATTCTATTATTCATTACACAATAATTCACTCTACAATTTGCTTTTTATATTTGATTATTACTATGAAATGTGGAAAGGGTTTGACCAGTTCTCATTTGGAGGGTTTTCTGTCATGCACTTATATTCTTGTGTTCTTCATTGCACAAACATTAACTCTACAATTTTCTTTTTATAGTTGTTTATTATTACAAAATATGAAAGGGATTTTAGTGCATTTCATTTCGACAGTTTTGCACCTTGCACTTATATTATTCTGTTATTTGTTTCACAATAATTTACTTTGGAATTTTCTTTTTATATTTGATCGTTACTACAAAATATGGAAAGGGTTTGACTGGTTCTCATTTGGAGGGTTTTCTGCCATGCACTTGTATTCTTGTGTTCTTCATTGCATAAACATTATCTCTGCAATTTAGTTTTTATAGTTGTTTGTTATTACGAAATATGAAAAAGATTTCACTTAGTTTTATATCGAAGATATTTTTCCATGCAATTTTTAAAAAAATTTGATTGTTACTACAAAATATGGAAAGGGTTTTGTAGACATGGAAAATATACCAATCACCCTTGATCCTGATTTTACTAACACTAGTTCATCCTGAATCATCTCTTTGCTAATCATTTAATTAAATAATCTCTATTTATTTAAATTCATCACATTTCATCTCTTAATTAAATAAATCATTTTTTTATCTAATTAAGTCATCATCTCCTATTAATTAAATAAATCACTTTGTTTAATTAATCCTATAGTCCCTCTTTTAATTAAATAATTCATTTTATTTAATTAATCTCTAAAGTCATCTCATTTAAATTAAATAAATTAATCTTTATTTGATTTAAAGCTAACACCATCCTCTTTAATTAAATAAATCAAATCTTATTTAATTAAGTATAAAATCATTATTCCTCTCATTTTGATTTATTTAAATCCAAAAATCTAAATCAAATGGTCAAATCAGCTAATCTCCTTTAAATTAATCAAATCCTGATTAATCTTAGTCTTAATCCATCAAATCCTCTAGATTTTGCAACTTGCACATGAAAATCAATTTAATTGATTTATAAATCATCTATTTTCATTCAAAAAAGGCATCAAAGATGGAATATTCCTCAAATTTGAAATCTCCCCCCAAAAGGTCTTGTCCTCCAAACATGGCATTTAACATCTCTTACAAGTCCTTTTCTTGAGCGATGTAACATTAACTTCACCTTTCACCTCATCCTTCAAGCCATCTTTTGAATTTGAATCTACCCCCTCTTTCACATTCTCCAAAATGTGCTCAAGCTTCCTCCATTCACATCTTGGCAAATGGCATCTTGCCATTGGTTGAAAGTTAGTCCCACATTGCTTCATTTTGGGCATTTCTCCATCTTTTCTTTCTATAAATAAGAGGTTTCTCTCCTCATTTGATCATCCACAACTTAGAGAAAAGTTACTTACTTCACATTGAGAGATAATTTTATCCATTTCATATCAAGTGTTCATCATTTTCATGGTTTCATGGCAAGATTATGTCAAAATTTCATCAAGGAGCTTCAATCATTCACCAATCTTCGTCAAAGCTTGCATAGGAGTTGGGAAAGAGCCAATTTCCACATCAAATTGGCACCAATTCCCCCATGGGATTGAGAGTTTGCATACTTAAATAGGATTTTATTGCTTTCTTGGTTTAGTTACTTCATTTTCTTTCCTATTTGAGCTTTGCAAATGGATTTAATGGGGAATCTTGATTCTCACTTGCATTCGATCTAATAATGTGTTTGTTTTTTGTGTTCATGCAGGTATAGGATCTTGGTTATACATTTTGGCACTAGGAGGGAAAATCTCACCTTTAGATCACTTTTTTATCAAAAAATTTGTGTTTTTTTCTTTTTTTTTGGTGTACACAGGAAATTGCACCACTCACAGTCTAGTGGTGCCATACAGAGCTGCTACCAGTCAAGCAGCGTCATACAGTGCCACTCCAAACTACAAATTGCACCACTAGACCCCAAATTGCATCACCTATGCAAACAACGCCACTACAAATAGAGTTTCCTTTGCTTTCTTGCTTTTTCACTCAAACTTAAAATGGTCATATCTTGGTCATTTTTTGGTCTTTTTCAAAGATTTTTTTTTAAATGGGGTAGAATTTCATAAGCTATCCAATGGTGTAGGTGTTTTTCAACTTTGATAGAGTTAAAGTTTTAAAAATTTTACCTAATGTCAAATCACAATGAAACTTGGTCTAAATTTTAGGGTTTTTATGCTTAATCATTTATCTAACCCTCATATCTTCTTGTCTCTTGATTTCATCTAACATTTGGAGCTTGTATTGCAGGTTTTAAAGGATCATGGAGCATGGAAGTCAAAGAAAAAGCATTATCACATCATTGTATCAAGTGTTTTTGAACACTTTGGGGAGAAATTATAATCCTTTCTTTTAAGGACTTTGTCACTTTCAAGCTTTTAGGACCTACTAAATTTCTTTTGGGATCTAAAAAGAACATTTCATTTTTTTGCTACAAAGGGCTTAAAAATAAATTTTAGGAAAAACTCACTAGATTTGGTTTGAGGGTTAACAATTGAACAAGGCAAAATCCACATTTCACTTTGGTGCACTAAAAAGAATCAAATCATTGCTTTTTGGACTTAAAATGAACAAGTGCTTCTTTGTTTTGTAATTACTTACTCAAAGTAATATCATTAAAAGGACGTATGCCCTTCTCTCATGCCTCACAATGATCTTGAGAATCAAAAGGACTTTTGGTGACATTAAGTTGCGTAAATAATTACCCACACACTTCAATTTGGACTTTAAAATTGAACAAGTCTTGCAAGTGTGAGTGGAACATATCGCGTGTGTTCTCTCTTTGTTTCTAAATGAAGATTGATTGAACTACAAATGTGTTTTCTCACTTTTGTGTTATCTTAGAGGGCTTCCTTGTGGGAAAAAGTAATCACCCAAGGGAATGACCCAACCGACAACATGCTAAATCCAAGCAACTTCCAACTGGTATATAAGTGTGGGTTCTTGTTGAAAGGAAAGAATCATGATAGTCATCTCAACGAGAAGGACAACAATGCTCTCTCGCCGAATGGGTGATCCCCCACAAACAAAAAGTATGAATTAAAAACCTTATTTAGAAAAGACCAAAATCCTTGATCTATTTGTTGGTGCAAGAACGATTATTTTGAAGCCGCCCCACACTTTTATGGTTTTTAGTAGAAATGGAAAGTATGCCATGGGAGTTTCATGGGTGTTGATGCTTAGCTACCCCATATAAGTGAGTGTTGTGGAGGGGAGCCAGTGGGGTCAAGTATCTAACCATTCACTAAAAATAAGCATAGCTGGACTTGTCTAAGTGGGGATTCAACAAATATAGTCTTTCATATTCATAGAATTGTACATGTTCTTGGAATCAAAAACACTTTGCTTGATCATAAACATTGGGAAAACAAACATTCAACATGAACATCAAATTTCAAACCCTTTAGAGGAGAAAATACCTTTGAAAAAATCCAAGTACTATTGCTTTCCCTTGGGATTCTATCTTTAGAGGCATATAAGTACTTGGGTTTATATCTCAATTTTCTCCTACTAAAGTCAACATTAGGTAACTTTTGCCTTGATTTTCCTTGATTTCCGAATAACACACTTTGTGGGATAAGAGGGGATTTGAGACATTAGACATCTAGATTCAAAATCTAATCAAGAAAGTGTTTGTGGTAAAAATAATCCATTAAGCAAAGATAAAAGGAAATTGAACCTCACACATGTGCTCGTCTATCTTTTGGCCATATGATTTTCCATGCAAACATCGATCTTTTGGTTTGAACTACTTTTTGGGAAAAATATGTTCTTCAATATCTTGGTCATGTAAACAAGTCCCTCTTAGATTCATTTAGGATCAAAGTAACCAATCATTTCATTCATATCAAACATCAATCAAAACCCATCTCATAAACAACTTTTGAACCATTGGAAAAATCATTCATACTAGACTTTTGGTAAAATCCTTCAAATCAACATCAAAATCACCTTGTTTTGCTAAGTGTGTGTGGATTAATCCTTCCTCATACACCTAGTTAAATTATCATCCTTGTGGACAAGTTTATTCCAGGATAACATCCAACATCTTGGGGTTTATAAGTCCATTATCCAAATCAAATCAAATCCAATCCAAATAAAAAAATCCAAAGAATCCTAAAGTCTAGTATTCCTCCAAGGTTCCTAAAAGTTCAACACCCATATCATTCACCCCTTTCATCCTTTATCTCATCATTGGTCCTAAATCCCTTAGAAATCAACAAGGTCAAAACATAAGAAAACGTGGAATGTAAACTTGCTCCATACATCATGAGTGATCTAAATCAACCAAACTATCAAAGCCTTACAATTCCAATTGATTATCAAAACTCACATTTATACAATCCATACATGGGATCATTATCTCTTACAAACCTCAATGGCACAACAAGTTTGAGTATTCCCTATCTAAATTTTGGAACACCTTTCCCAAAGGTAGATTTAAATCAAAGTCCAAACCTGCAAATCTATCAATCAAACAATCAATGCATGAGTCTTCAAACAAACAATGTTATCACACAAAATCCATACATTCCAAATGTGAATATACCAAGTACAACTTTACCAAAAATGAACATTTCAAATCCACCTTTGGTAAACTTTGGGATAGATATGTAAACAACTATGTGCATTGATCCAAGTCAAGGTAACACCATGCAAAATCAAAGTTACCTAAATCAAGGCAATGTGACTCCCAACCATATCAATGTTCAATTTCAACCTACCATGCCAAATCTAAGCATCATCCCAAATCATAAAATTGTCCAAAATCAATCACCACATCTCCAAAATCAATCACCACAAGGTCAATTTAAGGTACAAATCTCACAAGGTAACAGACGAAAATACACACCACTTGGGAGACCAATCAAACTGGTCATGCAACAAATGGTACAAGAGAATCTCATCAAAATTCCCACTTATGAGAATTATCAAGAACCCCTAGTGAAACCACCATGGTATAACGAGAACCACCTTTGTGAGTATCAAAAAATAAAGGGACACACAACATCAAATTGTGTTCGACTCAAAAATCTCATCCAAGAACTTATTGATCAAAAAATAATAACTATTGGGGACAATGATCAAGATTCAACCACTAGTGATAGCATTGGAAATCCATCTACCAATAATCATGTTTAAAATGTCTCTACATCACCTAATGAGTTAGAGGACATATCTCAAGAATTTATTCCAAAGCATGATCAACATCTTTCACCAAAGTCTAGCAATGGTCCTTTCCAAGGCATGTTTGTAGATATTGAAGGAATCTTCAACTCAACATGTGATCCAAGTCCACTCAAAGATAATGATAATTGTGTAGGTTATACTATTTATCTTAATGTGTCATATTAGTTAGGTTATTTAGATAACTGTAAATAAAAATTATGAAAAAATTGACATCCATTTAGGTTAACCTATTATTGTTTATCTATTAATTTTTTTGATTGTTTAGACCTTTGCTAAAACATATCATGGGGTTAATGTTGGTAATCATTTAGTTTATCTTGTTATTGTTGTTGGTTTTTATTTCAATGATATTTTTCCAAGCACTTCTAGTAATTTGTTCTTCATTGCACAAACATTCACTCTGCAATTTTCTTTTTATATATGTTTGTTATTACGAAATAAGCTAAAGGATTTCACTAGTATGATAGTTAACCACAATTTTTCTTCTCCCAATATTTAACCAATGTTTTTTGATGTTCTCATATAGTATTTGTGTAATATATATGTACAAATATATACACGCATATATATATTTATATATATGTATATATATTGATATATTTATATGGTTGAAATTGGTGTAGGAGCACCTCTTGCAAATTTTGGTTTGATTATGCATTTTGGAGTCTAGGATTAGGTTAAGTCATTTCATGGAATTAATAAGGTTTATTTGAAAAATTTATGATGTAAATAAGGTCATATAGGGTCCTAGTGGTGTTGAGTCTAAAAGTTGTCAATGATGAAACAAAGTTGTAAAAGTTGCATTTATGCAATTTTGTCATTTTTGTTACTTAGTTGAAGATGAACAGTCATATTTTCAAATGTTAGTTTTAGAACATTGGTATTTCATGAAAAAAATGTTAAAAATACTCTAACATCATCAAGGCAAGGTTGTTGCTGGAAGATTTGGTGAATAAAGCATTGTTACTCTGCTTTTGGTGTGATTTTTTGTGTTTCTTCGTAATTTTAGACTCTGTATGGATCTATATAGCAAGATAATAATGTAAAATAAATGTGAATTGGTGTGACTCTGAAGTATCTTTCATTTGAATCTAATTAGAGTGTTTTTCATCTAGATTTGAAGGAGATAAAGCCATATTTCTAAAGGTTGCTTGGTTTGCTAGGGTTTCTAGGGTTTTGTGACAAAATCATGTCAAAATAGGCAATTCCACCATAGGAAAATTTTGTAGTTTAGTGGAATGGGCCTTTTAGGAGTTTTCTTTCATATTTTCATAGTTTTAGGATAGGGTGATGGTGTTAGGAAAGTTTTAGCACGTGCCCTAGTCTAGCAAGTTCATGTGTTAGGCTTGAAATTGATGGTTTTTGCTTGGGACAACAAAAATTTGGAGTGTTTTGATGAATCTAATGGAAGAATTGGATTCTATGTGACTAGTTGGATCTGTTGGTGAAGATTTTCAAGTTGTGCAAGAAGGGTTTTGAGTACCTCCTTTGGAAAAGATGACTAATTTGGCCTAGAGACAACATTGCATAACAATTTTGTGTCAAATGTTTCAAAACAACGTATTGCATCAAGTTGATATGTTGAATGGAAAACAAATGGGTCCCTAAAAGTGTTTGATTTGTGTCCTTTGGTGATTTTCTCTAAAATATATAAGAGAAGAAGAGTGTTTGGTGACCTACAAGCAAGTAGGTGAGTTGTTGAAGGAAACAACCCTAGATAGGGTTTGCAAGTTTGAAGACCAGTTGAACCTGACTAGTTGAATCCTATATGACCTTGCTTTACATCAAGTGGTATCAAATCTTAGGCTTGAGATCAATTGGAGAAAAATATTTTAGTTTCAAGAAGAAAGGTTGAAGGAAAAAGCAATCAATATGCCTCCAAAAGGTGGATCAGTTGTTGCTAGGGAGATTAGATCCCTAAGAGAAATCCAAGAAGCCATGTTGGCAAGGATGGAAGCACTAGAAACTAGAGAAATAAGAGGTAAGCATATGGCACACGAGAGTGGCCCTGAAGATGAGGAGGGAGGAGAGAACCCTCCTATAGGACCACATGGTGAGTTGGATCCTGAAGAAAGGAAGTTTCTACAAGTGCTCAAGGCTGCAAGAGGTGAGGCTCAAGAGGTAAAGATAGAGCTTCCTATGTATGGTGGCAAGATTGATGGATAAAAGGTAATTGAATGGATTGATGCTTTAGACAATTACTTTGACTACAAGGGGATGCTTGAAGACAAGAAGGTCAAGTTTTCCTAAAACAAGTTGAAGGGACCAACATTAACATGGTGGAATTATATCCAAGAGGAAAGGACAAAGAAGGGTAAGTCCAAGATCAGTTCTTGGGACAAGATGGTGGCAAAGGTAAAGAGTCTATGAGTTCTCCAAAATGCTGGTTGAAAAACCACAAGAAGTTGCGAAACTCTTGGTATGTTTTAGGCTAATGAACAAGGACAATTGGTGTATTTGAACCTTCTTCTCTTCAGGATTTGCCAAATCTAGGCGGGTGTGCCTTCGTAACTAGAGAAAACTTATACTATATGCTTACTACTTGTGCAATCTATCCACAATGGCAATTGGAAGTGGAAAAATGCAAGTCTAATTTGGTATAAATTGTATAATAAATATCAAGGTAAAGTTTATGAATATGTTCACTTAATAGATGTAAGGTTTTGAAACAAATTTGATAAAACTAAATGATGAAATGGATAAGAATAGTGCCTTGTTGGGTAAATGGAGTCAATTGAAGATCTAGAATGTATGACTTATATTGGTTGTAATTCAAATTGTTTGGCACACTAATATTGGTTTATAACTTGTATAAACATGTAGGAAAGTGATTGAAAAACTCTACTTACTTATCCAACTGACTCAACCAGGTTACTTATAATTTACCAAAAGGATTTTAATCTTTTCTTGAAAAAATTGATTGAATAAGCTATGTAAGAACACATATAATTACCAAATTGGAGAGAGATTGTCAATCCTAATTATATGGTGCTTCTTACTGATCCAAATAACACTTCTAGATTATTGTGATTGACTAGAAGGATTTTAATTCCTTTGGGGAAACCAATTAATCATATCACACAAGTACAACAAATGTTCATTGATAAATTGAATACATACTTGATATACCAATTTAAATAACAAATAAGCATTAAAATGGAGACAACCAAATAATTAAATAACTTCAAAAAAAAATTGATAACAAGATAACACCACAAAATTAGAGTTCTTTCATTGAATTCTTCAAAATATTCTTGCAACATAGTATTTCAAAATATAAGCATTATGGAACTTTTCTTCTATCCATTAATTATCCCTATTCTACTACTATCTTCTCCTATCTCTAATAATGATCCATTAGATCTCATCTGGCATATATACATTGTTTTAGGGTTACAATTCTTCACAACATCCCTCTGGTGCAACTCTTCTTTTTGGTGTAGCTCTTCATTTAATTATTCTTAGAAAAATATTTAATTAGTTGCCTTCGGAAAAATATTTTAATCTTCACCTTAATAATCTTCATTAATCTTAATCCTTTTTCTGGAAATCTCTCGTTCATTCTAATTTAATAAATTATCCCTCGGGTAAAATAATTACCCCCTCCATGATTCTTCAAAGGATATTAAATCCTCAGTGAAAACATTTGTACTTTAAATGGTGTCTTGTGAATTATGATTGCACATTTATTTTATCAAAATAAAACAAATCTGTGTTTGTATTTTCACCCAATAAATACATATTATCTACTCTCGTAACTCCTTCAATGCAAATATTTATAATTTTTACCCTTTATGATTTTTCTGGGTGAAATAAACATCTTCCTTATAACCCCTTAGTAAAAACATGAGGTTTATATTCGTCAAAATAATATTATCTTCCACCATAGTCTCATTTTATTCAATCTTCTCTTCGCATTATGACCACATTTATTCATATATAATTGAATGATTTGAATAATCGATGAAACTTTCTATACTTCCATCAACATTGATTCTCTTGTCGATGAAGCAAGTGCCATCGGGCTATCGGTGGGACTACGTATGCAACTCCACCGATGGGCACTTCTCCTGCTAATGCATTTAGGTTTTCTTTCCATGCTCATTTGCTTGATCTTCAATGGCTTCATTTGTGAGGAAAACTCTTTCATTCTATTGAGCAATATCATCAAAGAGCTCAGCCACTTTATTTCTGTTATCTTCTTAGCTGAATCTAACATATTATCTCTTTAAATACAAACCTCTAGAGTAAGAGCTTTCTCCCTCTAAATTTTTTGATTTGCACCCTCATTTCCCTTTGTCATTTCATCATCTAGTTCCATGATCAATTTTTCAAGCTACATTGAGATATCTATTCATTCAAGATGTCTGGTGTGTCTATCCCAAAGTGTCCTTGTCTAGTGTTGGATTTTAAATTCTTTAATATTCAGTGCCACATGCCCATAATTTTGTTTCTAGAAATGAAAATCTCATGCTGGATTTGTTTGCGCCTTTAGCTTTAAAGCTCCCCTTTTGATCTTTGAGTGCATAAATATCATTGTCCTCTAGCAACATAAAAAGGTGCACCCAATGCCTCATCGGCACTAGCCCTACCTTCATTATTGAAACTCTGCACAACCTCCCAAAACCATTGGATAACAGGAGATGCTGCACTATAACCAATATACTCGGTATTTTTCTCTTAAGTCACCTGAATCAATTTCTGGAAGACCACTAATTAATAGTCCAAATTCCTTGTCATTGAAGATGGAAATCAAATTTCCTGAAAACAATTCATTGTATCCCTCCAAGAAACCATTTATTTGAGGATGAATTGTTGTAGTGAGGTAATGTTCAACAACAAGATCAACATATTCATGTTTGTTTTCCACTACAACTCTTATATTTTGCTTACCAAGGATCGGCCCATGATTTGTGACCTCTTATTGCTCATGAAGTATGAGCTTCTCCTCATCCACATACATGCTAAATGTAAGATTAGGCATGTCATTTATGTCATTTTTATTGTCCAAGAAGCATCTCCTCACTCGTGATTAAATCAATAGTGGTTCACTCATCTAAGGATCCATTTTATGCATATTTCTCCATTGATGGCATATTCCTTGCTCATTGCGCTTCATGTAATGGTGTTTCTCTTGAACCTGCAGTAACTACATTTGCTAGAATCAAATCCATTTTGTGAATTTCATGTGATTACATCCCTCAACCATTGTGCTTTGATGGATACCAATCTTGCACAAGCAATTTCTTCAGTTTCACTTAGCTTTCCATGTTGATTTTATACTTCTCAATTTTATTATGAGCAAGATTTTTAACCATCTACTCATCAGCCTTCACTAGCAAGCTCACCCTTATTTCTACCAATAGAATAGCCTTGAAGATTTCTTGCTTCCATTAGATGAAGTCTTGTGAAGAGCATCTGAGAATTTCTTGAAAGTCTTATCAATATGTCGATTAGCATGTGATCTGCTTGAATCCATGTATCATTTACTTTGAGGCCGATGAAAACAATAGAGAATTCCATGACAGGCATTTTGAGGTATACATCAAATATAAGTCTTCCAGTACAATAATAAATGTCCTAGAGTTACTGGAGATTTCCACATCTTTTTCTATTTTTCTTCTTGAAATATTTTACTAACCCTATTTTGTAAGGTTTTACATGAGCTTTCTCTGTAGCACAATTTTAGCATACCAACTATGTCTTATCATATAAATTGTGGGTTTGTTTCTCTGATCTACCATACTCTTGTATCATATTCTTCCAAGGCTTGGAGGTGATTTTTATTTTCACCCTCCTCATCACGCTCTTCATATATGATTATGTTTAACTTACTGCCCCCTTTTCACTATGATGCCTATTTCTTGAACAAATTGCTATGATCTTGAAATATGAATCTACCCTTGTTCCCTTGAGTTCCCTTCAATGTTATTTCACTTGAACTCTGTAATGTACTTTGAAAAGTAGTAACATAGCTACCAACAGTGCTCCATAATGACAAGTATCTTTGTCTGAGAAATACACAACTTCATGACATTTTTTGATTGAATTACATGGGGATTTAGATCCATATCCCCTAGTAATCAAAATATGATAGCTTATATCCATAAAAATCTAAAAAAAATCATAAACTGAAGTGGATATGTTTTAGAAGCTGCTCCCTGACATATGACCAAAATAAGTCAAGTAGCCACTAGAATTGCTTTTGAAAACTTATCAAATGATCACCAAAAACCATGAAACTTCACAAGTATGTTATTTGATGGTAGGGGAGTGTACTTGCAGAACGGTTTGGTATGAATTTGTTAGAATAAAAAACTGTTAATGGTCAAAGTAACTCACTTGGCATTTTCTGAAAATTGCACCTATCAAACTGAGCTAAAACTCACCAATTTGCAATTTTGTAAAAATATCAAATTACTTCTTGTGAAGCCATAACTTGGGGGATTGGTTCATTTTGGATCCATGAGCATATGTGGACAATGATTTTTATCAATCTTCTTCTTTTTCCAAAATACAAGGTGTCAAAATTTCCTTTTGTGAGAATTTTTTGGGAATGCCAATATCAAAACTGTACAAAATCAGTGTGGTTTTGACTTTGAAAAAATACCAAATTAGGTGCTATGACCCTAAAAATTGGCATAGAAGTAGATTTTAGTGAGGAGAATCTGGTACACCAATTATTTAGTCACAATATCTCTTCATTTTTTAATAATATTCTCCAAAGTTGGTCATTTTAACAGATTTAAGCTTGTGTAAACAACAATCCTTCACAGGACCCTTCAACTTAGCATTTTGAAATATTGTCAAAATTGATCATAGGAAGCTGAAATTTGGTAGAGATACTCATATATGATAGGTCAACAAGTCTACAAAGTGATTTTGTATGGAAATACATCAGATTCATTTTGTGATTTTTCAAAATGGGCCTCTTGAGCAAATTTTCCAACTGTATTCTTGAGTGTTGAAGTCACATTTTTCTAATGGGAACCTAAAATTTTGGACAAAATTTTAGGCTCCAACAATGGCTCCATATGGGGATGTATGCCCCTTGTGGGAATAGCAAGAATCTAGGTCTCTAGGAGAGCAAACCAAGTGTTTTATCCATTGAGCAATAGACTCAAAACTCTTTTTTTTGGCATGAACTATATGTTTTTTGAAAAAACCACCACAGTTGATGGCACAAGGCCACCAAAAAGAAGAGATCCTATTTTCCCCTATCATACACCTTGTTTTGTTTTGAGTTCATCATATTCCTCTTGAAAACACTCATGCAATATGCCCTGCTACATGTACTACCATTGGAAACTTTTAGAAAACTATTGTGTTCAGCCAGACTCATGCTCCTTTTACCACTCTGCAATTCATATTTTCCATCATCATGTGATAAATACTTTTCATCTTCAACATACAATGTGTGTGCACCTTTAATGCAACCTTTCTCAGTATTTTTCTCACTATTATGTATTGTTAAATGATCTCCTGGTTGCGTTGAACAAGCACCATCTAAATGCTTCTCTTGTAAGTCAAAAAATTTTGTTACACCAATATTTTCTGATACAATCAAATCTAAAAAAATTTATATCTCTTTTATGTCACTAATTGGCAATGACACAAACTCATGATTCATACAATCATTATTTTGCACATTCAAACCAGTTAATGCCGGGGAAGAATTTTCTAAGTATTTTTGGTACTCCATTGTCAAAAAATTTGAAATTTGTTCACTATTGAGTGAACATGCCTCTTTGTCTATTTCACCATTGATGTACTCTTCACCTTTTTCATCATCATAATGATGCTCAAGATCATCATAGAAAAAATTAGATGAATTATCAACACAATCATTTGTTCCACAAGTTGATATATTATCTCGGTTATATGAAAATGTTTCTTCCTCATCATAAAGTGGATTTGAAAACACCTTAAATTCATGCTTTGGAACACCTTGGAAAAATATCATTTGATCTTCACCTATCTTTTCATCATACAATGGATCTGAAAAAAATTGAAAACAATTTTTAAGTGTACAAACCTCTTCCTCATCCAATGTGTCTTCATGGTACTCAACTACAATTGGATGTGTTATTTGTTCATTGTCAAATGAGCTTGCTTCTTTCTCTTGATCTCCATAAGAACTGCAAGAATCACATTGTTGTAGGTCAAAATCCACATGTTCATAATCTGAATATTAAATGGATCCCCCATAACATGCACTATCACAATCTATTATGCAGGAGAGACCTTCTATATCTTCATCCTCCTCACGCAAGCCATTGTAAGAATTATTTTCACTTGCACCTGATTCTTCTATGAACTTATCACAATCATTGCTTTCCTCAAACTATTGATTCTGATATGCATTTTACTGCAATTTTTTGTTGACATCTCCAAGAGGGATAAAATTGTGTTGCACATTTTGATATGGGGTTATGTTGATGATCTAAATAGAGTGTTAGAAATCAAGCAACAAGGAAAAGAGTGCAAATAAACAACTCAAAACAACCTACACCTCAAGATTAGCCTTAGTTGGAAACAATCAAGACAAAGCCACAAATGGAACTTTATACCTTGTTGAGTCGATCCTTTGGTTGGCCCTTCGATCTTTGATGTGTATGCTCCTTGATGGCACAAGATGTGAGATGTGAGATGCAAATGATGCTTGGAAACATGAAAATAGCTAAATGTTGGTTGAGAAACAAAACTGCAAGAGTTTGATGATCTCCCCAAAATGAGAGAAAAGAGGGGGTATTTATAGGATTTTTGGGAAATCCTAGGGTGGATTGATCCAAAAAATATCAAGATGTAGGGCTAAGGTGAGTTGAGAACTCACAAGCCCTCACATCTTGACATGTGGCATGAGATAGCCCTAAAAGGTGAAGTGGACATGAGGTGGAAGGAGAAGGACATGACATGGAGAGGGGTACAAAGTACCTTGGGATTGGACAAGATCTCCTCATAGGAGGTCCTTGTCCCCATGTGGGTGAGAGGACATGTGAGGAATAAATTCCTCAAATATTCACATGAGAGAAAGAATTTAAATTCCAAATGCATTGGGGATTAAATGTGAATTAAAATTCACATGGGGAAGGGAGATGCAAAAGGGCAAGCCTTTAATAGACTAAGACAGGTGGGGAAGAGAAAAGGAATTTAATATTCGTGGAATTAAAAATTCTTGAGAGTTGATTAGGCTAGTTAGTGAAGGATTAGAGGATGGTTAGGTGGCTAAGAGAGATTAGAGGCCAACTTGCAAAAGTTGGAGGATGTGACACCTCCTAATCAAGTTAGGCATGTGCACATCCTAATGATGGGATTAGAAGAAGGATTAGGATAAGATAAAAATGATGGAGGATGTGAGGAGGAATTAAATATTTATTTACCAATTCTTGATTAAATACACTGTTAATTAAAGGGGATAAATTTGGATAAATTAAGTGTCCAAATTTAGACTCTGTATTGATATTGATGATTCTCAAGATACTGATTGTATTCATGATCTTGATATCTCACTAGTCTTTGACTTAATAGCTTATGTGATTGAAGGCTTGTGGTGTAAAATGTTTTTACTATACATGATGGGCACTTTCATTGCTATGTGGGGTCCAAGGTCTACTTATATTCACATATCCATCCTCATTGTAGACAGGTGTATATTGTGATATAGGAAACTTTAGCTCTAAATTGTAACACCTTTTGAGCCAATTCTTCACTTTCTCTTGTTGGTTCAACCATTTGTACTTGTTCCATCCATTGTTTAGCCTTCTCCCTTAGCTCAATTAAATATCCTGGTATACCACAGTGTATATAGGGAAAAGAATAATTGCTATGCATATTTCAACTTTTAAATTTTACTTTTGATTGGAAATATTCCAACTTTGAGATGTTTTTATATTCTTCATCAATTTTTTACCAGAGTCGCCACCTACTTTTCCAAAAGTAGGAAAATGAAATGGATTTTTGAAATTGTTCTTGTTTTTTTACCAGCGGAATTCCTACGAAATCAGTGGATGCAACTGAATTTTATAAATCTTTACCAATAAAGGCTTGGATTCAATGTTGATTCTCCCTAGTAGAGTCTCCAATCTATTAGTTCTCAAAAACATTGGTTGAAAAACCACAAGAGGTTTCCAAAATCTTGGTACATTTTAGGCTAATGAACAAGGCCAATTGGTGTATTTGAACCTTCTTCTCTTCACGCTCTACCAAACCTAGGTGGGTGTACCTTTGTAAATGGAGAAGACTTATACTATATGTTTACTACTTATGCAATCTATCCACAATGGTAATTGGAAGTGGAAAAATGCAAGTCTAATTTAGTATAAATTGTATAAGCAATATCAAGGTGAAGTTTATGAATATGTTCAGTTAATAGATGTAAGGTTTTGAAACAAATTTGATAAAACTAAATGATGAAATGGATAATACCAGTGCATTGTTGGGTAAATGAAGTCAATTGAAGATCTAGAATGTATAACTTATATTGGATGTAATTCAAATTGTTTGGCACACTAATATTGGTTTATAACTTGTATAAACATGTAGACAAATGATTGAAAAACTCTACTTACTTATCCAACTAACACAACCAAGTTACTTATAATTTACCAAAAGGATTTTATTCTTTACTTGAAAGAACCAATTGAATAAATTATGCAAGAACATAGATAATCATAAAATTGGAGACAAATTGTCAATCCTAATTATATGGTTCTTCTTACTAATCCAAATAACACTTCCAGATTACTGTGATTGACTAGAAGGATTTTAATTCATTTGGGAAAACCAATTAATCATATCACACAAGTACAACAAATGTTCATTGATAAATTGAATATATACTTGATATACCAATTTAAATAACAAAGAAGCATTAAAATGGAGACAACCAGATAATTGAATAAATTCAACAAACAATTGATACCAAGATAATGCCACAAAATTAGAGATCTTTCATTGAATTCTTCAAAATATTGCTTGCAACATAGTCTTTCAAAATATAAGCATTATGGAACTTTTCTGCTATCCATTAATTATCCCTATTCTACTACTATCTTCTATTATCTCTAATAATGATCCATTAGATCTCATTTGGCATATATACATTGTTTTAGGGTTACAATTCTTCACAACATCCCTCTGGTGCAACTATTCTTTTTGGTGCATCTCTTCATTTAATTATTCTTGAAAAAATATTTAATTAGTTTCCTTTGGAAAAATATTTTAATCTTCACCTTAATAATCTTCATTAATCTTAAACCTTTTGCTGGAAATCTCCTATTCATTCTGATTTAATAAATTATTCCTCAGGTAAAATAATTACTCCCTCCATGATTCTTCAAATGATTATAAATCCTCAATGAAAAAAATTGTACTTTAAATGGAGTCACATGAATTATGATTGCACATTTATTTTATCAAAATAAAAAAATCTTCGTTTGTATTTTCACCCAATAAATAAATAATACCTACTCTTGTAACTCCTTATGTGCAAATATTTATAATTTTTACCCTTTATGATTTTTGTGGGTGAAATAAATATTCCTTATAACCCCTTAGTAAAAACGTGAGGTTTATATTCCTCAAAATAATACTATCTTCCACCATAGTCTCATTTTATTCTATCTTCTCTCTGCATTATGACCACATTTATTCATATATTGGGATGATTTGAATAATCGATGAGACTTTCTATACTTCCACCGACATTGATTCTTTTGTCGATGAAGTGAGTGCCATCAGGCCATCGGTGGGATTGGGTATTCAACTCCACCATTGGGAACTTCTCCTTTCGATGCATTTAGGTTCTCTTGCCATGCTCATTCGCTTGATATTTGATGGCTTCATTTGTGAGAGGAAACCTCCATTCTATTGAGCACTCTCATCAAAGAGCTCAACCACCTTATTTCCATTATCTTCATAGTTGAATCTAACATATGATCTCTTCAAATACAAACCTTTGGAGTAAGAGCTTTCTCCCTCTAAATTTTCTGATTTGCACCCTCATTTCCCTTTGTCATTTCATTGTCTAGTTCGATGATCAAGTTCTCAAGCTGCATTGAGATATCTATTCATTCAAGATGTCTAATGTGTATATCTCGAAGCATCCTTGTCTAGTGCTAGATTTTACAATCTTTAATATTTTGTGCCACATGCCCATAATTTTGTCTCTGGAAATGACAATCCCGTGCTAGTTTTGTTTGTGCCTTTAGCTTTAAAGCTCCCCTTTTGATCTTTGAGTGCAGAAATATCATTGTCCTCTAGCAGCATAAAAAGGTGTACCCAATGCCTCATCAGCACTAGCCCTACCTCATTATTGAAGCTCTGCACAACCTCCCAAAACCACTGGATAATAGGAGATGCTGCATTGTAACCAACGTACTCTGTATTTTTCTCTTAAGTCACCCGAATCAATTTCTGGAAGACCACTAATTAATAATCCAAATTCCTTGTCATTGAAGATGGAAATCAAATTTCCTAAAACAAATTCATTGAACCCCTCCAAGAAAGCATTTATTTGAGGATGAATTGATGCAGTAAGGTGATGTTCAACAACAAGATCAACATATTCATGTTTGTTTTCCGCTACAACTCTTATATTTTGCTCACCGAGGATCGACCCCTGATCTGTGACCTCTTCTTTCTCATGAAGTATGAGCTTCTCCTCATTCACATACATGCTAAATGTAAGATCAGGCATGTCCTTTATGTCATTTGTATTGTCCAAGAAGCATCTCCTCACTCGTGATTAAATCAACAACGGGTCACTCCTCTAAGGATCCATTTTACACATATTTCTCCATCGATGGCATATGCCTTGCTCATTGCGCTTCATGTAATGGCCTTTCTCTTGAACTCGCGATATCTACATTTGCTTGAATCAAATCCATTTTGTGCATATCAGGTGATTATATCCTTCAACCACTGTGCTTTGATGGATGCCTGCTACCAATCTTGTGCAAGCAATTTCTTCAGTTTCACTTAGCTTTCCATGTTGATTTTATACTTCTCAATGTTATTACGAGCAATATTTTTAACCATCTACTCATTAGCATTCACTAGCGAGGTCACCCTTATTTTTTCCAATAGAATAGAGTTGAAGATTTCTTGCTTCCATCAGACGAAGTCTTGCAAAGAGCATCTGATAATTTCTTGACAGTCTTATCAATATGTTGATTAGCATGTGATCTGCTTGAATCCATGTATCATTTACTTTGAGGTCGATGAAAACAATAGAGAATTCCATGACAGGTATTTTGAGGTATACATCAAATGTAGGTCTTCCAGTACAAAAATAAATGTCCCAACAATACTGGAGATTGCCACATCTTTTTATGTTTTTCTTCTTGAAATATTTTATTAACCCTATTGTGTAAGGTTTTGCATGAGCTTTCTCTGTAGCACAATTTTAGCATACCAACTATGTCTTATCATAGAAATTGTGGGTTTGTTTCTTTGATCTACCATACTCTTGTATCATCTTCTTCCAAGGCTTGGAGGTGATTTTTCCTTTCACCCTCCTTATCACACTCTTGGTATATGATTATGTTTAACTTACTGCTCCTTTTTCACTATGATGCCCATTTGTTGAACACATTGCTCTGATCTTGAAATATGAATCTACCCTTGTTGCCTTGAGTTCCCTTCAATGTTATTTCACTTGAACTTTGTAATGTACTTTAAAAATTAGTAACATAGCTACCAATAGTGCTCCATAATGACAAGTATCATTGTCTAAGAAATACACAACTTCATGGCATTTTTTGATTGAATTACATGGGGGTTTAGATCCATATCCCCTAGTAATCAAACTATGATAACTTATATCCATAAAAATATGAAACAAATCTTAAACTAAAGTGGATATGTGTTGGGAGCTACTCCCTGACATATGACCAAAACAAGTCAAGTAGCCACTAGAATTGCTTTTGGAAACTGATAAAATGATCTCCAAAAGCCATGAAACTTCACCAATATGTTATTTGATGGTAGGGGAGTGTGCTTGCAGAATGGTTTGGTATGAATTTTTTAGAATAAAAAACTATTAATGGTAAAAGTAACTCACTTGGCATTTTTCAAAAATTGCACTTGTCAAACTGAGCTAAAAATCACCAATTTGCAATTTCGTAAAAATATCAAACTACTTCTTGTGAAGCCATATCTTGGGGGATTGGTTCATTTTGGATCCATGAGCATATGTGCACAATGATTTTTATCAATCTTCTTCCTTTGCCAAAATACGAGGTGTCAAAATTGCCTTCTTTGAGAATTTTCTGGGAATGCCAATGTCAAAACTGTGCAAAATTAGTTTGGTTTTGACTTTGAAAAAGTACCAAATTAGGTACTATGACCCTAAAAATTGGCATGGAAGTAGATTTTGGTGAGGAGAATTTGGTACATGAATCAGTTAGTCACAATATCTCTTTAATTTTTTAATAATATTCTCCAAAGTTGGTCATTTTAACAGATTCAACCCTATGTAAACATCAATCCTTCATAGGACCCTTCAACTTAGCCTTTTGAAATCTTGTCAAAACTGATCATAGGAAGTTGAAATTTGGTAGAGATACTCACATATGATAGGTCAACAAGTCCGCAAAGTGATTTTGTGTGAAACTACACTAGATTCATTTTGTGATTTTTCAAAGTGTCCCCCAGGAGCAAATTTTCCAATTGTATTCCTAAGTGTTGAAGTCACATTTTTCTTATGGGAACGTAAAACTTTGGACGAAATTTTAGGCTCCAACAGAGTCAATTCTTACCTGTTGATTATGAGATACAAGTATTTAGGAGGTTGCAAAATCTAAAGCAAAAAGAGTTGGATGTGGTAGCCTATACTGAAGAGTTCCACAAACTTAGCATAAGGTCGGGCCATATTGAAAATGAGAAGGAAAAAGTTGCTAGGTACTTGAATGGTTTGAGGGTTTGAGTAGGCTTTGTGGAGATTTTCCTTGATTTCAGTGTTTGAAACCTTAGAAAGAAGAATAGGGTGACCTGAAGAAATTGTACAAGATAGTGTTTAGAGGGTGGAAGTAGAGTTTGAATCCCTTTGATTTGTGATTGTGAAGCAAGTTGTACCCTTGCTCTGCATTGGAACAACACATTAAACTAAAGTAGTAATGTATACATTCCTTCACCACCTAAATGTCTAGTTGAGAGCATTAATTGAGTATTTCCCCCTTCGTTAGCTCTGTTTTGCAACTTACCTCATCCATCCCTTCCCATTTACCCTTCCTGAATGGCACATTATTCAAAGAACAAGGTTCATTCAATGCTCCAAATTCTTGCATATCCTGCTCATTATCATTCGTTTCATTTTGTTTATTCTGGAGTCTTTGTTTGGTTACACACCCATACATGTTCAACTCTACATGATTCATTATTTGGCTTTGCACTCTTGAAAGCTCCCTTTATCTTTCAAGTGAGGTTTTTTGCCTCACTACAGGTCTATATATATATATATATATATATATATATATATATATATATATATATATATATATATATATGTATGTATGTATGTATGTATATGTATATGTATATATTTGTATATATATGTATATGTATATTTATATGTATATATATGTGTATATATACATATATGTATACATATACATATATATACATATATATATGTTTATGCATGTATATATATATACATATTTATATACATATACATATACATATACATATACATATATATACATATATTTATGTGTGTGTGTATATGGAAACATATGTACATGGCATGCACTTGTAAGATTTTATTGTATAAAATGTAATTGTTACACTCAATACTACTCTAAGTGCACAAGATCAAGTGATTTAAGATAAATTCTTAATGCCTACCAATGCTTATCTATTCTACAAGATGTTATTGTGTCACCCAATCCACTGTAAGTGCTCAAGTAAATGTGGTTTCATTTATATTCTATATGCATGAATGCCAATCAATTGTATACAGTGTAAATATGTCACCTGCTAACCTATAACTCAATATATGGGGTTTCAACTTATACTATTTATGGATGTCAATACATTTTTGTTCCATACAATGTGATTGTTACACCCAATCTGCTCTAAGTGCACAAGATCAAGTCATTTCAGTTCTCTTCTTAATGCCTGGCAATACCTATATGTTCAATAGGATGTTATTGTGTAATCCACTCTTAATTTTTTCTTCAATTTCCTCATTTAACTATTATGCAAATATTTGTATATATATGTCTATATCTATATATATATTGCTATGTTTCATACACATAATGATATATACATATATTTATATCTATATCTATATCTATATCTATATCTATATATATATATTATAGCTTTATATATCTATTTCTTTAAATGTGTTCTTCATTTCAGTCATAGAAATGTTGGTATATTCGGCTAAAACTTGGAAAAATTGTGTCTTGTTCACTCTGCTTGAATGGTGTATAGTTTTAATACATGTTTGGCTCAACCCATTCTTCCTTCAACGACTCAATGATAGTGGCTTGCACTTCAAAGGTATAAACTTTATTTACTATACTTTCTCTCATTTAAGGTAAACACTGCTACATGTCTTTGATTGATGCCTCCTTTCATTTGTTCTAGCAAGATTGAGTTAGAGAAATTCACCATATAGGTCACTGCAACAAGCCACATGATTAGCCATCTTTGTTTGATAGAGGGGAGGTTTTTAACCTCATTAAGGTTGTACCATTGTCTCATGTCAATTGTTGCTTCTTTCTTCATATTTATTTATTTGGTTTGTAATGGGTGTATTGTGTTCCAGAAGTTTAAGGTTTTTTTTTGTCAATGATTTTGAACAAAATATTTAAAGTGATTATATGGTTTTCCATAGTTTGAAGTTTATCTTTCTTTCTTGGTACATCCACAATGTGATTGATGGAGTATATGGTGTCTAGGGTGTTTATGAACACTTCCAAATTTTGTGTTCATAAGCACAGACACTTTTCAAGGAAACATATGGTTCTATACAAGCATCACTATGAATTTAATGGGTTTAATATTTTCATTTAGTTTCTATCTATACTTATATATCCATCTAATTTTTAATTTATCAATCAATATATGTTTCTACATATATATATAGATACATTTATATATACATATATATGCACATACATATTGAAAGAGAAAAATGTAAGTGGGTGTGGGTGATCCAAAATGGAATGGTTAAATAGATGTATGCACCTACACTTTCTCTATTTTCATTAGGAGAAGAGATCCACAAAGATAGGATTGACTTTCAACCCTTAGGTGAGTCAACCCTATTAGATCTGTTGTTTTCCTTAATGAGATAAAATGGTAAAATATGACAAAAATGCACTTTTGGGAGATGGAAATAAAATGCCTAAAGAACTCAATTATGTGAAGTAAAACTTGTAATGCAAAGTTAAAGAATGGCACTAATAGAAACAACTTCCAAGTATATTTGAGAAGGAAAAAATGATGTGTACCAGTCACCAAAAGTGTTGCAAAGTGTCATGTTGGGACTCATTTTTCCAAGGGAAAATGGGTTTTTATATAGGTTTTTCCTCAGCTTTGGGGGTCCTTTGGTGCAAGATTTGAGCTTCTATCTTCCGTAGGTTTCATTGTCATAAATTCAGAAATAAATTTGAGATCTAAGTTTCTATGGCTTGAAAACAATGTTGACAACTTTAACAGCTTTGCAAAATTGCACTTTTAATCAACTTTCAATTTTTCTTCACCTATAAATCATCATATACACAAAGAGATGAGAAAAATGTTTGTTTTTGGATGAATAATGGTTTTCCTTGAAAACCCTAGTTTGGTAATCAAACCTTGATAATGAAATAATGAAGGAATTGATGAATGAACAAAGCCATGTCACAACTTACCAAACCCTTAATGGCTTCCCTTAGAGGAATAAAGTCTCACACATCTCTCTAAGGATTGGATTTTGCATGAAATAGCATGATTGGATGCTTGATTTGACACTTGATTTGATGCTTGAATTCTTGAAACCTACATCACAATGTTAGCTCCAAAAACATGCATGGATACAAATAACTTTGACATGATGATAGGATCTTGAATGTTGTTGTAGATGATTGATATATCCACTTTTCAATGCTCTTGACAATAATATTTTCTCATGTGAAAGTTTCCTTCATGCTAGGTAATTCTCCTTAGACTTGAATTGATAAAATAACTATGCATTATAGGTATTTCCTTAATTACCTAGAAATTAAAAACCACAAGATGACCTTTACAATTTGAATTTAGATAATTAAAATACCATGAAAAAAATACTAGAAATTGGGTCCCGAGATTTAAGGGGGACCTAAACCTAGGACACTCAATCTCCAAGATGTTAAGTTCAATGTAGGAATTAATTAAATGTGAGTTTCCCTTTCAAAAAATGAAATTAATTAGGCTTGTGAATGCATAATTGGGCCAATAAAAGGCTTAATTCAATCTTATTAATTAAGGGGATGCAAGCATAGTGTGAAAATGTAAAGGTGTATATTTTTTTACACTACATTTAGCCCCCACTTTAGTGAGATTATGAACTTGTGCTTAGACTCACACTAAAGTAGACAAATATATGCCAAGAGGGGTCCAAGTGCACATATGTTAGAAAGATATGATGAAAAAGATCAAGGAGGTGGCCAAGCCCCCAGGATTAAGATCCTATGCCAAACCAACATAAGCACAAAGAGACACACACATATGTATGATATGAAGCAACAAGACAAGATACACAAACATATACAATGTCAAAATTAATGCAAGGAGCAAAGAAATATGGACTAGCAATTTGTATTATGCTACATCCATCAAATACAATCATAAGGATGTAAAATCACTTATAAAATATATGGATTCATAGGCAAGTAAGTTGTGTTATGCCTAGTGGCCATGAAAAATAGGCTCACAAGGGCATGCAGTCCAATATACACTAGGCCAACCCCCAAGACAAATATGAGAAACACACACTAGGTCTACAAGGTGTGATCCCACAAAACAAGTGGCAATGGGAAAGTCATGCCATGTGTACAGGCTCCATACATCAACCATGCCAAAATTTATTCTCCTTGATATTTTTGATAAGGTACCACAATATGATCAAGATGCTTATGCTAATGCTACACTAAATTCAACTTCTATGAACAAAGTGAAACAAGAAATGTTAAAATATTAATGCCAAAATGAAATAATACCAATGTCAATAAGATAATGCCAATGTAAGGGTCACACTTCCTAGGAGATGTATGTTACAAGTATGAAGGTGTTGCAATTGATGTCAACAAGATGTTTGTAGGCTAGTGTATTCATTAATGTCAACTAGGTGTTGAGGAAGTTTGTTGCATGATGAAGATGTTGAAGATATTGAGAAATTTGATAAAATAAGGATACAGGATGTTGTAGAGGTGTTATGGTTTTTCTTCGCACTTCTTCTAGGTTGAAGATGTAATTTTGTGGTTTGAATATATTGGTTGGGGTTGTTCAAAGTTTCTATATCCAAAATTTGGGCTTTTGGATCATTGGTCGAAGGAAGTTGTGTTCACCAGTATGTGAATTGGTTTTGCAGTGTTGTATAGAGGTGTCTGGGAGAAATGTACTTGCTCCACATTTCTCTGCAGTTGCTTTTTTAGGACTTGTGGTTTTGAAGGAGAGTTTAGGGTGTTCTCTTGTTTGTGTCAAGAGGATTCATTATTAAGTGTATTGAAAGAAAGTATTTTGAGTTACAGTGTATTGCAGTATTTGGTAGTGTTGTCTAGATAAATAGTATGATTCTAATCTTCAAGTGAAATTTGTTTTGAAGGAAGTTGTTGGTTTTCAAGATGATCTTGGATCGTATTCAAGTGTTTTTTTTTTGAAAGTTTTAGATTGATTTAAGGAAGCATGTACTTAATGTTTTCATGGCTAACGGCTGACCTGGTGTCTACACTACATTTGAAGATGTTCAAGTACTAATAAAGGCATACCATGGTGTGTGAGATTTAATTTGAGTCCTAGTTAAGTTTTTTTTTGGTCCACTTTCATTTCTAATCCACCACGGGAATGTTTAGTGCCAACCTAATTTGAATTTGTAAGTACAACAGATAGTTTTCAACCTTGGAGAAGGTCTTCAAGGTTGAGGTTGATATAAATAAGAGTAATTTTGTAGTAAGATGCAAGAGAGAAGTAGATAAATGCAAGATTAATGTGAGTGATGTGTGTGATGTGAATTTGCGTAGAGTAGTACAAACTTCAAAGTGTTGAACTTTTAAATGTAGTGAGCCGAAGGTGTCTGCAATCTTTCAAATAAGGTTGTGAAAGTGTTAGAGCATTTGTGGCAGATTCCCTATTGCATTGAGAAGTTGTTCTCCATGTAATATTTCTTTTTGTGGTAGTGAGTCCTAGTCGTGAGCCTTTTGGAAATTGTTTCCTATTATGGAAGTGAGCCCTTGTACCGGTTTTGTAATTTCTTATATTGTGAACTAATCCTCACCATGGTTTTTCCCTCATTGGATTATCCATGTAAATATAGTGTTCTCTTGTGTATAGTGTTGTTATTTCAGTTTATGTTATCTACATTTCATGATTAATCACTTTAACAAAATAAGGGTTTAATGAATGCATGAGGATCTAATTATTGTTGAGGGTTTTGATGTTTTAATTTGTTATAACTGATTCAAACCTCTCTCAGGTGTCTTGTTCATTCAAAAATTGGTATCAGAGCAAGGTTTCTTGGAGAAGAGCTTAACTGCTTGAGGTGGATCTAGGATGGTGAAGAAAATTGATTTCCCTATGTTTTATGGAACAAACTATGCATTCTGGAAGACAAAGATGGAAGGATATCTATCAACTCATGGATTTGAAATTGAAAATACAATAAAGAATAAATATGTTGTACCTACAAATGGTTTGATCACAAGTGATGAGATCAAGGAACATGAGGTAAATGCTAAAGCAAAATTTATTCTTACAAATCGTCTTTCAAATTTTGAATTGGTTAAAGTTATGAATCTTAAGACTGCTAAAGAAGTTTAGGATAAGCTTGAAACTATTTATGAAAGAGATGAAAAGGTCAAACAAGAAAAGTTGTAGAATTTGAAGGCACAATTTGAGACTATGCAAATTCCTGAAGATGAAACAAATTCAACCTACATGCAAATGGTTGATGAACTAGTAAGTGTTATAAGAGGTCTTGGTGCACAAGTTAAAGAACCTAGGATGGTAAAGAAAGTTCTTAGAATTCTTCTAGATTCATACAATGAAAAGGTATCTGCTATTGAAAAAGTTGAAAATTTTAATACTTATTCTAGAGATTAGTTGATTGGTACACTAACTTCATTTGAAATGAGAAAGCTTGGTTTGAAAAATGGTACAAAAGTGGAGACTACTTTTAAGGATCAAAAATAAAAAAATTTGAAGATTCAGATGGAGATGAGCTTGATGATGTCGAAGCTAACTTTGTAAGAAGGATGAAAAAGGGCACCAGTAAGTATAAAGGTAAACTATCTTTCAAATTTTTTAGTTGTGGAAATATAGGTCATTATTCTTCTAGATGTCCAAACAGAGCTATGAGAGTAAGGAGAATAAAGGAAAGATGATTAAAAGAGTTTACTTGTCAAAGAAGATGCTAGTATTTTTTATGATGAATCTGATTATGGAGATTTTGATGATAATGAATGCTTTTTCTTGGCTATAAAAGAAGAATCCAGTTTTGCTAACCCTGAAAGTTGTGTGAAGGAAAGTGTTCCAAAGAAGAAGGATGAGATTGAAGGTACTTTGGTATCTTATTTTCATGTTAAAGAGGATAAGAATTTTTGGGTTGTTGACAGTGGTTGCTCTAATCAAATGACTGGAGAAAAAATTAATTTTGTTAAACTTGAAAAATATGATGGGGTATTAGTTAAATTTGGAGATGATTCAAGAGCTAAGATTTGTGGAATAGGTTCAATTAGTTTTGATAGAAAACATAATATTGAAAATGTTTACTATGTCAAGGGTTTAAGGTATAATCATTTAAGTGTTGGAAAAATGTGTAGCAAAGGATATAATCTTGTGTTTAAGGATGAAAGATGTGAGTTCAAAAAAGGGACTAGAACTATGATTGTTGCTGGTAAGAGGACTGATGGGAACATCTATAAGCTAAAGGGCATTGATGGTCATTGATTTATTACTCAAATTAATGATAGTTAGTTATGGCTCCAGAGGACGTGCCACATAAATTTTGATAATTTGGTGAGAACCAGTTTAGTTCATGCAATGAGAGATTTACCAAGAATTACAAAGCCTATCAATGTTGTTTGCATGAATTGTCAGTTTGGAAAGAAAGTAAGGAGTATTTCAAAGGAAAGGAACAATATGCTACCAGACTACTAGAACTAATACATACCTATCTTTTTTTTCCTATAAGGGTGAGAATTTTTCAAGGTGACAGGTATTTTATGCTTTTGATTGATGATTATTCTAGAATGACATGAGTTACTTTTCTTAGAGAAAAATTTGATGCATTAGATAGATTCAAGGAATTTAAAGCTATGGTTAAGAATGAAATGGATCTGAAAATAAAATGTTTGAGGTCTGACAGAGGTGGATAATTCACCTCCAATGATTTTAACATGTTTTATGAAGTTCATGGAATAAAGAGGAACTGGTCTGCCCCTAGAACTCCTCAGCAGAATGGAGTGGTTGAAAGGAAAAATCGAACAATTCAAGAAGCTACTAGAACTATGATGAAAGAAGAAAATCTACCAGAGATCTACTGGAGAGAATAAATTCATATTGTTGTCTACATACTTAATAGAGTTCAAGACAAAGCTAACAACACAAAAACTCCCTATGAGTTATGGTATGGAAGGATTCCTACTGTGAAGTACTTTAGAGTATTTGGAAAAAAAATGTTATATCAAGAGAGATGAAGAAAACTTACGAAAGTTTGATGCAAGGTCTGATGAAGGTATCTTCCTTGGATATTCTACTATTTAATCAAACCTTACAGATGTTACAAAAAAAGGTTGAGAAAGATTGTTGAAAGTGAAAATGTTAAGGTTGATGAAAATTTGAAGAATTCAATTGTAGTAGATGGATATGTGTCAGATGAAATTGATTGCAAAAAATAAGAAGAAAAAGTTGATGAAAAAGAAATGCAGAATTAAGAGGAAGAAGCTCTGGAGAAGACCTCTAATACCCCTAAGTATGTGCAAAAGAATAATTTTGAAGATTAAATCATTGGAGATGAGGAAAGAAGTATTGAAAAGAAGCAGAGTTGTTGAAGCTGAGGTAAATCTATGTTTAATTTCTAAATTTGAACCTAAAACAGTGAGTGAGGCATGCAAAGATGAAAATTGGATGAAGGAAATGTAAGAACTTATGCAAATTGAGAAAAATAAAACTTGGGAATTAGTTCCTAGATTGAGAAACAAGAACATAATTGGAACGACGTGGGTATTCATAAACAAACTAGATGAGAATGGAGAAGTGGTAAGAAATAAGGCAATACTTGTGCGTAAGGGTTACTCACAAGTGGAAGGAATAAACTTTGAGGAGATATTTTCCCATGTGGCTAGGATGGAAGGTATATGATTTCTTTTGGCATTTGTAGCATACAAGGACTTTAAATTCCATCAAATGGTTGTGAAGTCTACTTTTCTAAATGGTGAGTTGGAAGAAGTGCACATGGAACAAACAAAAGGATTTTAGTTGTCAGATAAACTAAATATGGTGTGTATATTGAAGAAGGAATTATATGGACTGAAGTAAGCTCATAGAGCTTGGTATGCATGATTAGATAGATATTTGATACAACAAGGATTCAGTAAAGGTACCACAGAAAGTAATCTTTACTTCAAAATTGAGGAATACAAAATTTTAATGTCGATTGTATATGTGGATGATATTATCTTTGGAGGAAATGAAGCTATGTGTAAGAAATTTGTTGAAGAGATGCAAAAAGAGTTTGAGATGTCAATGTTTGGGGAGATGAATTTCTTCCTTGGGCTACAAATCAATCAAACAAATAAATGGATTTTCATTTCATAGTCTAAGTATGTCAAAGAGATGTTGAAGAATTTTGGAATAGATGACTCCAAACTAGTATACACTCCTATGATGTCTACTTGTAAATTGAGCAAAGATGATGATTCACCTAAGGCTGATCAAAGAAAATATAGATCTATGACTGGCGAACTGTTGTATCTAACTGCTACTAGACCGGCTATCATGCATGCAGTTTGTCTTGTGGCTATATTTCAAGAAGATCCTAAGGAAATACATGTTGCAACTATGAAGAGGATATTCAAATATTTAAGAGGAACTTCAAATTATGGCTTATGGTATCCTAAGGATACTGATTTCACATTAAGTGTATACAAATGCAGATTGGGTTGGTTGTGTTGATGACAAGAAAAGTACAAGTGGTGGTACATTCTTTCTTGTATGTAGATAGGTGCCATGGTTAAGTAAGAAGCAAGATTAAGTTTCCTTATCCACTACAAGGGTTGAGTATATTTTAGTAGCATCATGTTGTACACAAGTTTTGTGGATGAGACAAAAATTGAATGATATTAGAGTAGTGTATGATGAGCCTATATCTATCTTCTATGATAATACAAGTGCAATTAACATTTCAAAGAATCCATTGATGCATTCAAGGACAAAGCATATATCAATTAGGTATCACTTTCTGAGAGAGAAGGTTATGGAGAATGAGGTAAAACTTGAATATCTACCTACAAAGGATTGGATTGTTGACATATTTACTAAGGCTCTTCCTAAAGATACTTTTGAGTATCTTTGGGAGAATTTGGGGGTTATTGCCTCTCCTTCTCTGAACTAAATGCATATGGAGATTCATCAATCATGTGGATCAATGGATCTATCTCTTTTATAGACTATTTTTGGTGGCTACCTCTCAGGGGGAGTAGGTAGTATCATGTGTTATCATTTTTACATAGTTTTTGATTTGGTTAGATGTACTCCTAAGGGGGAGTATTTTGAGCAAGTATCTTGGTTCAGTGTCAAAGGGGGAGAACAATGCAAAATACTTTATCCTTTTCCATTTATGTCAAAGGGGGGAGAGGATCATGTGAAAAAATACAAGGTATCAAGGGAAGAAAGTTGTGTATATTATCTAATCATTATTGTCAAAGGGAGAAAGAATCCTATAAGGGGGGGAGAGTACATGAATGTTGTGTAGGCTATCTAATAAAACAGGGAGAGTGTATGTTGTCTTTGATGGTTTTTCACATCTTGTGTTGCCATCAATGACAAAGGGGGAGATTGTTGCTAGTATGAAGGTGTTTTCATTGATGTCAACTATGTGTTGAGGAAGTTTTTTGCATGATGAAGATGTCGAGGATATTGAGGAAATTGATAAAATAAGGATACAAGATTTTGCAGATGTGTTCTATTTTTTCTTTGCACTTTTTATAGGTTGAATATTTTATTTTGTGGTTTGGATATGTTGGTTAGAGTTGTTTATAATTTTTATATCCAAAATTTGGGCTTTTGAATCGTTGGTCAGAGGAAGTTGTGTTCACTAGTATGTGAACTGGTTTTGTTGTGTTGTATAGAGGTTTCTAGGAGAAATGTACTTGCTCCACATTTCTCCATAGTTTCTTTTCATGACTTGTGGTTTTGAAGGAGAGTTAAGGATGTTTTTCTCTTGTCTGTGTCCATAGGATTCATGATTAAGTGCATCGAAAGAAAGTCTTTTGATTTATAAAGTATTGTAGTGTTTGGTAGTGTTTCCTGGATAAACATTATGATTATAATCTTTAGGTGAAATTTATTGTGAAGTAATTTTTTGGTTTTTAGGATGATCTTGGATTGTGTTCAAGTGAATTTTGTTTTCTAGAAGTTTTGGATTGATTTAAGGAAACATGTACTTAATGTTTAATGTGTTTTCATGGGTAATGGCTGACCTAGTGTCTACACTACATTCAAAGATGTTCATGTACTAATGAAGGCATAGCATGGCATGTGAGATTTAATTTGAGTCCCAATTAAGTGTTTTTTTGGTCCACTTTCATTTATAATCCACTGTGGGAATGTTTAGTGCTGACCTAATTTGAATTTGTAAGTACAACAGATAGTTGTTGACCTTGGAGAAGGTATTCAAGGTTGAGGTTGATATAAATAAGATTATCTTTTTTTGTAAGATGCAAGAGAGAAGCAATATAGATGTGAGATTAATGTGAGTGATGTGTGTGATGTGAATTTGAGTAGAGTAGTGCAAACTTCAAAGTGTTGGACTTCTGAATGTAGTGAGTTGAAGGCATCCGCAATCTTTCAAACAAGGTTGCAAAAGTGTTGGAGAATTTGTGGTGGATTCCCTATTGCATTGAAAAGTTGTTCTCTGTGTAAAATTTATCTTCTATCTTCTTGTATTTCTTTATGTGGTAGTGAGCCCTAGCTGTGATCCTTTTAGATAGTGTGTCCTATTCTAGCAATGAGCCCTTGTACCAGTTTTTAAATTACTTATATTGTGAGCTAATCCTCACCATAGTTTTTACCTCATTGGGTTTTCCACATAAATCTAGTGTTCTCTTGTGTATGGTATTGTTATTTCAATTTTTTTTTCTTCATTTCATGATTAATCACTTTAACAAAATACAAGTTTAACGAATGCATGCAAATCTGATTGTTGTTAAGGGTTTTGATGTTTAATTTTCTACAAATGATTCACCCCCCCTTAGTTGTCTTGTTCATTCAACAATGTATGCTATCATCACTAAGAAGGGAACATGCAAACAATGAATGGGGAACAATAGGCCGCCCACTTAAAATGTCAACATACTTGTTATGTTGGTATTTTAAGTAGAAAGATAGGAAGGGGGATCCTTGAAAATAATGCACACCTACCAAAACCTAGTTATCCTTGCCCCCCAAGCATAAAGAAATAGACATCCACCAAGTACTATCATGTTTCCACCAAGATAAATATGTTTTCACTTAAGATTGTACCACCATGAATGGAAATGAGCAAGACATACAAAGCTACAAATGCCACATAGTGATGAGAAACATGATAGGATAAAAATAATTACTTTTTTATTTATCGATAAAAGGCATAAGCCTAAGTAAATATATTAAGTATATAAACAAAATTATAAAATTATTAGAATTATAGTACTGGTAAGCAAGATTTATTAGATGGTTCTATATATTATAAGCAATATATATCTTCCTATAAGTGATATATTTGTATATTTTGTACAATAAAAAATTAACGTGTATATCTATTTATTTCATTCTACCATATCATCTGCATCTTCACTTATGTTCTGAATATTTGCATTCAGGTCCAACATATTGTCACCTTGACCTTCATTCCATTATGTTGCATATCTCCCTTGTGGAATGATTCGAGGCACTACAATTTGCCTCCAACCATGACAAGCCTAATGACCTAGGATGAAAGATATTGCAAAGTATTTGTCTTTTATCATATCTATCATTTGTTGTCCCAAATCACTAGAATGCATTGGTATTATTCTAAATAGTAGCCATCACTTGTCATCTCATAACCCCATTTTCACTACCCCATACATAGCTACAAATCCTTGCCTTTGATTGAGATAGCTTTTGGGAAAAAAAATTCCACATGTGCCTCACCCACATCCAAATTATAACATTGGACTACTTTTAGGAGATCATTTTCCTCCAATGCTTCTGGTAAGACTGTTTCTTCATACACAATTTTGAGTGCAACAAAAGACTATAAGAAATCCATGGCATTTGATAAGAAGATTGAAAGTAAATTTGATGGGAACAATAACCTAGGTGATTCTAGGTGAATTATCTCTTCACCTATTACATATTTAATGTAGTCAACAATACATGGACATACCATGCGAAAGACTTGTGAAAATTCTTCATCTGTTACCTCTTCTAAGAATGGCAATTCATTCCATTTTATCTCCACATGAATCATATAGTTTTTTGTGTTGTATTCCATGACCATTTGAGAAAACAAGCTACAAGTTTTATAACTCACCTACTAGGTAACACACGACAACAAAAAATAAGAAGTCCTAAAGTAAAAGTATGTGAAAGCAATTTTTTCCCCCACTTTCAAACTACACCCTAGATGCCAAGCTAAGGCTACCAAACAGATGTTGATGCTAATGACCATGCAATTCTTACTAACAATCTTAGAATCCCACAAACAAAGACAAAGATCCTAAGGTCTCCAACAATGCTACAAAGGTGAGTCAACTTCCCTTGAAAAAATTTAATGCTATATTACACAGAAACAACTACCTATATCATGACACTCTTGACACAATAAGATAAACCTATTCAATTGGAATTAACAAACAGTGAAAAGAAAATTAACCCGATGATAAAGAGCATACCCACATAAACTATTTCATGCCCTAAAATTGCTACATTCCCTGCAATACGAGCATCCCAATTAATTCCCATACACTATTGATTATAAGACCTCTCTTAGTTTTTTAAAGAACAATGGATGTACTTCATTTCTGAGACACCATCATTAGCTTTTATGGCCATTAAAATCCTATCATTCAAAACACATGTGTATAAAAGTGAATTTTCACCCCATGTACAAATCACCTTTTTTCCTTTATCCACCTTAGAAAACCAAGTTCAAAGGCATAATTCTACCTAAGCTTGTTGCTCGCATCACACTTGGCGCCTGTTTTGAGCATCAGTGGAGGCATTTCTATCAAGGATGCCCACAAGGCACATAGACATTCACACGATGCGCTTAGGTCCCTGACAGATTCCCACGTCTGGAGCCTACAAAGGCATTACACTTCTCATTGGGGGTCACTTTGTAACACCCTCCTTAGCTGACTGACCCAAATATGGTTGTTTTCTTCATCTCCCCTTCAAATTCACTCCTTCCATATGCATTTGGATCTTCTACCATCTTCTACACATCCCTTCACATCTTCTAAGAACTTCTTCACTTCATCCTGACAAGCTCCAAGCAGCTCCTTCACCATCTCCTCAATCTCCAAACACTTTACACTTCATAGCAGTAACATCAACACTCCACCACTTCAGTAGAGCAAGTGTGGAACAAAACACCATTGCAGCAGAGGCTTGAGTTCCTCTCATTTTCTTCCTCATTATCCTTGAGTGCTCTTAGTGGAGGTGGTAATCTTTCACTCCTCTCCTCTATTACTTGGTTAATTGGAACAACATTGTTTTCTAGTGCTTTAAGTGCTCTTTACATCCTTTCTACTTTTCTCTTTATCTTCTTGGTTGTCTGTGGAGGTGGGAACACCAAAACGGGGTCTAACTAAGGCAGGCCCCTATACAGCCACCCAAAAATTTCTCTCTCCCTCTTGTGTGTAGGTATAGAAGACACTCATGAGTTGGAAGCTTCATCACTCACACAATCATAAGTATTTCCTTTCTTCTCCTTATCATCTCTATTCCATTTCAATCTTATTACTTCCTGTTGCTTTCTTGCATTCTATATGTTCTTAGTAATTGGAGTGTAAGTTGTCACTTAGCCATTTTCTGAGACATTCTCACTTTCTAGTCCCTATGAGATTCTGATGTGCCTCTAGGACTCCATTACATTGTGTTGTCATCCATATTCGATGTTGTCATCCTTTGGTCGAGAGCTTGATAGTCTATCTAGAAAATCTTTGTGACCCGCTCTTTCGGATTCTAAAACTTCCACGCTATTCCATTGAGGTAGTATAGGGAAGTTCGCCCCATGAGGCTCTTTGAGTGAAGAGAACTCGTGAGTAGCGAATCCCCCTATATTACATTTTGGTGAACCCAATGTGAAGAACAGTGTTCTTCAGAAAACTAGGAATCTATTTACCCCTACTTGGCGGGGTCATAACTTTTGACTCGGTGCTCAAAATTCAGAACTGTTTGTACAATTAGAAAGGTCTCCTAGAGAACTAGTTCAATCCCTAAAATACAAGTGCCTTCAATAGTTAGATTTTAGGGACTGACACAAGTTCCGACCTCAAATTCCGCTCCGGAGACCTCCAAAAATGTGATTTACTAAAACATAGAAAATACTGAAAAAATCATAATGAATTTAATATCTTCTTTTATTAGTCTAGTCTCTAATTTTGTTCAAAATGTTAATGATATTCCATTTAATGCATGTGATAGTGACTCGGATTTACCCATGTCACTTGGTATCTTGGTATCTTTGATCCTTCTCACGAAAGTCCTCTTACTTCAAAGGATATTTTGTTGCAAGAAGATGAAAGCATTGATACCTTTCTTAACATTACTCTACCTACTCTTCATTCCAATGCACTCTCTCTTGGAGATGATGTATTTGTGAATGATGAATCTCCTCTCCATTCCAATGCACTCTCTTCTAGAGAAGTTGCATTGGTGAATGGTGAATCTCATCTTTGTTCTAATGCACTCTCTTCTAGAGATGATGCATTAGCGCATGATGAACCTCCTTCCACATTTGATTCTCGCTAGATCGATGTTGGGAATGTTTCTTCAAATAATTATTCCACATTTGATCCTGTTTGGATCGATGTCGAGAATATGTATTCAAATAATTGTTCTACTAGCTGTGATGATCTAGTAAATGTGATCTATGTCTCTACTGCCCCTTAGAGGCCTAAGAGACCAATCATTTACATGACTGACTAGTCCTTCTTCTAAAAGGATTTGTTCTATTGATGGTGTTCCATTTGATGGTGGTTCCATTGATCCTTATATGGCTCCCTATTATAGATCAATATCCCATGCTTATGAAAATAGTATGAACAAAAAACCAAGCCTTCTTCAAGCACCTAAACCTATGACTAAAGCACCTAGTGATTACAATATTCTCAAGCAACCTCAGGTTACTCCAGATAAGATCTCACTATGGGACTTGCTTCAATCTACTCTGGTTTATCTAGGTATGCTTCAAGAAGCCTTGCAAAAGATCATCTTGCCTTCTTCTACTAGGTTGGCAGATGTTGATGCGCTGATGGTGTATATTCATGCGAATTCGCCGAATATCATGTTCTATCCATAGGAGCTCCCGCCTCTAAAAGTACAAAAGCAAGCGAACCCTCTAATGATTATAGTTAATATTAATAAAATTGGCATTAAACATACTCTTGTTGACACCGGTTCGGCACTCAATGTATGTAACATTGATTTATTGCCTAAAATTAATATTGACTCATCTTCTCTTAATGATTCTTTTGTTGTTATTCGTGGGTTCGATAATGTTGGTCGACAAGCTCTAGGTACAATAGTATTATCTTTGCAACTTGGACCCATTAACGTACCCACCCTTCTATATGTTATGTCATAAAAGCTACCATATAACCTCCTTCTTGGTAGACCGTGGATTCATGCTATGGGTGCAGTCCTTTCTACCTTACATAAATCAATTAAGTTCATTGCTAACAATAAAGTAGTCACAATTAAGGGTGACCTTGATGCTATGCACTTATGTGAAAAGGCAATTGTTGGTCAAGCTTTAGTTGTGCCTACTCTCATCCCTTTAGTGTCTTCCAATGTGTCAATGTTTACTCCAGCAGTACCTACTACAAAGGATATTCTCGAGATAAATGTCCTTGAAGAAGATCCTTCTAAAGCAAGGAATCTTAAGACTACTCCTTCTACCTCTTCTCAAAAGAATGCATGTCTTGGTGATGATTAGGGTTCTTTAGACTTTACTGATTCCTTCATTCAGGAATATAAAGTCGACCCGATCCGCTTAGACCTTCTAATAACATCATCTACACCCACTATCAAAGATGACTATTCTTCTATATCGTGGGATAACATGGATGCAAGTTACAATGTTCTTAGTATTGATCCTCCTTCTAAGGAAGATGATTATGCTTCTGCTAAGGATAACGTTGATAGTCCTATTAAAGAGGATGATGGCGATCCCATAGAGGAGTGTGATCCCCTTTTTTTGGAAAATTCTCTTTATGAGGATCCTCTTTTTCAAGACTTGCAAACACATTATGGCCCTGGTTTTAAGCTTGTCTCCAAATATGGCTATGAGCATAAAGGTTGTGGGAATAACGAACAAGGAATTCAAGTCCCTATAGAATTTAAACCCCATTAAGCATACTTTGGGACTTAGTTTCCTGAGTCAACAATCTAAACAAAAACTGTGGTTGAATGGTGATGTGAAGTCTGCTCAACCTTGTTCTCATGGATCGATTTATCCTCCTCTATCTACTACCTTCATGCCTTCTTCTTCTTGTGAGAAGTCAAACCTTTCTCCACAAGAGAAAGGATTGCTTCTTGCTTCTCATCCTTTATCCAAGCAAGAGCATATTTTGTTGTGGCTTTTGTAAGCCTGCTTAATCACTCTTCTCCTACACGCAAGAAATCTTATGAACATGATGGAGGGAAACATTCTTTTTGTGCATACCATCGAGTGCCTAGCCATTCCACTAGTAAATGTAAGGCCTTGAAGAACAAAATACAACAACTTTGTGATTCAGGTGCCATCAAACTCCCGTTTGATTAATGCACCTTCCTCTACTTCACATGACAAGCGATATCGAGGTTCACCTCTATCCTATATGACTCTAAGAATTTTGCATGGTTCTCCTCCCCTATATGCTGGGGGCAATGATAACTTATTTTGAAGATGTGTGTCCTTAAGGACCACCTCTCTTCACTATATCTTTCAACTGAAGCATCCCTTGAGTGGACCCCTCTTCTTTTGAAGGGTACCTAAGGGACCCCCTTTGAAAGCTTTCCTCTCGAATGAATCCCCCGTTTCTAGCTTGGGGGTAGCCTAACTAGACCTATTTCATAACTTTGCATCTAGATTGGGGGTAGCCTGACTAGACCTCACCTTTCAAATAGCGTGTCCCTTGAGTGGACCCTCTTCCTTTTGAAGGGTTCCCAAGGGACCCCTTTGAAATTCTTCCAGCTTGATGATGGTATGCATGACTATCTACTTACTTGCTCTACAAGACCGAGAACTGGTAAAGCTCCTTTACATCCTTACTTCATGATATGGGTTTTCCTCCTCAAGCGAGGATTGCTTTTATCACTTTTACTCTATGGTATGGGTTTTCCTCCTTGAGTGAGGATTTCTCTTATCACTTTTACTCTGTGATATGGGTTCTCCTCCTTGAGTAGGGTTTTCTTTTATCACATGCTTATTTTGTGGTGCGGGTTCTACTCCTGAACGGGTTTTTCTTTCACCACGTGCTTTGTTCATTTCTATCTTTCTCTTCTCTCTTGTATATACCAGATTGAAGATATGCATCTTCTTCATCCTACATATATGCTCTATTTTCAACTTCATAGTTTTGTGGAACTATGAAGTCCTCTTTTGACCTTGCACTCTTGAGTTCTCTAAATCATGGTCTGCTTCCTCGACGGTTCAAGTATACATTTTTTATCCTACTCTTTCTTGATCTACTTTACCAAGCACTCATTAGTGTATGTGCTCACTAAAATGGGGGAAAATGCAAAAGAGATAATTTGCACCCTATGTGCGAATTCCCTGTTTTCCTTTATCCACCTTAGAAAACCAAATTCAGAGGCTTAATTCTACCTAATCCCACAGCTCGCATCACACTTGGCACCTATTTTGAGTGTCGGTGGAGGCGTTTATATCTGGGACACCCGCGTGATGCGTAGACATCCATGCAGCACGCTTATGTCCCTAACAAATTCCCACGTCTAGAGCCTGCAAAGGCGTTACACTTCCCATTGGGAGTCGATTTGTAACACCCTCCTTGGCTAACCAACCCAAATATGGTCATTTTATTTATCTCCCCTTCAAATTCACTCCTTCCATATGCATTTGGATCTTCTACCATCTTCTACACATCCCTTCACATCTTCTAAGAACTTCTTCACTTCATCCCCACAAGCTCCAAGCAACTCCTTCACCATCTCCTCAATCTCCAAACACTTTACACTTCATAGCAACAACATCAACACTCCACCACTTCAGTAGAGCAAGTGTGGAATAGAACACCATTGCAACAGAGGCTTGAGTTCCTCTCATTTTCTCCCCCATTAGCCTTGAGTGCTCTTGGTGGAGGTGGTAAGCTTTCACTCCTCTCCTCTATTACTTGGTTGAGTAGCATAACATTGTTTTGTAGTGCTTTAAGTGCTCTTTACATCATTTTTACTTTTCTCTTTATCTTCTTGGTTGTCTATGTAGGTGGGAACACCAAAATAGGGTCTGACTGAGGCAGGCCCCTATACAGCCATCCAATAATAGTGTGTAGGTATTGAAGAAACTCACAAGATGGAAGCTTCATAACTCTCATGGTCGTAAGTATTTCCTTTCTTCTCCTTATCGTCTTTATTCCATTTCAATCTTATTACTTCATGTTGCTTTCTTGCATTCTAGAGGTTCTCGGTAATCAGAGTGTAAGTCGTCACTTAGCCATTTTCTGATACATTCTTTCTTTCTAGTCCCTACAAGATGCCAGTGCACCTTTGGAACTCCAATGCATTGCGTTGTCATCTGTATTCTGCACTATCATCCTTTGGTCAAGAGCTTGATAGTCTGTCTAGAAAATCTCTATGACCCACTCTTTTGGATTCTAAAACTTTCACGCTATTCTATTGAGGTAGTATAGGTTATTTCACCCCGTGAGGCTCTCTGAGTGAAGAGAACTCGTGAGTAGCGAATCCCCTTATATTACAACATGAAATTTGAGCTTCCCACACTTGAACCTAAAGGAATATATTTGGTGTATCTCAAAAACTCTGAATTTTAATTGTCCTCATAAAATGTATTTCTTTTTTCTTTTCCATGTGTGTGTTTGCACATTTTGTGATGTGCAATGTATTCATAGTAACTGTCATTTGGAGCGCATGAAGATTAATGATTGCTAACCCTTGTGTGCTATGCTTACATTGAACAATTCTCTTGAACTGTCATCTTTTATCAAACATTCTTCCAATTAATACTCCCATCATTATGCAACGTGTTTGGCCTACTATTAAACATTCCTTCAAGAAACACAAAACAATTAGCAACACCTACTTTGGAACAATCGCTAAGTTTTGCTTTCAAATTTTTCTTCATTTGAATCTTAGCATACTTTCTTTCTATCTCCAAAATCCATACACTTCACTCCAAATTTTGCTTTTAACTTCCTGTCATATGAATAAAACATCTGAACCATGTGTTTAAACCTATCATGCAAGTTAAAATTTTAACTTAAATACTCTATTTGCATTGTTTTTAAACACAAATCCTCCCATAGATTTGTCAACCTTGATCACTTATTCTTATACAAATCACTCACTAAACGTTTACTTTGCTTTTCTCCAATATAAATAAATCCTACATGATAGGGTAATCATTGGCTTGAGGCCCATACATTTTCTCTTTTTGATCTTGATCACAACTGATGTTGGCTAGCACATCAGCAACTTGGTTACCTTCCCTATAAATGTGATTAATCTGGGAAAAATCAATCTTGTCAAGCAAATGTAAAATCCAATTTAGAACATAATTTATTTTCCAGTTGCTTGATACTCTATCCTTGCAAGCATTGAAAACTAGCAAGGAGTCCCCTTATATTACAAATTTTTGACACCTTATGTTGAAATGTTAATTACAAACCATGAAGGAGAGCAAGCACTTCTACTTAGTTTTTTGTACCATTTGGCAGTCTAATTTTCTTTGCACATATTACCGAACCCTCATGTTCCTTTAACATTACACTTGCTCCTAACAATCTGGGATTACCATGAGATGCATCATCAAAATTTAGTTTAACAAAACCATTAGGGGGAGGCAACCATGTCATCTTTTTCCTATCAGTTTTAACTTCCCATGTTGAGATTATTCCTTTGAAAGGGATAACAAGAGACAACCACTCCTTCAACTACTTAGCACCCCAATCAGTAAATGTGGAGCCCACATGCTTGTATTTTGCACATAAGCATTATCAACTTCACATATAGATTTTTCCAACTTTGCCAACACTGAATCCAAGCTAGTTTTTTTCTTTTTGAAAGATCATTTTGTTTCTTTCCCACCAAATATGCCATACCATAGAAGAAGGTATTATTTTCCATATGCTTGCAAAGAGAGATTATTTGTATAAAACAGGCCATCTCATGAACATATCCCATAGATTTTGTGGGAGTGGTGAACTCCAAGCTAATTTGAATTGAATAAAAAGCCAACAAGAATTTGTGAATAGAAAAGACAACAAAAAATGATCCACTTCCTCTATCTTCACAAAGCACACATTTAAAAGGTATTGCAATTCCAAGTTTTTCCAATCTCTCACTTGTTAAAACCCTATGCTTTAATACCAACCATGAAAAACATCTTGCCTTCGGAAAAACTATTGGGTTCCAACAAAATGACAAGGTTTTTTGTTTACTCCCCTGCTCTTGTTAAGACATTACAGCCTTGTAACCCATTTTTATTGTATAATTACCTATTTTTGAAGGAGAACAAATCAATTTATTTGCCACTTTCCCAATGAACATAGTTATATGCCTTAAATCCTTGATCAAATCTACTTGTTGAGCATGTGGTATAATTGAAAGAAGCAACGATTTCAAAAATACTTCCCCTATTTGCACATTTATATCCTGGATATAATATTTTAATTTATCCCCCCAATTATGAGTAGTATAATCAATAGCAATGTGAAAATCATACACTATTTCCAAAGGTGGAAATCCATTCCACAAATCTTACCAAAAAAGTGCATTCTTCCCATTATGAATTTCCCAAGTTAGGTACTGAACAATTACCTTTCTACAATCTAACAAGAAATTCCACATCACAGACCCTTGAGGAGGGTTAGATATGGTGAGAATACGTGTTGGATTGTCACTATCAAGATACTTTCCTTGTGGCCTTGTGTACAAGTTCCATACCAATTTTGCACCCAATGCAACATTCCTGGTAGACATATTATGCACCCCTGCCCCTCCTTTTAACTTCTCTTTGCAAATATTTTGGAGTGAAACTAAAGGTATTTTTCTTTTAGAATCCATATTACCTTTCCATAAAAAGGATCTAATAAGTTTTTCTATTTCTGAAATAACAGTCCTTGGTGCTTTTAAGACTGCCATATAATAATTTGGAATTGAGGCCAAAACAGATTTGATCAATAAAATTCTGCCAGCTATAGATAACCACCTCCCTTTCCATCTTGTTATTCTTGATTGAATACTTTGAATTATTTTTTCCCAATATGACACCCTATTTTGACCAGCAAAGAATGGAATACCTAAGTATTTGCAAGGTAATTCTGCAACTTGAAACCCCATAATTTGTACAATCTTATCCTTTACTATTGAATCTGTATGAAATATATATATCTTTGACTTGTTTGAATTCACCATTTTCCCAGAGACTAAAGAATATGTTTTCAAAACTTGCTTAATCTTCCTTGCTTCGACAATAGTTGACATACCAAACAAAATGGTATCTTCTACAAATAAGGAATGAGTTATTATTAAACTGGTGGTTGGAAAATTGATGACTTTCCATTGACCTTTCATATGTGCCTTCTCAACCAATCTACTAAAGGACTCTGCTAATATGATAAAGAGGAAAGGAGATAAAGGATCTCCTTGTCTGGCCCCTTGAGAAGACTTAAAAAAACCATATGGGGTTCCATTTATTAACATGGAAAACATTGCACCAACCAAACATGAATAAATCCACTTACACCACTTATAATGGAAACCAAAAAAATTTAGTATATGCAACAAAAAAGACCAATCCACTCTGTCATATGCTTTCATCACATCCAATTTGATGATAAAAGTTGGCATAGAATGTGTGGATATAGAGTGTAAAACTTCATGAGCTACCAAGGCTCCTTCTACTATTTCTCTTCCTAGAAAAAACCCTCCCTACTCCTCTGAGATTATACATGGAATAATCTTCACCAACCTTAAATAGATTTCTTTTGTAAAAATTTTGTAGATAGTGTTTCAAAGTGATATGGGTCTAAACTCTGAGAATGAAGAAGGATTGTTTACCTTCGGGATCAAAGAAATATGAGTTACATTAAATTGTTTTAGCATCGTACCTAAGCTTTTGGACTCTTCCAATGCTTTCAATAAATCTGCCCCAATAAACTTCCAACATTTTTGAAAGATGGCAGTGAAACCATCTAGACCTAGAGCTTTATCAACATGCATTGAAAACACTACTTCTCTCAATTCTTCTAAAGTGAACAATTTCAAAAAATGCACATTATCTTCTTTTGAAACTAAAGTTGAAATGCCTTACAACAATTCTTCCCTCACAACTGCTTCTTGATCTGAAATGCCTCCTGGTGCAAAAAGAAAGTTTGAAAAAAACTCAACACCTTCTTTCTATATGTCCTCTTTTAATAATCTTTCACCTGCAACATTGTCTTCAACTGAAAAGAATAAGTTCTTTACCTTCTTTATTTGAGTAGACCTATGAAAAAACTCAGTGTTTTTATCACCCTCTTTAAGCCACAACTCTCTTGATTTTTGTTGCCAATATATTGCTTAATGAGCTGCTAATTCTTCCCATTCTTATTGCTGTCTTTTTTGAAGCTCATATGATTGCGCGGTTAGACCATGCATTATAATTTTTGAATTCACCAAAGAGAGTTGCTTGAAGACTTCGTCCTTTTGTTGAAATATATTCTTAAAAATAGAAATGTTCCATTACTTAACTATTCCCTTTACATGTCTTAATTTAGAACAAAATCTATACATAAGAGTCCCTGCCACTATTGGAGACTGATACCACCATTTCCTTAAAAGACCCAAAAAGTCTGGAAGATGAAACCACATCTTTTTGAATTTGAAAGATGCTTTCGCATCTGAAACCACCTTTTATATTTAACACAAAAGGATAAAGGAAAATGATTTGAACCTATCCAAGGTAGAATTTCTGACAACAAATCAAATTTTTGTGTTATCCAATTTGAAGATACTAAAACTCTATCCAGGCGCACTACAATCTGTAAAAAATCTTTGTGCTTGTTTGTCCAAGTATAATTCCCATTACCTGGTTGTATATCTACATGTGCATTATTAAGGACAAAAGAGTTAAAATCCTCAACTATTTTTTGTGGAGGAATGATCCCTCCCTTCTTATCTTTCAAAGATAATATTGCATTAAAATCACCCATTAATACCACCTTCTTTTCCCCAACTTGAACCAAAACTTGAGTCACTTCATCCCACAAATGCTTCTTCCCACTTGTGGTATTAGGTGCATAAATATTTATAAGGTAGAATTGCAGATCAAATTGTGACACCTTCACTAACTACAAATGATGTTCATTTCTTAAAGTTTCCACTATCATAGTTTGGGAATTCCACAAAGTGATCATACCCCCAGAAGCCCCTTGCACAACTAATTGAATTGATTTCCATCTACCCCATTTAATAATGACAGCTTCAAAATACTATTGAGATAACTTTATTTCTTGTAAAAGAATAATATATGCCCCAGATGCATCAATTTTATGCTTAATGTGGGCTCGTTTGCTAGGGGCGTTAATGCCCTTAACATTCCAATATATTATCTTCATTCCATATTTGAAGAGTAAATTGCTCCCCTCAACCACTTTTTGATACTACTATCAAGTGTTGATTCCCTACCTGATATTATTTCCTCCTATAACTTTACTACATTTAAATTTCTTCCATGCTTACTAGGTGACTTTTGAGCAGATGAAATCAAAGAAGGCATCTGTTTAATTGAAAAATTATGTGAGAATTCAAAATCCCTACTCCCCTCTTCTAATTCCATGCCAACTTTTGCTTCTTCTAATAATGGAAAAGATTTAACCACAATTAATATAAAGTCATCCTCCTTTGCTCTTGAGGATGTAAAGAGGTATTTAGCTTCTGTAGTTATCGAGTCAGATACCACCTTTTGATTTGATGACTCCTCAATTATTTCATCAATGACAGAATAAACTACCATAGTGAGAATATTCTCAGCTAGACCCTCCAAATTACACATGTCTAAAAAAGTGAAAATCCATAGAATTAGGACTATCATACTCAATATTCTCCCAAGGAAACTTAGTTGATTTTGAATTTACCTTAACTAACTGAATATCTGAGGAGCATACTAAATTAACCCTTGTATCAGAACCTTCCCATAGTAAAGTAGAAGAAATGATCTGAACTAGTTGAATTGAAAGAGAGAAAACCATAGGAACATACCGATGTAGAAATTTGGCTCTTAAAAATCAAAGGAGATTTTCATTGAGCCCTTTTTGGTTTACTCAAAGGCTAATTTCAAGAAATTTAACCTGTCCAATGAGTTTCTCATGTTCTTAGAAAGACTAATAGAAGGACAACAGTGAGACTGATCAAGTCCTTTTAGTAAGTGATTAGACAAAATCGAATCAACAATTGGTCAATCCCCATAGCTATCTCCAAGATTTAAGTTTAGATCATTTTCACCTTTCAGAAACAAAGAATTTAGCTCCCTCGTGCAACACTGCTCAATATGAATCCCATGTTGTGATGGAAATAAATATGAACCGGAACTCGATGGTAAATCCCTAATTATAACATAACTAACATTGGGACCACGCAATTTACCCTTTCCCTTATACATCTCATTTGAAACAATCCCCATCAAATCTACATTATCATAACTAACTTCTTGAGATCCATGATTCATATCCTACACCAAATTGGGCGATTGAGATCTAGGATTTGGATCTACAATCTCAATCTTTTTTTCTTGAATCATTTTCACTTTACAAGAAGAAGTTGTATGCCCCAAGATATGGCATTCTTTACACACATTAAAATTATTTTCAAATAAAATATCTTGTATGTAGGTTCCAACCTTAGAAATAATTTTTATATTTTTTGGCAGACCTTGCAACATATCAAATAAAACACAAATCCTAACTAGTAGCTCTGGTTTTTTAAAAAAATTGAAATCATGGTTTAAGAAAATACCAATCTGATTAGCTAAAATTTCCACAATACCTGGCTCCCTATACTCCAATGGTAGAGAATGCAATTGTAACCAAAAAGGAATAAATCTATTTTTTTCCATTTTATGGTTAAAATTAGGTTCCCAAGGTTGCATTGATAAACCAAAACCCACATACACCCACAACTTAACCCTATAGATCACATCTCTAGCTTGCTTGGAAAAAAAGAAAACAATAAAAACCCCATTTTCCCTGTCTATATAGAAAACTTGATTAGCACCATCCCAATCTTGATAGATTAAATATTTCAACTCAACAATGGATAGAGAATACTTCCAAAACTTACAAATTAATGTAGTTGCTCAAAGATTTTTTGATTGAAAATAGAGAAGATCCTCTGGAATCTTTACAATTGGGACACCCATAGAACACCATTGACTAGAACCACTTTTATGCTAAAATACACCTTGATGAAATGAATGATTGCGATTTTTCTTCTTCATTTTCCATTGTTGCATATTTGAAACCCTCTCACTTTGAAGAAAAGGATGATTATTATTTTGCTTCTACATTTTCTAGTGTTGCACATTTGAAACCCTTGACCCCAAAGCCACTGTATTGGGAAAAGTAGCAGGAACAAGATCTTTGAATGGAAGATTATTCATAAACATTAATGAATCTCGGTCCACTCCTTCCAACCCACAAATATCAACAAATCTTGCACTAGTACTACCATGCCAACATGGATCATATGAGGACAAGCACTTAGATCTACTCCATTGTGCATTTTGTAACTATAAATGCAGAATCCTGTAACAATCTTCCTAGTTCCTAACAATGTTGTTTGGAAAAGAAATCTTAAGTGGAATAACATTCAAAAAAGAAGCCAGTGGGGGAACACTCTCATGTTGAGCATCATCATCATCATCTTTTGGATTCAAGGGAAATCCAAAAACAACAATCACCCAAGATTGACCAGAAGATCTTGAAGAATCTACATGAATTTCTGAATCTGACGCACATATATCAAAAGAAGGTTGTATTGCCTAATTGAGTGGTTTACTGGGACAAAATAAGTTCCCATTGGAACAATGGGATTTATGAATGGATGAAAACCCCCACTATTGAAAAAACCTATTTCTTCGAAGAAAAAAAATCTCTTGAAAAATGAGGGGGTGATGTACAGTTTGAAGCACCAAAATCCTTAGGAAAAGAATGCCTACCAAGAAAAAATGCCCCATGAAACGTCATTGGATGCATAGAACGACTTTATTATTTAAAAAATGTCTCATTAGAATGTTTAGGCATGCTCTAATTTGTGTGGTCCCCCATTCTCCCCTATTCTTCACTCTAATGAAAATAATTATTAATAACAGGAATTAGGTGTGTCAGCACAAGGGAGAGAACCACAATTAGTAAGATTGAATTTTATTATTCAAGGCCTTAAATTCATTAGTTGAATGACCATGCACATGATGATATGCACAAAATGAAATTTTGTTATAAAATTTTTCATGTTCTTGGAGGGAGAGATATCAAGCAGGCTTGGAGAAGCCTCAACAAGGTACCCTCTTGATCAATAGTAGATGATGTTTCTTTCTTTTTTGACAAAGATATTACTACAAGTTTACTACAAGGTATCATATGTTGAGATGATGGATTGCACAGCCCTTGAAGCTTCAATAAATGAATTTAGCCATGAAAGATAATCAACCACAAAAGAAGTGTTGCAACAATGGAATGTTGATTAAAGATTCTATTGATATGATGATTGATATGATATCTACAAATGAACAAGATGCCTGATTAAATAGGCAAGAGGCAAACCCTAATATGCATGAGATGTTGCCAAGTGTTAAAATCTAACAACATGTGACAACATGGTGATGATCATTAAATGAAGAGATAAGTTTTAGAAGGAATCTTATCCCACAAACTAGGAAAGGGAATATTATCCCATTTATTAAATGATTTATCTAATAATGCAACCTAGGACTTAATTAATTAAATGCAAAACCTAAGTTAACTTATGCTAGTGTAATAATTAATTAATTAATTACACCAACACCCCCCCATAAGTGCAACTTAGGGAGGAAAATACAATGATTATGCAAGATGATGATGATGGGTCCCAGCTACGAGGCCATGTTAGGTACCCATGTACATGAAGATGCAGAAAATCTCCCAGAACCGGAGAAAAGGGGAAAACCCAGTGGGAACAAAACCCCTCCCCAAAAAGGAGATGCAAAATAAATGGAAGAGTGATGTTTGGAGGACTCAAAATTATCCCCCCAAGGACTACAACCATCGCATATATACAAAAAGATCAAAAAGATGTGGACTAGATGGCCCCCACATAAAGGAGAGTAGTCCCCTCTAGAATGTCTTCAAGACTAATGTGAAACTAAGTAGCCAAGTCAGATAGACCTGAAGTGAACCCATCCAAGTGCCACAAGTCTGAAGAAGAAAATGTATCCATCCCTGTTGAAGCAAATCTCAACAGAGAGGTGTCAAAGGAAGAAGATGGTGCCATACAAAGAGCCAAGTTAAGCTAGTCCTGGCGAGGAGGAGGGGATGATGTGCTTCCTACCCTTGAATCTGGAGAGTCAGGAATAGGAGGATCTTGATCCCAAAATTTGGTGAACTTGTAGACCTTGGAATGATGATCTGCTTGACCACAGGCAACAAGGACATCAAACCTATCTATGATGATAGCAAGTTCTGAAGTGAACTCAATTTTCAAACCCTCCCGAGTAAGTTGATAAACATACAACAAATTGTGAGCAATCTGAGGAATGTAGACAACATTTTCTAACCTCCTACCATCGAGATCAACATCACAAAGACCAACAACATAGACAATATCTGCATTTGCTGTGAACATTCGATCAAAGTCGGTAGGCCTCAGAGTATCCCACAAGATATGGTGCTGAGAAGAAGTGACATGTCGAGAAGCACCAGAGTCAATTACCCATCCTTCTCTATTATCAACCAAGGTAGTTATCAAAGCATTTCCCTGTCCAAGATTGTCAGCAATAGCAATGCCAACAAAACTTGATGATGACTCTTCATGAGAGTGGGAGTGAGGAGATTTGACTGTAGTAGGTGGGAGAGTGATATTGTGATCCTTAAGTATTTTTAAAAGCTCATGTATCTCTCTCTTGAAATAGTTATCCTCAATGTGACCAAGCCCATTGCAGAAGTTACACTTGGGCCTTTCCCTCTTTGGCTTGTCTTCATTAGGTTGAGAAGTTGATTCAGAAGAAGCTCCTGACTTTGATTTGCCCTTATGCTTACCCTTTCCTTTTAATGGTCCTGCCACCAATGCATGTGACTTTGTGGATGTATTAGCTTGATTGAGCTTGGACTGCTCTCTGGTTAGCCTTTCACAAAATGTCTCAAATGATGGCATAACAAAACTATCACCAAGGCCATCCATGGTGGAATAGAAAGAAGTAGCAAAATATGAAAAGGAACCTCTCAACTTGGATAAAATCATGAAAATGCATTCTTTGTCAGACTTATCTTTTCCACATCCTGAAAGTTGAGTTCTTAAAGACTTAAACCTTACTAGGTAGTCTTCAATGGAAGGAAATTGATCAAAAACAAGAGAGGAAAGTTCTACCTCCAATTTTAAAGCTCGAACATCACTAACTAAACTGAAAAGATCCTTGAGCTTGTCCCAAACCTCCTTGGGAGAGTGGCACCCCTCAATATGGAAGAACAAAGAGGTAGATACATGAATAGCAATAAGCCCCATTGCCTCTTCGCACTTAGTCTGATTCTGGAATTTTTCATATTCCCTAGTAAGATGAGGTTGATTCTCATTCAAGGTGGACCAAAGTCCCTTTGACCAAATGAGACACTGCATACTAACTTTCCATGTATGATAATTGTGAGGAGTAAGGATCTCAAATCCTGTTTCAGCCATTGGAGAAGAACAACAAACCAAGATAAATATTTTTGACAAAAAAATCTGAATGCAGATATCTCATGAACTAGCAACTGAAGTGACGCTTCTGAAACAAACTGAAAAGCAAGAAAGAACTTCTAAACCAAAAAAACTAGGGTTTCCACTTCAACTAAGAAAAAAAATATAGGAGAAGAATCTAGAAAAACAAAGCACACCACTGGAAAGTTGGCAGAAATACCTTTCCAACAATATATCGTTTGCAAATTTTTGATACTGTACGCAGAAGATATGGCTTCTAGAAGAATACTGCCTGATTGATGTGATGTTGGCTAATTGGGCGCAAAAATAGAGCTCCTGGGGGCAAAAAAATAAGGCCCTTGGTTGGTGATAGGACTGCGGGCTGAGCGCTCATGGTGAAAAAGAAATCACCACCGCTCAAATTTGCGTTAGAGTAGCAGGCCGGTGGTGGAGATGGTGGCGTGGCTAGGAGGAGAAGCCACCACTCAGCAAATGGAGGTCAGCAAAGAAGTTGCCGGAGTCTTCGATGGCGAACGGAGAATGATGGTCGGCAGGAGGTCTGCGGTCGCCAGGAGCAACACCGACGGATGAGAGCTAGGAAGAACACCAGCAGTAGTGACAGCAGCGGGAAGTCGGCGATGGGATGGGCCGGCAACGGATGACGCAAACCGGTTAGTGTCCACAGACCGATGACGGGTCGGTTAATTTTGAATATTGCAATTAAATTTCAATTCAAAATTAAAACAAAAATGTCGATATAAATATAAATGCCGACGGATAACCCAAAACAATAGCCTGCGGAAAAATAATTCTGCCGACGGAGTATTTTAATTGTAGGTCGAACCCTATAGATTGAAATTTATGCAAGAACTATAGAAAAATTTGCCCAAAAAATAGCCAATAATTTTTTTGATTTTTCTAAAAAAAAATTGCCTTGATGGAGGACTTACAGGGATGATTTTTTTTTTTGCAAACATGTACGGATTTGTACAAAAAATGCAAACCCTAGATAATACCTCAAGGCTCCCAGATGAATCTACTCCGATTTTGGAAAATGAACAGGCAATCTATGGGTTTTGAGGCCTTCTGGACGCAATGGAGAGGTCGGAGAGAGCCTGATCTGCACTAGAAAACAACTTGGCTCCTGGGTAGAACCAACTAGCCTGCAACATAAAACCCTAAGCCTGCTTGAATCTTGCACTCCAAAATTCCTGGATCTAGGGTTGATGTTTCAATGGACTAGCTCTAATACCATGTTGAGATGATGGATTGCACAGCCCCTGAAGCTTCAATAAAGGACTTTAGCCATGAAAGATAATCAACCACAAAAGAAGTGTTGCAACAATGGAATGATGATTAAAGATTCTATTGGTATGATGATTGATATGATATCTACAAATGAACAAGATGCCTGATTAAATAGGCAAGAGGCAAACCCTAATATGCATGAGATGTTGCCAAGTGTTAAAATCTAACATGTGACAACATGGTGATGATCATTAAATGAAGAGATAAGTTCTAGAAGGAATCTTATCCCACAAACTAGGAAAGGGAATATTATCCCATTTATTAAATGATTTATCTAATAATGCAACCTAGGACTTAATTAATTAAATGCAAGACCTAAGTTAACTTATGCTAGTGTAATAATTAATTAATTAATTACACCAACATCATAAATATACAAGACTCTCTAGATTGTGAGATTTTTTACTCTCCCTTAAATGAGGGTGTAAAATATAATGAACCCCAATCATTACTAAGACATGCGTTTGAAGATGAAGCAATATTTGTCGTAGGAGTGTTTTGTGTGCTGAAATTGATATTAAGTGAAGGTTTCTTTGATGCTTTAATTTCTTTCAAAGGGCAATAACCAATACTTCTAGTTGTTTCTTGTGTGTAAGGCTATATAGGGACACATATAGCATGTTCTTTAATATGAAATCATTTTCCATTATAGCCAAGTTGTCTCAAAAGCTCATAATCTCTTGTATAATTTTTTTCCATTTCTTTTGGATTTGGTGGTTTCTCATGATCAGACTCTTCATAGTTGGATGTATAACTTGAGTTTTATTCTTCTTTGCTAAAATTTATGGACTCGCATGATTTTGATGACTCTGCTTGTGTGGATATTGTGTCAACTTCTTTCTTTTTTCCTAGTTTGTGTGTAATCTTGTATTCTCCCATGAATGTAGGTGTAAAATCTAAGCAACCCCCATCATCATCTAATAGTTTTTTGATTGATGACAAACACTTCTCTTCTTCTTGTATTGATTCCACTTTTTTAGTTGGTGTTAATGTTTTAAGAGGATTTATCATTCCTTTTTTCAATTTATAAACAACTCTCAAGCTTAGGATGAATTTTATCGTATAAAACTTGTTATAAGTGTACTTCAGTAGATGATGTAATGTTGAAGGCACCACATTCATTGCATAAATACATGGTCTACCTAAGAGAAGATTATATGAAATATCATTGAGCATGAAATGAATAGGAGTTTGCAAATTCACCTTTCCTTCTGTAACAGTTAATGTTATCACACCAAGCAGTTATTTTCCCATAGTATCAAATCCACATATAGATAAAGAGTGGTTGAATTTGGATTTTTTCCACTCCAATCTTATCTAGAAGGTTTACACTACAAAAATTGAGTGTTGAACCATTATCAATGAGAGTACATTTAATTCTAAAATTAGTACCATTATTATTAATACAAACCAGTATCATCAAAGCATCATTTTGTTTTTGTATTTCTGATGGAGGTAACTCATCTTAATGAAAGGTAATGTCTAAGTTGACCAAGTTCATACCTTGAATTAGGGTTGCTATATTGTTTGGTTGTGCACTAGGAGGGACCACTACTTGTTGTAAAGCATTTTTGAAGCATGTTATGATAATTAGGTGAAGCTTGAATAAGGCCCCATAAATAAATCTTAGTAGGAGTGTTTTTGAGTTGTTCCACAAGATCATACTACTTTCCATTATGAAAAGGTAAATGAGGAGCACTAGGGAAGATAGGTTTAAGTAATGGTAATGAAGTATGTATGGTTTATGGTTGCATATTTTTCCTTGTATTGTATGTGTGAGAAACAGTATTATAACTCAGTTGCTATGAAAATTTGTTACTATAATGTTGCCTTGTAAAATTTAAGATATGTCCTAGAGGTTTAGGAGGTCTTATAATGACAATTGGATCGGGAGGTGACTTAGGAGGTCCAATAATTAAAGGACTCTTCGTAGGTCCAAGAGGAGGTTTTGGATATCTAATGGCCAATTGTACATTCATAACCTTAGCAGATGTGACTTCTTGTTGACAATTTTCTAACAAGAGGGAATCTAAGGTGACCTTAGCATGTTCATCTAAGCAAGCCTTCTTGTCATCTTTATATCCAACAATATCCTACCAAATAGGATATTTTTTAGGAGAGCACAAGAAATATTGCCATGATGCTCAATGGTTCAATCTTCTAACACCAAGACACCTTCATCACAAGTAGGAGAGGTGTTGGTAAAAGAACAACGAGGATTTCCATGATTGTCAGTGCTTGCATCTTCTTCTATCAAATCATTCTCACAAATAGGAGAAATATTGGGAGATTAATGAGGACTAGGAAAAGTGATGTTAAGAAATGTATCAATGATCTCATCCTTTTGCACCATAATATCTTCCCAAGTAGGAGAGTTTTTAGAAGAGGAGAAAATAATATTTTTATGACATTCAATGGTTGGGTCTTCTAAGATAACTTCATCATAAGTAGGGAAGGCATCTAGAGAATAACAAATATGGTTTTATTTCTTATCAATGATTACATCTTTTTGTTCAATGATATCTTACCAGGTGGGAGAAGTATTGGTTGAGGGAGAAACAAGATTCTCATGAATCTTAATGAGTGTATCTTCTTCACCAATAGGAGGGATATTTGGAGAAGAAAAAATATGGTTGTCATGATTATCTATGTTTTCCTCTTGCATCAAAACATCCTCACAAATAGGACAAATATGAGGGGATGAGTGAAGGATATGCAATGGGGTATTAAGGAACGTGTTAAAAATTTCATTCTCTTGCACTAAGAGACTCTCATAACTAGGAAAGATATTGAAAGAATGACTAACATGCTTGTGTTATCCTCAAATTAAATGTGCTCAATTTGTTGGATAACCCCTATGAAACATGTCCATTTCATAACCCACACCCTCTAAGAACACAAAACGAGGAAAATCCTACTTGCCCTCATGCATGGTTCAAGCCCTCAAAAAGTTGTTTTGAGTGATTAAACTTTTTTCCTTGTGAAAAATTGCAAAAGGTTAAAATTTGTAAAAGTCTTCTATTTTCAAAGTTAGTCATTTTTCTTGCATATGTAGGAGCACTGAATTTTAGCGCACTTGCATATTTTTGTAGTTACCGCATTTAAACTTGTAATAGCGTTGAATATCAATGACACTACAATTCAACCTCCACAAAAGTTTCATTAATTGCAATTTGTAATGGGTTGTTTGAAGCAATTTAAATATTTTTTATTCTTCATTTTCATTTAATCTCCTTTTGTGCTTGGTCTCCTAGTTATTTCCTACTACCACTTTTTGACCTGAAGCTCTGTGTTTTCTTTTCAAGCGGATTCTTCAACATTTTCACCTAGGATTTTGTTGTGGTTTGTGTTTAATGAGTATGTAATAATTTTCACATTTTTTGTTTAGTTTTCATGCACTTAATGTGTTTAGGGTTTTTATTTTCTACATTTTTAATCTGTTGTATATTTATTTTTGTAACATGCCCAACAAGATTTTCCTCAATAAATTAAAAATTGACATTATGAATATAAAATTTATGACATAAATCCCATAGCTATTTCCATTTAGCAATTTCATGTCCATAAATTAAAATAAAATAAATCTAAATATATATTCATTTCCAAATGTCAATAGTCAATTTACAAAGCTTGACTTGGATTTCAATGCCTCAAAGTGAATACATCAAGTACATCCATTACATCAATTTCATTAATTACATAAATGATGCAAGTACATAAATTAGGATTCCAATATAATTCTTTAGTGATAGCTTGCCTCCATTGGTGGATGAGAACTTGGTTGAGGTGCTTTTCCACCCTACCACGAAGCAATGCTTCCTCAGAATTCTTCATTTTGTCGAAGAATACCTGACCCTGCATGGAACACTTAGCAAGAGATACAATTTGCAAGGTGGAATATGTACATGCCTAACTACATGCATTTCTATCTACTATTAGAATATGCAAGTTGCGTGCTAGGTAATAAATGATATAATAGAGAGAGGATAAATATTAAATAGTCTTGTTCCATAATAATAATTAAAATGACTACAAAGCTTGGCCAAGCTCATGCTGCATAAAATGCAACTCGGGTTAGATTTGGAAAATAAAATCTACACTCTCTAGCACCCATTCTTGGAAGAAAAGCTCATATAAGTAAGGGGAATCCCTCCCTTTTTAGACCATCTATTAGCATCAACAATATTCCATCTAAAATTTGGTATAACCATCATCTATTCATCATACAACTATCTATCCGTTAAATTTCATATTACAATTCAATAATATTCCATATCTAAAGTTCTTTACTTTGCAAATGAAAGTTAAACAATCTTAATAAATGAGAAATTCAAGATTAAATTAGAAGGTATACCGCATGTGTGTGCATGTGAATAAGTGATGCATTTATGCATGTACACATATATGTCTGGAAATAACACAAAATGGAATATGTGTATACATTTTAAATATTAGAAGATAATTCTACCTTGCATAAAGGTTTCCATATTTAGATAAAGTAATAACTTCATTTAGGTATTCCATTTGATCTTTCATTAACAGCAAGTCTCAATTTAAGTACAATAAATTTTTTTTGAAATAACAGTACACTTATCTCTCATGGAAAAAAATAAAGAGTTTCATAGAACAAATTATAATTTCACTGATTATGAAATAAATCCTTCAATCTGTACAAATATTTCACTTTATATTCTTCATTCATTTTTTGACCAAAATAAGTCCACATAACATTCATTTTTTTACTATCTTATTATCTATTTAAATAAAATTAGAACACTAATAATGTGGATTGCTCTATTCTAACAACATCAATATTCAACATAGGGGAGCCGATAAGCATAATATCATGAAATTGATATCATGATATCGATGAACATCATGCACCTTTATTTTTACTTGTTAATTATGGTGCTATGGTTCAACCAATCATAGTGAATGCACCATTCAATGATAAGCATCAAGTGAATACAATACAAATATGCATTACATAGTGAATCTTAAATGACAGTGAACACATATATACATATATATACATGTATATATAAGTATATTTACATATAAATATCATAATATCTCATAAGAGAGTAACGATTCAATTAACACAATATAACTCATGGCCTAAGATGGTCAAACTTAGGCGACATCTCCACCACCTTAAGCATTTGTTTAACATCATACACGTTCAACTGAGGGTTATCCATGGAACATTTGGATCATTCATAACCCCCCTTTTATCTGTACAGGGAAAGATTGTGGATGGCTTATGAAACAATAGGGAACGATAAATATATCATTCAGCCCTTACTTTTAGCAAGGCCTGATTCACACATTCACCTCACCGAAATGGTGGGTGTGATAACAATACAGTTGGTGCAATGCATCCCAATCATTTGCAGATAGGGTAACATGGTGATATGAATCACTTGGCTAGCATTAGATAGAAGATTATAGAGCTCATAAAGAAAGAAATAACCATTGATGATACCAATCATTCGACCATATAGTGCTACTCAAGCAGTAAATCAAGCTCCATGATGGTGTCAATCTTACACATCAACTATGAAATATACATAATGGATTTAATCAATAATTGAAATGCAAACCCAAACCCATCATGGGTGTTCAACCCAAACCTGTGCGTGCAAGGTATCCAAAATATGGGGCTAACACACAGTGGCTCAGCCCCAAAGCATGGCTAATAGTGTAAAATGCATGGTTGGAACTACCATGACCAAAATACAATTTACAGAGCCACGAGTTTTCTATATTTCAAGAGCACAGTTTTCAAGCATTCCAAACACAATAAAATGCACAAACCATTCAAAATATATCTTGAGGTATAATACGTTTCAATAGAAGGGAAACATCAAAAGTAGCATTCAGGATTACCTCTCTTCGATGCAAATCCCTGTGCTTTTTCCTCAGTTGTAATTGGAAACAACGCCCTTTTCGGTCATCTTTTCCCTTTCTCTATCAATCTTTCCTTCACTTTTCCTAGCTTTTTGCTACATTGCCTCCATCAAATCATCCCCTCTCTGTGAGAATATCTTCATTGCTATCTTTGGTGTTAGTGGTCATTATTCTTCTGCCCATGCCACTTTCAATTAGCCACCCGCTTCCTTCCTTTTCTGAGTGTTTAGGGGTTGGATCCCTCCACATCATTATGGGCGTTATGCATGAAACAACACTCTCATATTTTTTTGAAACTTATCGTATAATTTATATATTGTATATCTATATATATATACCCATATATATGTGGTTTCACCCACATATATATATATATATTTGTTTGATCCTATATATATATAGAACTTCACAAGCATATACTTATCTTATCTTTCCCATTTCTTTATCAAGAATCTATTTTTTTGAATTCATCTAAAGAATAAGTATTATGTTCATTCTCCTTATGATAATTGTATATGATCAAATGCATTTCTAATACTATTCTATATCAAACTTTGAGATAAAAAGAGTAAGAAAAGGATGCATTAGATTCATTTCTTTCACAAGATTGCTCATTTAACCAAATTTTAAATCCATACAAACAAGAATGATATTTATCGATTATAGACAAATGCCAATTTCATGGTCTACTATGGTGTGTGAGATTCCAGATTCCATTCTCACTTATCGTTTATCTTTTGGCTAAGCATTCCTACCTCAACCACGTTCTCTCTCTTCAACCTATTCATACACACACATGTTATTGCACTTACCAACTTTATCAGTAACCTTTAACCAATAATCCTTACAAAATAACTCTTTCTTTTAAATCATAAAATTGCAAGATAATTATTTTTCAGATACCATTGTATTTATCACATCTATAAATATTAAATGATAAATTCCATTTTCCAAATACTTCAATTAATTCAACATTATTAAATTTAAATAATGAAACTGAGATGTGACATCCTTCCCCACTGGAAAGAGACATCATCCTGATGTCTGAACAAATAAAATTGATTCGCATATATTCATGAAATCATACTTTTTTCAAGCCAAAACATCATAACATACAAATCCAAAAAATTTAAGCAACTATATAGAAAATCATCAATAATATATCTAAGAAAGAAAATGAGGAAACAAGAATTCTATCTCCTCTACATCCCCCCATGTAGCATTATCCTTAGAATATTGATCCCATTGAACCTTATATTGAACAATGTCTCTATTTTGCAACTTGACGTTGTGTCTGTCCAGAATTATAATGGGCTCCACTAGCACCACTCCTAGATCCTCCACCTATAAAGAATGCCAATAAATTATATGAGATGCATCTGGGTAGTACAGTTTAAGCAAAGAAACATGAAACACATAATGGAGTTGAGCTAGAGTAGGTAGTAGAGCATGTTTGTATGCAACTAGGTTGATTACTTCCAACACAACAAACGAGCCCACATATCTCAGAGAAAGCTTAGTTGATTTCCCAAGATTAATGGAGCTCTTATGTTGCTTGACTCTTAGAAAGACCTTATCCCCAACTGCAAACTATCTAAAGGTTCTATTTTGATTAACATAGCTCTTTTTTCTATCTGTCACCTCCTTCAATCTGCTCTTGATAAGTCTCATTTTCTCTTCGATCTCTTTTAGCATTTCAAGACCCACTATGATCCTATCTTCCAATTTGTCCCAATTGATGGGTGTATAACACTTTCGACCATATAGAACCTCGAAAGGTGCCATAACTAAGGATGCTTGATGGGAGTTGTTATAAGAAAATTCTACCAATGGTAGATACTCTTCCCATTTATACTACTAATCCATACAATACATTTGAAGGAGATCTTCTACTACCTGATTCACTCTCTTAGTTTGATTCTTGGTTTGAGGATGATAAGCTGAACTAAAATTTATCTTAGTCCTTAATGTTGCATTCAAGGTTTTCCATAACCTTGATGTCATCTATGTATCTCTATCGGATATAATGGTTTATGGTACTTCATGTAAGCGAAAGATCTATTGGAAAAATTTCTTATCCAAGGTCAATGATCCATCCTTAAGATTCCCTAGAATAAAATGTGCCACCTTAGTCAACTTATCAACTACTACCAGAATGACATCATGTCGATTCTTACTTAGAGGTAACCCCTGTACAAAGTCCATACTTGTCTCTTGTCATTTGTACTCAGGTATACCATGAGGGTAAAGAATCTGTGTTGGATGCATGTGCTCAACCTTAACTCACTAACACTCCAAGCACCTAGCTATATATTCGACTACGTCCTTCTTGAGTCTCATCCAATAATACAAATTTTTCAATTATGTGATCATCTTTGTAACTCTGGGGTGTCCCAAATATGGTGCATTGTGAACTTCTTCTACGGCCAACTTTCTAAGCTCTCAAAAATATAGAATATACATCCACCTTTGGTGTCTCAAGATACCATTTGATTCAATCTCATACCCATCGAATCGGTGGTTTGACGGATTCTCTTCTAGATCCTATTTTACCCTATCATAATTCTCATCTCCTTGCAAGTGTTGCATCACCTACTTTCTACAATTGGATGTCATAGAGGTCATGGCTGCTAGATGTCTTCTTCTACTAAGGGCATCTACAACTCTATTTTCCTTTCCCTTTATATACTAAATTATGAAGTCATACTCATTAAGTAATTCTAGCCATCTCCTCTAGTGTGTGTTGAGGTTTGGTTGAAGTAAAATGTATCTTAATCCCAAATGATTTGTTTTGAGATTGAATGGCTTCCCCAAAAGATAATGTCTCCACATCTACAAGGTGTGCACTATAGTTGCTAATTCCAGATCATGTGGCACATAATTAACTTCATGTTGTTTTATCTTCCTTGACTCATATGCCACTACTTTTCCATCTTGCATTAACAATGCTCCTACACCATCTCCTAAAGCATCTATGATCACTAAAAATTGTCCATTGGGATCTAGAATAGTCAACACTAGGGCTATTGTGAGCTTCTCCTTTAGGAATTGGAAAGATTGTTCACACTTCTTGATCCACTCAAACCTTTCTCCTTTATTTTTGAGAGATGTTATTGTGGTTGCAATTCGAGAAAACCCTTGTATAAATTTTCTATAATATCTAGAAAGGCCCATAAAGCTTCATACCTTTGTCACACTCTAAGGTGCCGACCATTCCATGATTGATTTTATCTTCTTGGGATTCATGAAGAATCCCTTAGCTAAGATAATGTGGCCTAGGTAATGCACCTTGTCTTGATAAAATGAGCACTTAGATAGCTTTCCAAAAGCTTCTTTTCTCTCAGACGTTGTAAGACTATCCTCAAGTATCGATCATGTTCGTCAATAGAATTGGAATAAATCAAAATGTCATCAATAAATATTAGGAAAAAATCATCCAAACAGTCTTGGAATACACTGTTTATAAGATTCATGAAGGTTGCGGGTGCATTGGTCAATCCAAATAGTACAATGGTGAACTCGTAATGTCCATACCAAGTTTGAAAATCAATCTTTAGAATATCTTCATCCTTTATTCTCAACTGATGATAACCAGATCTGAGATATATTTTTGAGAATAATGTCACTCCCTTCATCTGATCAAATAATTCATCAATCCTTGGAAGAGGGTAGAAATTCTTGATGGTCACCTTGTTCAACATCTGATAGTCAATACATAGACACAAGGTTCCATCCTTCTTTTTCACAAAGATAATCGGTGCTCCCCATGGTGACACACTGGCTCTAATAAGCCCTTTGCATAACAAATCCTATAACTAGGCTTTCAATTCATAAAGCTCTATAGTGGTTATCATGTGTGGGGCCTTAGACAAGGCTCAGCTCTTGGCACAAGATCAATGGAGAAATCAAATTCTCATTTTGGAGGCATCTTGGTGAGATCATCAAGAAACACATCTCAGAATTCTCTAAGGATTGGATAATCATCTAGGTATGGTTCCTCATTTTCGGGTTCACTAACATGCACAACATAAATGACACAACCATTCCTTTGAGCCCTCTTGACTGCATAGCTGAAATTTTCCTAAGCTCCAAGAGTTTTTGTATCGCATGTATCTCAACTAGGTACCCATAGTCATCCAGAAAACTCACCATCTTATCCTCATAATTTACAATGGTTTTGAGCTTATTTAACTAGTTGATTCCCAATATTACATCATAGGATCCTAGAGGTGCCACGTAGAGGTCAACTTGGGTCAGGAAGTTAGGAAGTTCTAACACACTGCAAAAGAAGCATGAATCTACTTCATGCTCTACTTGATTTCCATACTGAAAAGACCATGAGTTTTCCAAATATCTAGGTCAAATGAGCAGCTTAGTAATCATTCTGGGATCTATAAAACATTCGGTAGCTCCAATATCTATCAAAATAGAAATAGTTCAGCTATAGAGCTTACCCATCAATCATATTAGAGAAGATTGATACTCTACTTGCATGTTATCCACCACTGCATGGATCTTGTGTTGCGGGGTCTACTACTAGTTTCCTTCCTTCCATGATTTTAAATTCTGACAGAAATTAGATGCATAGTGGTCTCCCCCACAAGTGTAACATCTATCATGTGATCCTTCCTGACCTTCATACCTATCCTCTTTTGAGTACCTCTAGTTACTATTCAAGTTGTCATTGCTCTTGTTATCCCTTTAATTCCTTCCATCTTGGTTGTCTTCTTCCTTTTTTGAAGGGTAGCCTTCTCTTTTCAAATTTTTGATCTAATAGGACTTATTTCCCTTCTATCCACCACCCTTCTGAAACTTTTTTTTTGAATCAAGGCTTGGATTCTAAACCCTTGTGAAGATTGGACAACTATTGCAACTTTTATTGTTGCTTAATGGCCTTCTCAAAAGCTTATACTATCGTAAGTGGATTGTGGAGGTCCACTCAACTCTAATGTAGGGTCTCAATCCCATTATAAACTTTCAAATCCAAAAATGATCATCGGATTGGTACTGTGGCACATACTTGAGCAAGTTGGTAAACTTCTCCTAGTACTGAACTATAGTCAAGCCACCCTGGGTTAGATTTTGAAATTCAGTCATCTTTTTGTCAAAGAAAAGTTGTGCTAGCCACCTCTTCCTAAAAGATTGGAGTAAAAAATCCCATGTAATCTCCTCTGACAGAATTCTCCCTTCTACTTTCTTTTTGTCCCACCAAGTAGCTTCCTCTCCAAGAAATTGATATGTCGCCCAAGCAGCCTTGGTTTGGTTTGAAAAGTTGCAAAGCCCAAAGTATTTTTCCATCTCTATGATCCAAGCCTTAGCTCCATCTTCAATGGACTTGGAATTGAATTTCAACGGTGCTACCTTTTTAAGATCCTTCCCTAGTTCATTCTTAATTCGACCCTAATTAAGATCCCCTTGGGCCCTTTCTCCTTGGTCAGGCACCTCATTCCTAATATTTTGTTCTTCCCGCACCCCTCAAACCTCTTGTTCCAAATGGTCCATCTAGGTTTCTTCCAGATTCAAGAGTTCTAGGATTTGGTCTAGCCTCTTGCTTGGCCCATTGTCCTATTTGCTATTGCCCACTTCTTGTCTCGTGGTCACCATAATGACTCACACTCGACATGCATCATCGTCACATTTAGCATATCTTAAAACAAGGTTTTTATGTTTAAACTATAGCATCTACACAATATTATGTACACAACATGCAATCTGAAAAAGATATAAACGTTCATTCACATCAAAACAAGTCTTTAAGTTTTGTGCACTTGATCAACAAAAAAAAAAAATCTTTATTTATATTAAATATAGATTTACATTGATCCTTATTTACAAAAAAAATCCATTCTAAGAAGTTCCCTCATTATCGAAAAGAGGAAACTCCTCTAGATCCTCATATGAGTTTACATTATCCCTCTTGGGTGAGGCAAGACATGCGCACAAGCACTCCTCTCTATTCAATAGAGGTGCATTAGGTCCACATCCTATTGGCCAATCTCTAAATGCAAAGGGTTTCTTATCCTTAGGAGTTCATTTGAACTTCTTAATCTTTTTTTCTCTCTCCAACTTGAGACGTGTGAGGGTGTGTGCTAAAGTTTCTTCGTCAGGAATCTCAGGCTGGTTCTTGGGTTTGGGATTTTCTTTGATAATGACTGGCTTCTTTGAAGCCCTAATGGTATTTCCCTTCTTTCTTCCTAACTTGGACCTTCCCATTTCTTGCAACTAATTTAGTTTTGGTTATTGGCTAGGTAACTCAAATCTAGTTAAGGGTCTACTATTCCCTAGTTCAACCATCGTGGGCTCATAGGCCTAGAGTTGAACCTTGGGCTATGATACCAAATGTAACATTCCCAAATAGATTTTCCTCAATAAATTAAAATTTGACATTATGAATATAAAATTTATGAAATAAATCCCATAGCTATTTCTATTTAGAAATTTCATGTCCATAAATTAAAATAAAATAAATCTGAATATATTTATTTCCAAATTTTAATAGTCAATTTATAAAACTTGACCTGGAATTTAATACTTCAAAGTCAATACATTTGTAGAAGAGGGGGACCAACCACACCAAGCCTCCAGGTCATGGAGAGCCGAGAGAAAAAGGCTTCCCTAATCTACCTCAGGTTAGATAAGAGTTCTTACTTCAAGGATAGAGAATGAAGAGCACTCTCAAGTGCTTATGTCACCCTACTAACCCAAGAGTCTGAATGGGGCTAAATGAGCATACTTCTAGAACCCAAACCATATCTCAGACAACTCTCTACCTGAGGATAGGAGCATAGGTCAAGGACAACAATGTGATGCATTGGCATCTCTATGAAGCACTGGCATCTGTATGGATAGAAAGCACAAAGGCACAATAAAAGGAACAAAATCCTACTAAATACTTAGAGATTAAGGTTTAAAATACTAACTAGAATGATAATAAATAGAATAAGTGAAGTAACTAGAAAGATGATAAAGGGGATGCCAAAAGAAAAGGTGATGAAGATTAACTCATGAAGAGTCTAGTTTTCCAACAAGATCCACACAAACACATACCTATACATAGCCAAGAGAGGAAAAATGTTGGGACTATATAGGGGTTTTCTATAATCAAACCCTTGTTTTGGTGTTTCCACCTCCACAGAAAACTAGAAAATCCACAAGATAGAAAATATGATAAAGAGAACAATAGAAAAGATACTGAACAATAACAATAACACTATGCTACGTAAATCAAGAAACAATATCACCTTCTCAATCAAGGTGTCCTCAAGCATGTAGAGGAGGATGCAAGCTTGGTAAGGTCTACGTTGTAGCAATAACAAAGAATTAGACCCTCAGGACACCAAGTCACAACTCCAAGGATGGAAAGAGTGTAGCACAAAGTAGAGAAGATGCGTGAAGGCTCAAGGAAATTGCTCAGGAGATCAAGCTAGCATGTGGAAATATGAAGTAGATGGATTGAACTACTAAAGAGATGAAGTGCATGTGAAAGATAGGCATTTGAAGATGAAAAGGGAGGGAAAGAGATGTTGTCAATTTGGAAAGAAGGCGTAAAGGCATTATGCTTCATCGCCAATGGAGAATGTAACATATCTACAGATACCAAAGGTAGGAATTTTCCATGGATGACAGTGTTCCGCACAGACATTCACACACCATGTGTGCGTCCCTAATAGAAATTCCCCCACCGACACAAGAGACAAGCACCAAGTGGATGCATTGCAGATAGGTGATGTGGAATTTCTTATTCAGGTCTCATTTTCCTAAAGTGGAGGGTGTAAAAGGGGAATTTTCAAGAGGACTGTAAATTCACGCCTATACATTTTTCCCCCATTTTAGTGAGCATGAGTACCAATAAATGTTCAATAAAGTAGATTGAAAGAGTTTAGGAATGTTGATGCAGGAGCATCTAGGGTGTAAGAGCAATCTTGCATCACCCAAAAAAAATGTTGTTTTCTTTTCAACAAGGGCTAAATTTGGTAGGGTTACTATTTTTAGTAAGTTTTGATTTATGCACGGTTGGACACAAAAACTTACACAGACCTCCAAAATAGTAAATTGAAGCCAATGGCAAAGAAATCACTTCAATACCATTTTGTCATTTGAGAGATATTAAAATTTCAATTTCTGAAAATCCTATTAAAATCTTCGAAGTCAATTTTGAGGAACTCAAAGACTCTAGATGGGCCTGAAAATTGGCAAAAAATGAAAGTAGCTGGCCTATAGACTCTACTTTCTAGCACATCTCTAGAGAGCTTTCCAAAAAGGTATTATAATAGAAAATTCGACAGTTGGATTAAAAGTTATGACCCCGCGAAGTTGTACTACCAAAATTAATAAAATTTCAAAATATCTTCTTCATTTCGAAGAAGAACAAGATGCAATAGATCTAGATCAATTCAAATTATTTAAGGTCATCTCTAAGATTGGGAAAAGGCCAAAGATCGATTTTTCTACATTTTATGGAAATATTAACCCAGAAGAGTTGATTGATTGGATCAACAATATGAGTACTTTGAATATCAGGAGGTGGAAGATCCCGAGAGGGTCAAATTTGCAAAGACCAAGCTAAAGGGTCATGCAAATATTTGGTGGAAAGAGGTACAACTAGAAGGAAATCAAAGAGGAAAAGATAAAATAACTAGATGGGATCAGATGGTGGACAAATTAAAATGGCAGTTCATTCCTATGGACTATGAGCTAGATTTGTTGAAGAGGGTGCAAGGGTTGAAACAAGTGGGGAAATCTATCAAGGAGTATACATAAGAATTTTATTGTGTCTTGATCAAAACATGCCATTTTGAGGTCAACAAGGAGAAAGTTTCCCGTTACATAAATGGGTTGAAGCCAAGTATTTAAGAAAGACTTGAGTCTAGTAAGAATGTCTACCATTGAAAATGCATATCAGTTTTCTTTGAAGGTAGAAGAAATTTGAATATAAGGTTTGAAAGCAAGCAAAGAGGTGGAGGTCGCGATGGAAAGACTAGTGGATGATCATATGGAGGTCGAAATGAAGAACAAAAGAAAAGTGAAGGATCTAGTAGTAGCTAGAACCAGAAAGGAGATAACACCTAACATCCTCATGATTAAAATAATGGAGACCAAAGAGGAAGAGGAAGACCTGGATGAGGATCGAGAAGGGGCAGCTTCTGTGGAAGTTGTTTCCAATGTGGAGGACATAGAGCATATGAGTGTCCCCAACATCAAGGAAGGACTAATAGAAGACCAGAGGATAATGCACAATTTGCACATATGGATGAAGATGTTGAGTCTTCACATTCTAATAATGCAAATAGAGGAGAGGTTCTGATTACCAGAAGAGCCTTGTTGAATGAGGAGAAACAACCAACCCAAAGGAAAAAAAAATTACACCAAATGTAAGTATGAAGGTAAAGTTTGCAATGTTATTATTCATGTAGTATTGATAATATTGTTTCAGAAGAGATGGTTATTGCGGTTGGAGAGAAGGCATCTGAATCCATACCGGATTGCTTGGTTGCAGAAAGACCATAAGGCTTTGGTAAATGAACAATTTCTAGTAAATTTCAAGATTGGAAATTACCATGACGAGGTATTGTGTGATATTATTCCTATGGATGTTTGTCATATGTATTTGGGCAGATCATGGCAGTTTGATCAATGAGCAATACATGATGAACATTCCAACACCTATTCTTTGATAAAGGATGGAGTTCATCATAAGTTGAAGCCCTTGAAAGAGGTAGAGGAAAAGGTATATAGTAATGCAAGAATTTGTTTGGTTGATGGAAGAAAGTTCCTAGAAGATATGAGGCATGAGCATATGTGTTTTGCACTAATCCCTAGAGTTTATAAAGAAGATGCTAATGAAGTATCGGTAGAGGTTTCAAACATGTTGAATTAGTTTTAGGATATTGTTTTTGATAACGTACCTGAAGGTTTGCCTCTAGTAAGGAATATTAGCCATTAGATGGATTTGATTCTTGGAGCCAACCTACCAAATAAGGAAGCCCATCAAATGACTCTAGCAGAGAATGAAGATTTGAACAAACAATTGCAAGAGTTGTTGCGAAAGGGATTGATTTGAGAGAGTTTGAGTCCATGTACAGCACCTGCAGTACTAGCACCAAAGAAGGATGGATAATGGAGGATGTGTACAGACTCCCAATCTATCAACAAGATTACTATCAAGTATAGATTTCCCTTGCCAAGGATGGATGACATTATGGATTATTTGAGTGGAGCTGAGTACTTCACAAAGTTATATTTGAAGAGTGGATACCACGAGATGCAGATTAGAGAAGGAGATGAATGGAAGACATCCTTCAAAACCAAGGATGGCTTATATGAGTGGTTATTCATGACCTTTGGGCTAACCAATGCACCGAGCATATTTATGTAGCTTATGAATGAGGTATTGAAAGAATTTTAAGGAAAAATTGTCATTGTTTATTTGGATGATCTTTTGATTTTTATTTAGACATTGGAGGAGCACATGATGCATATCTGGAGAGTTTTTGAGAAGCTAAGGGAAGAGAAGTTGTTGATTAATTTGAAGAAATCTAGTTTTGTGAAGAGGGGGTTGGTGTATCTGGGATGTTTTGTTTCAGTAGATTGTCTTAAAATGAATCCAAAAAAGGTGAGAGCTATAATTGAATGGCCTACCCAAAGGAGTGTTATAGAGGTAAGGTCATTTCATGGTCTAACAAGTTTTTCTAGAAAGTTTATTAAGAATTTTAGTACTATTTTTACACCTATAATTGAAGCAATGAGAGGGGATAGAAAGGATTTTAAATGGACTGTAGGAGAAACAAAGAGTTTTGATATGTTGAAGAAGAAATTCATAGAGAAACCTATTTTGGAACTTTCATATTTTAATAAGGTCTTTTAGGTAGATTGTGATGCTAGTGGCACTACCATAGGAGTTGTTTTAAGTCAAAAAGGTAAGCCTGTTGCCTATTTTAGTGAGAAGTTGAATGATGCTAAGAAGAAATATTTTGTCGATGATCAGGAGTTTTATGCTATAGTTCAGGCTTTGATGAAATGGAGACACTATTTGTTGCCAAAAGAATTTGTTTTATATACTGATCAGTAGGCTTTACAATATCTCAATAGTCAAGGAAAGTTAAATCAAAGGCACTTAAAATGGGTTGAGTTTTTACAGAGTTATATTTTTGTTCTGAAGCATAGGAGTGGAAGGTCAAAAAAAGTTGCAGATGCCTTGAGTAGAAGGAAAAAAAATTTGATAGATATGAATATAGAGGTTTTTAGGTTCAATGAACTTAAGAGTTTGTATCCTAAAGAGCCAAACTTTGCAGAAGCTTGGAAAGCTTGTTTGGAACCTGTTAGATTGGACAGGACAAGATGGTTGGATTTCCTAATCCAAGATGGGATGTTGTTTAAAGGAAGCCAATTGTGCATCCCAAGGATTTCTATGAGAGAGAATCTAATCAAGGAGAAGCATAGTGGAGGATTGGTTGGAAATTTCGGTCGAGATAAGACAATTGGTCTTGTTAGTGAGAATTATTACTAGCCATAGCTATAATAATATGTGAATTTTTTGGCACAATATTACCTTCTTTCCTACTCCTCGATTTTGAATTGACTATGTGCATGGTTGACTGTGCATCAGGGGTACCTCTCAGTCCCCCACCTTTGTCCAGATTCTCCCTTCGACACATGTGGCACCACTTTTGGGGCCCTCCCCAGTGTTGTCTACTTTTCAAGATCTTGTGATTACTATTTAGCCTGATCTTGAGGTGCCAGAGCTCCACGCTTCCCTGTTATCCAATGTTTGGAAAGATGTGTTGACTAACAAAGGCTTGTCCCCTATGGTTTCTCCCTGTTGTGCTTCTGCGGAGATTACAATCTTAGGCAATGATTTTTCCATTTTGGAAGTTACCAGCTACAAGTTATCTTCTTCCATGGAGTTGGCGGTTGTGGGAAAGTTTCTCTCCTTTTATACCTCTATGGATATGGTGAGAAGATGGGTAGGTGTGAAATGGTGCTTGAAGGGTAGTGTTGGTGTATGCAATATGGCAGGTGGTCTCTTTTTGTTTAAGTTTATGAATGAGGTGGATTTGGTCTTTGTTCTCTTATTGGGCCCCTAGGTTTATGGGAAACATGCATTGTCCTTATGCCATTGGAAGCCAGGTTTTAATCTTGATGTCGATCTTCGCAAATCGGCTCTGGTATGGATTCGTCTCCTAGTTCTTCCTCTGGAATACTAGGATGAATCTGTCTTTCGGTGCATCGGGGATTCTCTTGGTCAGTTCATTACCTCAGACTCTATCACTATGTCCATGTCCATGTTATTATTTGCTTGCTTTTGTGTTAACATTGATGTTAAGAAGACTCTTCCCAATTCTGTGAAGCTTTGTTCTGTCTTTGGTTCATGGGTTCAACCTGTTTGCTATTAGAATGTTGTGATTTATTGTCAAAAGTGTGCTAAACTAGGACACCTTATCATGGACTATAAATCCTTGATAAGGAATATCCCCTTTCCCAGTGCTCCATCAGTGGAGATCCCTTCGTATGGTTTCCCCTTTGAATCAGATCTACATAAGATTATTGAGTCCCCGGCTAAGCCTATGCCTGTTGACCCAGTGATCCCAGTGTTGCCTTCAAATTTAGTTCCAACTGATGAGACTTTGATTCCCTCTGAGCCCCTTGTTCTGGCTTTGTAGGTATCCTCGACTTTAATTTCATTCCCAAATGGTATGGAGGATGGTGAAATTTGGGATGAAGTAGAGAAATTTGTTTCACCCAGTCATGGAAAGGTGGTGGAGACAGTTACAGCTCAAGTACAAAATGTGGAAAAAGAGTTCTAGTCAACTCCTAAGAAGAAAGGAAAAGAAAATAAAGTAGATGCAGGTGGGGATTCAAAACTAGGTAGGCCCAACCAGCATTCAACCAGGCTCAGAGAGACAACAAAAGATATTGTGATAGGAAAATAGAGGACATTGGATGTGTCCTCAAAGAAAAGTTCTAAATGAAAGTCTTATCTTGGAATGTGAGAGGACTAAACAAACCCCATAAGCAGTTGGCTCTGAAGAATTATGTTTTGGAACATAAGGTTGATATACTACTTCTCCAAGAAACTAAAATGAAGAAAACAATTTTTGATCCTATAGCCAAGTATATTTGGCTAAATGCCCTCTTTTCTTGTAGTGATGCTGATGGGGCATCTGGTGGTTTGGTAGTGCTCTGGAATCACTCTTGATTCTATGGCTTTAAGTTGTTCCAGGGTAGGAACTATATTGGTATAAAGTTCTCCAATGCTAGGGGCTCTTGGTTCTTGATTAATGTTTATGCTCCTAATATTATGAATGCAAGGAAAACCCTCTAGCTAGAGATCTCTAATTGGATTTTGACTAATAAGGATGGTAGATGGATGGTGGCTAGAGATTTTAACTCTCCCCTTTACCCATCAGAGAAGAATGGGGGTCTTATTGATTATACTGATAGTATGTCTGATTTGGCTAACTTTCTGAATAGTTTTGGTTTGGTTGATATTGGTCTACAAGGCCAAGTGTTTACTTGGTTGAACCATCATATTGGGGCTGACCTAATCCAGGTCCACCTTGATCATTTCCTTTTCTCCCCCAATTGAATTTCTCTCCTTAATGCTAACCTATTGGCTCTCCCTAGGACTATTTCAGACCATAATCCTCTTTTGTTAATCCATTTGTATCACTCTATTGTTGGTCCTTTCCCTTTCTAGTTTGAAATAATGTTGAACTCCCATCTATATTTCTGGAATAAAGTTGTTGTCTAGTGGAATATCCTGGTGCAGGGTTCCCCGATGTTTAGACTCTCTCAAAGACTTAAACATATCAAATTGATGGTCAAGGGATGGAATAAACATGTGTTTGGTGATGTGTTCCACCAAAAATAGGTTGTGGCAGATAAGGTTAGTGAGCTGCAAAAGAAAATGGAAGAGGGTTACAATAGCATTCTAACAAGCAAGCAGGAGATGGTTGAATGTGTGGAATGGGAGAATATTTTAAAGAAAGAAGAGGTATTCTAAAAGAAGTCCAGGATTTAGTGGTTTTTTGAAGGGGGCCAAAATACCTCCTTTCATGGTCAGCCCTTAAACATCAAAAAAGGAATCAGATTAAAAAAATTTAAAATGAAGCTAGTGTGGAAGTTTCTAACCCTGTTCAGATTAGTCTTGTAGCTACTAATCACTTTCAACAGGCTTACTCTCTCCCTAATGAGGCTCTGACCCCTGGGTTGGTGGATTTGTTGTTGGAACCCCTCCTTGCTAAAATTAATCTTGTGGATAATATTACTATTCTCAGGGAGGTTACTTTTGAGGAGGTTCATTCTATTGTGTTTAGTATGGGGGCCTTTAAAGCTATGGGGCCAAATGGTTTCCCTATGGCTTTTTTCCAAAAAATTTGGGAGATTGTGGGGGAGGATCTTACCCTTGTTGCTAAAGACTTCTTTAACTCAGGTGAACTCCTCAAATATCTAAACCAAACCTTCATAGCTTTGGTCCCAAAATCTGAGGAACCTCTGACCATGTCTAATTTTCATCCTATTATTCTTTGCAATATTGTTTATAAAGTCTTCTCCAAAATTTTAGTGAACAGGTTGAAACCCCTCCTTGAGAAAATGATTAGCCCCTATCAAAAAGGTTTTGTTCTTGGCTGGCATATTATGGATGTTGCTTTATCCACCCATGAAATCCTTCATTTTATGGATCTCTTTAACAACCCTAGAATGGAATTCAAGCTTGATATCTCTAAAGCCTATGATAAAATTCTATGGAACTTCCTACCCAAAGTCCTTGGTAAGTTTTGCTTCAATCAAAAAGTTATTAAAATTATTATGGAATGTGTCTCCACTGTGAAATACTTTGTCTTGGTCAATGGAGTGTCCCAAGGATTCTTTGAGGCTGGAAGGGGAATCAGACAGGGTGACCCCCTCTCCCCTTATTTATTCATTATGGCAGCAAAAGTGTTGAGTAGGAATGTGGCTAGTCTGATGTCAGTGGGCTCCATCACAGGGGTTAGACGGGCTTCCAACCATGTGTTGGTGACCATCCAACAATTTGTGGATGATACTATGCTTTTCGGTAAAGCTTCAGTGATTGAATCCAGGAAATGGAAGGGGTATCTCAATCTTTATGTAGCTTGTTCCGGTCAATGCATCAATTATAATAAGAGTATGATCTATTTCTTCCACTGTTCTCCTAGGCTATAGGATTGTGTCACTATTGGGTTGGGTTGCGTTAGTGTCTCACTTCCCTTGGTCTACCTTGGCCTCCCCCTTACTGATTGCAAAGAAAACTTGCTAGTTGAAAAGGCTCTCTTTTGAGTCATGTGGGAAAACTTCAGCTCCTCACTGTTGCCCTTCAGGGTATCCTGGTTTGTTTTATGTCCATGTTTAAAATGTCTAGTTATATTGCTGAGAAATTTGAGAAGATTCAACATGTCTTCATTTGGTCAAGGATTGAGGATAAAAAGAAGTTGTCTCTAGTTAGCTGGGAGAAATTTTTACATCCTAAGTTGGAGGGTGGGTTGGGCATCAGGCATGTCTTGGCTTCCAATAAGGCTTTGCTTGCTAAGGTTGGTTGGGACCAATTAAGAGATAAGAAGGATTGGTGCAGAATAATGAAATCCAAATACTTGAATAATGTCTCACTAATCAATTGTATGGAAAATGATCACCCTCGAGGATCTCTAGCTTGGAATAATATATGTAAAATGAGGAAGCTACTATTGTTTGGTCTTAAATGGAAGCTTGGAAAGGGTAATATAATTTGGTTTTGGGAGGATTCCTAGCTCTTGGATTCCCCTCTGGCTGATTCTGAATTCAAAAATTTGATGGAACCTACATCTAGATTCTTTGGTAGGAATGTGGAGGATTATATTATTGTTTCTCAAGGGGATAGGTGTTGGAAAGTCATAGGTTCATGTGGCCCTCTCTCCCCTAACCTGCAAAGTCTCACTTCTTCCTTATAGATCTTTCTATCTCAGTTCAAACTTCCTTTGTCTCCTATTGAAGATAATTTCTTTTGGACTACTGATAGTAAAGGTGATTTGACTGTTTGAACGGCTTATGGTATGCTGACTGATAGGGGTATCCAAAGTAAGTTATGGAAGATGGTCTAGAACTGTCATCTAATCCTTAAGATAAAATTCTTTTGGTGGAAAACCTGCCACAACAAGATCCTTACCCAAGATAATCTAAGGAGGGGTTTCCAAATCCTGAACAGTTGTTTGTTATGCAAAAATAATGAAGAATTGGTGGATCATATGCTTTTGTGTTGTTTGTTTTCTATTGGTATCTAGGAGATGGTGTTTCAAATGTTAGGGACACACTGGACTTTGAATAATGATTTGGTGTCTTTGTGGATAATGGGCCTTTTCATCACCCCCTGCCTTTAGAAATTTGGAGGAAAATCCCACCTATCATCTACTAGTGTATTTGGAAGGAAAGGAACAATAGAGTGTTCCATGATACTGAGAAGAGCCTGAAGGAAGTTTTTGGGTGTGATTCAAGACTAATATCTGAAAGTCTCTCCTTGCTTAAGTGGAAGCCACCTAACACTACCCCAACTGAGAGGGAGATCAAAATGACTAAAGCCTGGAATATTGATCTTGGGGTTGATTCCTTTGATAACTCCAAATCTATTACTAGGAAAAAAACTATTAAAAAAAGTTTTCTAGAGGGTTAGTTTAAACTTAACTTTGATGGTGTAGCCAAGGAGAACCCTGGTCCAGCTAGCATAGGCGAAGTCATAAGGGATTTTTGGGGTAACTTGGTCATAGGATTTGCTAGTGATATTGGTATCCAATCTTCAATGGTGGAGGAGGCTCGTGCACTGCTAAAGGGTGTTGAGATTGTTGTCACTTTGGGCATTAGGTTCCTTGAGATCGAGGGGGATTCTAAAAATGTGATTGAATCTATTAATAAGGTTCGCCAACTCGGCTGGAAATTATAGGACATTCTACTAGATATTAATATTTTAATCTCAAATCTTGATGGGTATCACCTACCTCATACTTTCCAGGAAGGTAATCAGGTGGATGATGGCTTCGCCAACCTAGGGTCCACCTAGAAGGTATTCAAGTGTTGGAGGAAAATTGAGATTCTTCTAGAGTCCATCCAAAGGCTAATCCTCTTGGAGTAGAGGAATCACTCTAATTTTAATCATTAATTGGTCTTGCTTTTTTAGGAACAAGTGGCATTCCCTGACAAATCATTGGCTAATTTGGTCCTAGTGGGATGAGGTGTTTGTGGTCACGTGGGTCACCAAGTGGGTTATCCTTCTTATGATTACTATTGGTGGGGCCCCTAACACTTGCAAGCTTTCATAATAAATGGTACAACAAATCTCTCCAAATCTTATGGAGGTTAAGTACAAGATTTTATATTGCCTTTTCTCTTAATAATTTCAAATTAAGGCATCTTTTGCACCTCAGATTTTATCAAATGTACTGGAATATTTCAAATCTTCCCCCCACATTTAAATGGTTTGGAAATGTGTATAATTCTTGCAATTTGATGAGATATGTGTTATAATTTTTTCACACAGCTCAAATTGACAAAGCTGGTTAATTAAAGTTCATTTTAAGGTGAAGAATTTCAGTTTAATTCTACAGATGTTTTAACCATTGCAAATATTTAAGTTTTTTAGTTTTAATAAGTGCAATGTGTTTTAGTTTCTATTCATTATTTGTAGCATTAAGTATTGCATGAAAATTAAAAAAAGTGTTTTCATTCTATCATTCATTCACAATGTTCCATACATTGTTTGTAAAAAGAGGAAAGTACAGAATTGAACAAGTATTTCACAAATGTTGTTTTGTATTCATTAGAGAAAAAAGAATAATGAAATGTCCCACACAAGTTGTGGGAGTAGCTGAACAATGGATCATAAAGAATATTCTACACTACTGAAGATAAAAGAGAGAGAAGAGCATGTAAGAAAGAACATAATCATCATTGTTTGGTTATGCCTTCGAGTTATCTTTAGAGTTGTCCATTCTTCCTTGATTTCATGCTCCAAGTGAACCTACAAGAGATTATAAAGTTTGTTAGAGCTCAGACTATGAACCTTCCTACATGATTGATCAACAGTAATGTAGAATATTGTTTATGATGCATTGAAACAACTGATTAAAAGCAAGAAGTGTGCCAAAGAATACCAAGGAGAAAATATCATGAGATACTTTTGAATTTATTTTTTTAATCTAACATTGTTTGTTTATTGTGTAGGTATAGGAAAAGCCATGTTGCTGATTTGTTTTAAAAATCTTATGGCATGTGGCATAAAACGGGCTCCCACATGGGTTGAGACCCAACATGCTACCCCTCAACATTCCATGGAGGGGTTTTAGAAAGGAAGCAATTCAATATTTCTCAAGGAGGTATACATCTAAAGGAGTGCATCAAAGTGCCATGAGAACTCAAGCAAGTGATCATCTAGGACAATAAAGTTTGATAGTGCAATGAATTGAAGATCATAGAGGACCAATTACTCAAGTGAATTACCATCAAGTGCATCATCACAAAATGAGATAGTGAATGGGCATACATAATTCCTTGTTTACAAGTCATCAATAGCAACTGAAGCAATTTGAGAAGCTTTAGAACACCCCCATCATGGTGTGTATTTCGAAATATTCTATGCATAAATCAAAATTTCATGCTAACATTTTCTACTTAGGAGATAAAAATGCATGAAGAGTACAGAGGAGAGGTTGACTCCATCAAAAATAGAGTGAAAAGTGGCTACAAGTAAAGCATGAGAGTTAAATAAGTGAAGGAAAGAAGCACCGGTGAACTAAAATGAAACACACTAGTGTTTGAGTTGAGTGCAGTATGAAACAACATCATTAATGAAGGTATTTTTTGCAAAAAATTAAGCTTTTTTTTATTACTTTTGGTGTTACAAATGTAAAGGAGGATCTCATTACACTGCTTCATAAAATTGTGGTAAAATTTGGAGCTGAAAGTGCATTTTCTGAAGTATTCAAGTGCATAAAATGAGAGACAATAAACGGCATAGAGACCTATAGAAGACACCATGGTGGATAAAATCAACCTTGCAAAGTGAATGAATGAAATGAGGGCATCAATATGCAATGCATTGAGGGTAAGTAGAAGTTTTATGTGTGTTCATTAAGCAAGTGTGTGCAACAATATGGAAGCCATGTTAAACAGTACAAGAGAATGACCTATTCAATTAAGAGTAATTTATGTGCAAAGAAACATCTACATTCTAAGAACAAGCATGTTAAAATGAAGTCATTGCATTATGAAAGTAAACAAATAAAGTCACAATAATGAGCACATACATTGAAGTTTTTTGCTTCTTAAAAATAGTGAGTTTATGCTACAATTTCTTTATGAAGACAAGTGAAAAATGCCCAATCTGAACTTTTAAGAGAAAAACCACATGGTGTGCATTAAAAAGATTCAAAATGTAGAGAAATGGAGGTATTTCAAGCTCAAATACAGATGGCAAGTGAGCCTAATTGAACTCTCATGGCTGCGGCCTGAGAACAAATTGCTTTCACAAATGATGTTTCATACTGCACTCATTAATGATGCAAAATGATGGTGGAAACTATGTTTGGAAGCAGTTTTGTAGCTAGGGTTTTCCCCATGCCCTAATCTAAATGTGACTTTTGTCACATTTTTTTTATTTTTCAAACACTTTGATAATGCCTTGTTGCCTAGGTTGAACAAATGCCTAAGGCATTTTCTTGTAGTAATTTTTTTTAAGAAAATAAAATTTAAAACCATACACATTGCCCCTCTCACTAGGGTAAGCTTCTTCAATGCCTTAGAAACATTTCATGCACCTTTCCTTGTGAAAATTATAACAGTGACCTTAGGCCCTTTGTTTTTGCCTAGGTCTTGAACATGCTAGAGTTTCCTTTGGAGTTTGAGTCATCATAAGACATTGGGGGCCACAATTTTTTTATGATTTTTTGTAGAAAAATCAAGAGCATTCAAATCCTTAGTTTAATATTTTGATTTTTACACAAAATTGCAAAAATTGGAGTAATTGGAGATCAATTGTAAAAAGTCAAATGTAATCAAGCTTTCTATTTTTGTTTCCTAAAACTGCAAGCTATAGAACACTGATTAAGCAATGTTTCTATAAATTGCTTAGTTAGTTGTCATTTAAATGCAGTTAGATGATGCACTTGAGTTGACAACAAGACTTTCCATTTTTATTTGATTTCTCAGGCGGATTTGAGAAAATGATGACAAATTGGACTTTCTATTTTCAGTTCTTGAGTTGTTTGCACCTATTTTTGAGGATTTTTGGATGGACACTTTGGAGATGGAAAGTTTCCATCTTTTTGAGGCAGTTTGGAGTAGATTTTTGGTACTATTTTCTAGGATTTTTCTTGAGCTCAAAAATGCAGATTGAGTTGCTTTTTGGAGAGGCAGTGAACCATATTTTTCTATTTTTGCACCATGGATGTCACTTGAGGCCTATAAGTTGGAGAAATTTTGAATTTCTTTGGGTTCATAATTTTGTTTCTTGCTCTCATATGCATTGCAAATATTTTTGCAAACCTTTTTGAATCAGATCTTGATGTTTTACTCCTTCAATTTCAATATAAGCAACAAATTTTTCCTTTCCCTTTTTCTTGTCATGTTGTTATAGTGATAATTTCATGATTGTTTGTGATTCAAAGTGGTGAATCCTTCTATTGTCTTGTTGTTGTGGGTTGTAGGCAAGAATTGCAGATAGTTCAGGTAACATATTGTATTCAATTGTTCATGAATCTTTATGCAAAATATTATTAAGATAAATTTTCTAAGGTGCATTGTGAGAGTTAATGCTTAAGGGGAGGTTGTTGTGGGTTACGTTTAGTCAAAATCTTTGAATATCTAGTTGATCATCTTAGGTTGTAGATTTCATTTTTTAGTTTTTTTCCTTCCCCTTTCCCCTGAAAGTTCATAGGCTAGGTAATTAGCTAGAGGGAGCCAACCCAGTCTAGAGATTCACTCTCACTCATTGATTGACCCACAAAATTAGAGAGTGTTTCCATGTTGCAACAGGATAGCCAAGCTTAGCTCAACTAGGGTGCAATATGTGAAGTTAATTTCAGAGGCCATTATTACTTTTGTTTGGCTTAATATTGGGTGGTCGGGTGATGATGATAGTTCTGTGTGGAATCCATCATCAGAAAATACTATTATAACGTGTGATTATCACTATGCCTTTATTAATCATATTCATCTTGTCGGGTTTTGTAAAGTTATTTGCAATGGTATCATTTATGGTGCTCTTTTTATCATCTGGTTGTGCTTTTTGTTCTACTATGTGTTGTGGGTCACGATGGGAAATGATTTTGTTTGTACTGAGCTAGACAACTACAAGGAGTTCTGCCAGGATCCCTTGGCTTGGCATATTTGTTTAGAAGGTGGGTTAGTGCCACTAATGGAGAATCTTGTGGGCCATGATGAAATGTTGTCATCCCAGTTTGCTAGCTCTTGGAAGGATTGACGGGTCACCTTGGGTGGCATTGCTTTCAAATTCACTGAGGAGGTCATCGGTAGGGCTATTGGTCTCTCCTATGAAGGCATAAAGTATAAAAATCACACCAAATCACAAGATTTGGTGAATTTGAACACATTTTTCAAGGGTAATGAGAAGCTGGTGTAAAATCAGTTTGGATTTGATCGAGAAGTGTTGCCTCAACCATGGGATAAGGTTTGCCTAGCCATTATGAAGTATGTCACTCTCGAAGGCCGCTTCAAGGTTTATTTTTTCTATCACTTACCGTTGTTGAATCATTTAAGGCATGGGATGCTACTCAATTTTCCTTTCTTTCTACTTTCCTCTCTGGAAAGCTCCATCAAAGAAATCCAAGATTATGCCATTAACAACCCTGACTATTTTCCTCTATTACCTTTACACCAAGGGTTGATCCATAGACTTTACCATTTCCATTTGGCTTTGGTGTTGCCCAAACCAATGTCAGTTGTGAGGGTGGAAGAATTAGTTTCTCTTGAGGTTAACATTGGTAACCCTTCCCCTCCTATTTTGATGGGTTCCAAGAAAAAATCCCCTATCCTTGAAGAGGTCCTTGATACGGATACCATTGCCAATCTCCCCCAAAGAAAAATAAAATTGTGGTTGGTTTGTCTTAGGTGAGTGTGACGATTGGGCTTGGTGAGTTGATAGGTAAGAAGGGTAGCACTACTGTAGCTAAGAAGAAAGGAAAGTCTCTTCTCCTGAGAGTTGCTTTGGTCTGTAAGGAAGGTAAATTGGATGAGGAAAAATATTCTAAGGGAGATACTATGGTGGGGGCTAGTTATTATTTAGGAGTAGGAATTTTGAGTTTGAGAAGATCTCACAGATTGGAAAAAAGAAAAAAAGAGGCCCCTGTTGACACTCTTTCTAGTGACTCAGTTAGGTCTAGCGGCAGGGTTGAAGGAGTCAAAGCTATTGAAAAGAGGAAGGACACCAGACCCATTGATGACCCTAGTCACTTCTCGAACCTCAACCAAATGTTGCGTGAGGACTCCACTAATTCCTTGGACACTAGGGTTGGCATTGAAATGGAGATCCAGAGAAAGGAAGAAAAAGTAGATGTGCTCGAAGGGCTACAGGAGTAGGTGTTTATGTTGAACTGAAAGGTTAGCTACCTGACTCTTTTTTCTATCAAGTTGATTCACAAGTCATCTCTCTCTCTCTCAAATGTGATTAAGGAGGAGCTAAGTAAGAACACCATGGATGAAGGCCCCAAATAGATTGGGGAGGATGTGTTAAACCTCCTAGTTAAGAAATGGGAGGGTTTGGACAATTAGCTTTTGGGTTTGTTATGGGTTGTGTCTACGTCTATGGTTTACTATTTCTATAATATTTTTGCTACTTTTTGGGTTGTTATTTTTTTTCCCTTTGGGCTCCTCATGTAAATGGTACAACACCATGTAAATGCTACTTATATAATTGAAAATAATATGTGAATAATTTTGTACAAATTTGCAAAGTATGTCAAATGGCGAAAGGAACAAGTCAAAATACTGGATTGTATCAACCATTACTCATACCTAAGATGCCATGGGAGGATATTATCATGGATTTTTTTCTTAGCTTTCCAAGGACACATAGAGGGCATGATTCCATATTTGTGGTAGTGGATAGGTTTTCAAAGATGGCACATTTCATTCTATGTCATAAGACCAGTGATGTTGTTCATATTGTGGAGTTATTTTTTAGAGAGGTGGTGAGACGACATGGTCTACCAAAGAGTATAGTTTTAGATAGATATAGAAAATTTGTTGGTTATTTCTGGAGGACATTATGGGAGAAATTGAAGACAAATTTGAAGTTTGGTTTTGCACACCATCCATAGACTGATGGAAAAACGAAGGTGGTGAATAGGATTTTGGGTAACCTATTAAGATGCTTAGCAGGAGATAAGCCCAAGGGATGGGATTTTATTATTCCACAGGCAGAATTTTCTTACAACAATTCTATCAAAAGGAGCACTGGTAAATCACCATTCCAGATTGTGTATGGGAGTAGTCCAAGAATTGCTTCTAAGCTAAGAAAGATGGATAAGGAGGAGAAGAGTAGTGTTGAGGCTGATGATTTTGCTAAGCACCTAAAGAATCTGCATGAAGAGGTGAAGAAACATATTAGTAACATGAACTCACAATATAAGGCTAAGGTAGATTAGAAAAGGAGGTATAAGGAGTTCTAGGTAGGAGATGAAGTCATGGTTCATTTGTAAAAGGAGAGGTTTCTAGTTAGCACATACAACAAGTTAAAGATGAAGAAGTTTGAACCATGCAAGATCCTGAAGAAGCATGATTCAAGAAATGCTTATGAGGTAGAGTTTCCAAGTGAGATTTATGTTTCACCTATGTTTAACATTTTTGATTTGACTGAACATCATGAAGGAGATAAGGAGAATGAATTGACAGAGGCAGAGTGGAAGATTCTAGCACCTACTTCCAAAAAGGAAGAGATAGAAGACATTTTGGATAGTCGTGTGGGAAGAAGCACAAAAAATAGGAAATATGTAGAGTACTTGGTGAAATGGAGAGGAAGGCATGTTGAAGATTCATCTTGGTTTCCTTCTAACTCTTGAGAAGTGACAGGGTCACTTTTCAAATTATCTTGGGTGTCTAATGTAGGAGCATTTAGGGTGTGAGAGCAATCTTGCATCACCCAAAAAAAATGGTTGTTTTCTTTTCAATAAGGGATAAATTTGGTAGGGTTACTATTTTTAGTAAGTTTTCATTTATGCACTGTTGGACACGAAATCTTACACAAACCTCCAGAATGGTAAATTCAAGCCAATGGCAAAGAAATCACTTCAATACCATTTTTCATTTGAGAGATTAAAATTTCAATTTCCAAAAATCCTACTAAAATCTTCAAAGTCAATTTTGAGGCACTTAGAAGCTCCGAATGGGCCTAAAAATTGGTGAAAAATGAAAGTAGTTGGCCTTGAGAGATTTTTAAAAAGGTATTATAATAGAAAATCCGACGGTCATATTAAAATTTATGACCCTGCAAAGTTGTACTACCAAAATTAATAAAATTTCAAAATATCTTCTTGAGGAAGTTACACTTTCCAAAAAGATTCTAGGGCGATACACTTTCCAAATAAAGGATGTGAAAGGGGGATATAGAAGGGAGGCTAGAGCAGCAAAGATGGTGGTTCCGATTTGCAAATTTGTAGACTTATGTAATCAGAAAGGCCATGTGATGGAAAATATAATTTTGTAATTTTGTTTTTCATTTCAATGATAATAGAAAATATTTGCTTCCTTTGTGCATTTTGTTTTTTCCATTATCTGTTGTTTTTGTGAGTTTTAGATTGTAAGGGAAGTACCCTTCATCAAATGTATACCTAAACCATCAAGGAAGCAAACCGCAATCTAGAAAATCCCCAAAGTGTAGGGTAGGAAAATAACTCCACAAGTACTCTCTATTGAGGAGGTTCAAGCAAAGGACTCTGTAGATCTTCAAAACTATAGAGTTGATTGAAGTGCACCAAAGGCCCATAGACCAATGATGGAAAAATACCATAGGATTTAAGTGCTTCATAGGTCCTTGAACCTATAAAGAAGGTGCCCCATAGGTACTCTATCCTGAAGGAATCCTGATGTGGGGGACTCTACAGATTTGGATTGGAAAGCAACTTCATAGGTGCACCTACAAAGTAACATGTTAATTCATAGAAAAAATATGTTAAAAAATGAAAAGAAACCACGCAGGAAAACAAGTAAGTAGACAATCACACAGAAAGTCAAAAAATTGAAGAGTTTTCAAAGGGGTCCCTCAAGAACCCTTCAAAAGTAAAGGGGTCCACTCAAGGGATGCTCAGTTTGAAAGTGTAAGATTATTTTTCGCAAATCAATTCAACATCAAGGAATCCTTTTGAAATATTTTCACTTCATCAAGGCATTCGAAAGGAAGAAGGTCCCCTCACAAGGGGAAGGTCAGAACTTCACCCATAGAAGAAGGTGCTCCCTCCTCAGAGGAGGGTTTTTCAAATTCTTTCTTTGCGAACCCATGATGAAGGAAAAGTATTCTACTATGGGTCCTTGTTGAGGAATGCAATCTTTGAAAAATATGTTGAAAATATTTTCAAGAATCATTGGCCACTGAATACATTTTCTAAAAATTGAAGTCACATATGGCCTCCCCTTAGGATGGTGTGTGCTAAATCTAGAGGCACGTGACATCTTAAGGAGAGAAATGCAAGAATGAAAAAGTGATGTTGTGGCCTACGAAACATAGCGATATGTAACCATGGTAATTTATCACACACACGAGAGACAACACATGAGCACAAAAGGTATGAGAGAAAAAATTCAAGGAGAAGCAATAACATTATGAACAAATTACATAGGAGTGATATGATATTTCGGGGTCAGAGTTGCTCATAAATATAGATAAATAGATATAATAGTATATAAATGAACCATCATCAACCCCCTACTATATCATACCATATGAAGAATGCACGAGAAGACAAAACAAAATTGGGTCAAAATGGAAGGGAAGCCTAAATTCCCCCAACACTTTACATTGTCTCTAATTGTAAAAAATCAATACACAACAGAGGAAGAATGATGTAACAAATAGAGGAAGTTTTCCGACACAAAAAAAATCCTATATCCAAGCACCTACAAGGGTGACAAGGGTCATCTAGGAACACATTACACAAGAATGGGGGAACATAAACATACACATAAGGGCGGGTGCATGAAGTTGGTTGCACTTTTGTGGCCAAATGGGAAAAAAATTGGAAACACATAACACGCTCGCGTTATAACGCAAGCACGTTATGTGCTTTTAAAAGAAAAAAAAAGTGAAATGTGTATCATTTTCTTTTCATTGTTTCTCAGCTCTGCCCATGGCCAAAAACCCTCACTTTTACACTCGCATTCTAGGAGGAAGGACTTCTGTAAATTTCATCAAGAACAGTTGGATTTTGTCTACAAATATGGCGCCACGACGATGAAGAGATGCGGGAGGTAAGTATTGTTTACTATTTGTTTTGAATTTGTTAGTTTTGAAATTGATTCTTTTTGTTTTAGGTTAGATTTGATTTTTTTTTTAAATCTATAGGAAATCCTGCAAATCCTCAACAAAATCAACCTCCCCCACCATTCTCTCAATTCCCTCTTGGCACTCAGGAAAATTTGAGGAGTGAAATTGAGAACAATAGAAAACAACTTGAGGATCTTATCAGTAGGTTGAGTGATCCAAATGCTTCAACCACAAAAAGAATGCTTCTAGCAAATTCATTGAAAAAAATGTCAAAAAATGTAGATGCAATCACCCAACAAATATCTAGATGGCAATATAGGAGGTTGACAGCTAGGGCATATTATGTAGACAAATTATCATATAAACAAGTAAAAGATTTAAAAATTATTAAAGGCGATTTGTGATCTATATTCACTGACCCTAAAACAAATTAAAATCTTACCCTCAATGCAAAGAGGTTTCCTATTCATTGGTGCCACCACCAAGAGATTAAAAACCATTTTTATGAAAGATGGTATATGGTCTTTGATTACCCACCATGCAATAATTGTGAAGTCCCCCAATATTTTCTTAGGAAACGATACAGTGAGTTTGTATTGAACCAAATCCCAAATTATTTTGATATGAGGGAGTTTCAGGGGAGAGGTGGGCGGTCAGCTCAGGATAGGCCCAATACACAGTTGGATCCTACGTGGCAAGGGAGACGACCTCTCGCTAGTCTGCCTCATGAGCAGATTGTGATGCTTGTCGTTGCGAAGGAGAGTGTCAACATAGAGACATTGCAGGTGATCACAACTTTGACCCGGAGTGTCATCCATCACACTAGCACTATTGTACATCGCCATCCAAGGGAGTCTTCAGGTGGTGGCCTTCGAACCCATGTGTGTCAATCTTGTGGGGCAACTTGTTTGTATAACCCTACCGGCACTCAAGAGGGTGCTACGCAGGATCCATATGCTACTATGTAGCTTGATTCGTATGTATCTACAGGGATGGAGAGGACGGCTGACATTTTGCATGATGCATATGGCATTGACACTCAGGTAAAATTCAGCATGTTTATTGAATTTAATTTATCAAATTGTGAAATGCAAGATTAACTAATTTAGTTTTATTATTTTAATAAAGTTGTAGAGTCACAGTGTAGAGACTAGATACACCAGTCATCCACCTACTTATTTTTGTAGTACACCTATCAGTGGGGTATGTAAAGTTAGTAAACAATTATAAATTTATTACATGTGTTAATAGCATTGTTTTACGAATGGTATTTTAATATGTGATTTTGGATGTTGAACAGGGTATTGTTGGAGGTTTCAAGGAAACACCTCCGAGTGCCAGTAGATTTGATCAAACATTCACGGAGGTAATATAGAATTTAAAGAGAACTTAAGTAATGAATTCTAAGTTTAATATATTTGTGTAGTTTATATTCATATTGTTGACCTTTACGTTGCATTACACATCATTCAAACTCAAAGCATTACTTCAAATTTGATAACTAATAATCAAAAATATATCTGTTTAATACTTGTACTCAAAATTTTGTTCATTAGATCTCATACATTATAAGTCATCACATGGATCACTATTGTAACTTTTTTGTGATTGAATAATTTGTTGTTTTATTTTCAGATGTTGCTGACAGAAACACCACCAAACATTATGAGGGCAATGGATATTGGTGTTTCCTCCACTATACAATCCTCGATGGCTCTGATAGGGGAGGTATGAGGCAAATTACTAAATTTCAATTTACATTCATTGTTATAGATGAACTACTTCTAGTGAAAAATCAAACCATTATTGATTGATAGTTTAATTCCTATTTGGATGGTTTATACAGGGCTTGAGCATGCATGAGCATCGGAGTGCAAATATTTCCATCAAGGAGAGTGATCGTGAGATGGCCGTAAGTGATTATTTTGTTAAATATATTATTTTTTATAATGTAATTTCTATATATTAATGTCTTTACTTCTTATTGTAACAGTTGAAACTTCACCAGAAGCTAAACACTAGGAGGAGCAGCAGGAGCACTCCTCGAGCACAGTAGAAACGGGTGACAGACTTATCGCCATCGGATCACTGCAAAGAAGGAAATAAAATTGTATTTGAACCAAAGCATGGAGAGAAATGAATTTTGAATGCACAAAGCCTTTGTTGTATGCCTACATGGCAATTTTTTTACATATTTTTTGTATTGGATATATTTGACATTGTATGCCTATATGGCATTCTCGAAGCCTATATGGCTATTTTTAGCATTTTTATACTCTATATCGCATATATTGATGTATGCATTACGGGCTATTTGCTTAATACAAATCTTTTATCGATGGTGTCCATATTTGCAAATTATAAATTCATGGTTCAATAGATATGAGTTACGTGTATTCAAGTGTATACTTTACAACTTACGCATACATATATTTTTTGACTTACGGTGAACATCGAAAAGTGTAAAAATTTGTGTTTGGAAGTCAAATGTAATCCAATTTGCAATTATGAGTTCTTGATCTTATGGACTTATTCCTTCCTAGCACATATTGTGGATATTTCTCATTTAGTCAGAAGACAAATTCCTCATTTTTGAACCACTCATAGCAAAGAGATTCACAATAAGACTTTTAGCATTGGAACACTACTCCATACTTCTCTTGTCAGACCATAAAGGATTGAAAATTCTTTTTATTTGCAATGATAGTCGTGAGATGAGAATTTATATAACCATGCCTATTTTGAAACTTCGCATCTAATACTGCATCAACAAGAACTTAAGAAGTGTTGCATAAGAGTGTTAGGTTTGATAGGCCTTCTCTTTCCTAAGGGAGGAGATCTTGCATCTTGAATTTTGAACAAAATTTTAAGAAGCAAACATTTTACCTAAAAGATTCAAACCTAGATGACATATTTGGCTAAGTCTATCTTAAAAATTATCAATGCATTCAAACTCTAAAGCAGATTCTCCCTGAAAAGCAAACTTTACCCTTTTTCCCAAGGAAAGAAATTGCAACAAGTTGCATGTGATTTATCTTATTTCTTTCTCATAGTTCCTGTTCAATCATTCATGGCTCAGGATAGTTCCATTCCAAGGCAAGGACACCCAAAAAATCACTGAGATTCTTCTACGATATGCAAGAAAAAGGTTTTGGCTCTTTCACAATGTAAATAATTATGTAACACTATTTTCTTGTTTTCCTTCCACACACAAAAATGTTAACACTTTTCAAATTGATCAATGATTGAAATAATGGCTGATTGTAAACACTTGACATTTTTATGTTTGAACTTTAATTTATAAATTTGTATCATGACATTCGAGTAGATCACTAATATTTTAATATTTCACTATGAAAGTGGTGGTGTATTTTTGCTATGTTATTTGACTATGAATATGGTGGTGTATTTTGAACTTGATTGCTACTGCAAATATGTATATATTTCTAATTTTTATATTTTTTTGTATTATCGAACCCAAAATGAACCCAACCCCAAAAAAAATTCCCGAATCGGCGAACTGGGTTCTCGAACCCAATCCCAAACCCAAAACCGAACCGGTAACTTAGTAAAAAATAGATTTTTGTAGTTTATATTCATAATGTTGATTACATTGCATTGCACATCTTTCAAACTGAAAGCATTGCTTCACATTTCATAACTAATAACTAGATGCTAATAGATGACAAATTTTCAATTACAATATAGTAAGTAAGTTATGCAATTACTTCACATTGCATAACTAATAACTAGGAGCAGCTACCAATTGCATTTGGTTGTCATGGCATTCATGAGACCACATTCCTTTGAGGCATTTTTTCAAACAGTTCACTGCCTTGTCTATACTACCACATTTTTCATACATGTCTACCAAAGCATTTTGTCAAATAGTTCAAGGTTGTTGTTGCTATGGCTGAAAGCTCAAAACAAGTGCTTTCAACAAGCTATGGATGCTTGGAAAAAATATATCAAAATCATAATAGTAAGCAACATCATAGACAAGGCAAGAACTCTTTGAAAAAATGCCTCAAAGAAATGAGGTCTCATGACCTGATGGAATGCCATGACAATCAAATGACAGGCGTGAATCTTTGTGTCCAAAGGAATTATGACACTGAATGCCATGACAATCAATGATTTGGATTGTCATGGTATCAGTCATGTCTGACTATGAACATTATCAAAGTCATACTTGTCTATCTGCCACATTTTCATACATGTCTATCAAGCATTTAGCCAAACAGTTCATTGCCTTGCTGCTATGGCTAAAAACCTAAAACAGTGCTTTCGAACAAGCTATGGATGCTTAGAAAAATCTATCATAGCATAATAGTAAGCAACAAGCTAATGCAATACAAATATTGCCAAACCAATCAACAACTCAGGGGACTCTTGTCCCAAACTCATCTTGGAGAAGATCAAACAAAATTTCAACATTTCATCAGAAATCTACTTTTCATCCACTCAAATTCTCTTATCATTCATCATTCATCCTTCCACAAATCTGTATTCCACGTGTTTGGGTGTGAAAGAAGACCATTCCTAGTGTAAACATGCCTATTTAGATGTATTGGAATAGTCTGTTTGGTCACACAAGTTGCAGAATAAAAATTACACCACTTTGCAACTTTCCACTGCTTCCATTTGACACTTTTTCCATCAACAAAAAGCTGGAGACTACGGGAAAACCACTCTAAGATAATGAAAACTGGGAGAGGTTATTGTAGAGGGGTCCAACACAATCCCATAGGATTAGACGAGAAGTTTCTAAGCATCACGGTGTCCGAGTAACCTCATGCTAAAGTTTGCAGGCATTTTTCCCTTTGGACCCTTAAGAGATCAATCTGGTTGAACGTAGCTCAAAGTGATTCCATGTGTTTGGGTGTGAAAGAGGACCATGCCTAGCATAAAAATTCCTATTTAGATGCGTTGGAATAGTCTATTTGGTCACACAAGTTACAGAACGAAAATTGCACCACTTTGCAACTTTCCACTGCTTCCATTTGACACTTTTTCCATCAACTGAAAACTAGAGACTACGGGAAAACCACTCTGAGATAACAAAAACTGAGAGGTTATTTTAGAGGGGCCCAACGAGATCCCATAAGATCAGATGGGAAGTTTCTAAATGTCACGGTGTCCGAGTAACCTCATGCTGAAGTTTGCAGGCATTTTTCACTTTGGACCCTTAAGGGATCGATTCGGTTGAACGTAGCCCGGAGCAATTCCGCGTGTTTGGGTGTGAAAAATGACTATTTCCAACATAAACATTCCTATTCAGATGCATTGGAATAGTCTATTTGGTCGCATGATTTGCAAAATGAAAATTGCACCACTTTGCAACTTTCTAATACTTCCGTTTGACACTTTTTCCATCAACTAGAAATTGCAGACTACAGGAAAAGCACTCTGAGATAACAAAAAACTGAGAGAGGTTGTTGTAGAGGGGCCCAACACGATCCCATATGATTAGATGGGAATTTTCTAAGCATCACGGTGTCTGAGTAACCTCATGCTGAAGTTTGTAGGCATTTTTCCCTTTGGACCCTTAAGGGATCGATCCGGTTGAACGTAGCTCGGAGCGATTCCGCATGTTTGGGTGAGAAAGAGGACCATGTCTAGCATAAAAATGCCTATTTAGAAACATTGGAACATTTTGTTTGGTCACACAAGTTGTAAAACAAAAATTGCACCACTTTGCAACTTTCCACTGCTTCCATTTGACACTTTTCCATAAACTGAAAACTGGAGACTACGGGAAAACCACTCTGAGATAGAAAAAACTAAGAGAGTTTATTGTAGAGAGGCCCAACATGATCCCATAGGATCAGATGGGAAGTTTCTAAGCATCACGGTGTTTGACTAACCTCATACTGAAGTTTACAGGCATTTTTCCCTTTGGACCCTTAAGGGATCGATTCAGTTGAACGTAGCTCAGAGCAATTTCACATTTTTGGGTGCAAAGGAGGACCATGCCTAGCCTAAACATGCCTATTCAGACACGGTGTCTAACTAACCTTCATTACCTAGACCCATCGAACCATTACACCACTCAATGATTGATTTTGCATCTGTTAACTGTGCACTGTCTTTATACTTTAACTCTTCTCATGTTAATGCTCTTTTCATGCATGCTCCTGCACCATCATGCTCCCCCTTTCCATGTTCGGCCTCACAAAATTTCCACATATGTTGAACATGTGTAGTGAGATGCATCCTGCACAACTAGTAGAACATGCGCGCATTCTTGAACTGTGCTGCACAGTTATCTGACCATATTATATGTCGATCATATGATATACCCCTCTAAGCCAAATGATTGTAGGACATCTAGAAGCAACCCTGCACAAACTCTAGCGAATGCGTGTGATCATCACTAATATAAAAGTGATACTCCCTCAATACCTTCTTTTCATCATCTGTACTTTCAACTACATGTATGAATGCTATGTGCACAAATATTGAAACCTATGTGGAGTTGTAATATTGTGACTGCACCTCATGTTGTGGCTGTAGAGTGTAGTTCTCTACAAAGTCAACCACTGATACTATGTTTCCAAGTGGAAAGGTGTCCTTGCATAGCTTGAATTGCTTGTCCAGCCATCGAGCTCTATGGGTATGCCTTGCATACTCATACACTAGATTCTCACGAAACATGGACATGAAATAATACACTAGAATCTTCTGAATAACCAACTCACACCTTTTTTCTTCAAAACCATCCTTTGTAGCATATGCCATTGTTTTATACTTCTTAAACTCTACTAGTTTTTGTCCCACCTCATATGTGCTTTCCATATGTTGGAATACTAGCATTCATTGCAAGCCACCACAACGCTTGCATGAACCATCCAAGCATGTTGTCCTATAGAATATTTGGCCATCCTCTATTTCACATAAAATTTCTGATAAGAACTCTCTTGAAGATTTTGGTGGGGCTTCTATGCCACAATCCTGCAAAAACATCGTTAGTATGCAAATCTAAACATATAGAACGATAAACATCAAAATGGTTAGAGAATTCAATATGTAGTTTACAGCAACAAGTAGTGCATGTGTGATTTATCTTGACATAAAAAGGTTTAATCATTTCAAAAAATCTTTGAGAAATACTAATTTGAGGGATAAAATTTTGAAATTTATGAAAAAATTGGACAAATTATTATCCAAAATGCTTTGGATCATGGCTCCACGGTTCGACTTCTGCGATTCTCGCTATTACGACATCCCTTTGATTTGGAGATGGCCTTGTATTATTCTTGCAATAAATCGCTAATTGTTGTTCTCAATGCTTCAGCAACTTTTTATCTTTGTGTGGAAGTCTCCCTGAGAATTCCATAATTCATTTAGTCGGTGCCCTCAATTCTTCCGCCTTTGAACGGCTTTTGATAAAGTTTTCTACTAATTCCCATTTGTTCACTTGTCTTTTTAATGAGGCAAGATCTCTTTGTTTGATAGCTTACCAAAGTCGATGTAATGACACGTCAGGTGACATTACTATCCTTTGAGCATGAGGTCTTACCCACATTGTCATAAGCATCCATTAGATTCTTCACAATAGTGTTTTCACTTGATGCATTCGATGTTCTCAACCCAAGAGTCTTCATGATGTTTCTGTACTATAAAACCCGCATCATTTGAACAAATAGTTGATATCTTGTAGTCTCATTTAGCCTTTCAAAGAACATTTTTCAATCTTATTAGCATGCATCTTCCTACAAGTCGCGTTTGGAATCTTACCTTCCATGTGCTGCAAAATATCCTCATGATATTAATCAAAAACTTTGGCTTTCTATGCAAAATTCTAGGTGGTGTTCTCTTAGGTACATACATCTCAACATTAGCAATTTCATCAATATTGAATTGAGGTGGGGTAGATTGCGTACCTTTGATCGAGGGTGGAATAGAAGACATACCTTGAGTTTCACATGGGGATAATGGCATACCTTGTTCCTTAACTCTAAGTGATGACGTACTCTTAACTTCAGATGTGGTGGATGGTGTCCAACCATACTCACTTGTGGTAGATGGTGTCCCTCCATATTTGCTCGTGCTTAATGGTGTCCCTTCGTATTCAATTGTGGTAGAGGGTGTGTCTCCAACTACAATATCTACATCTCCCCTAGCATGACTCTTTTACATTCGTGCCCTTTGTGCTGCCAATTTATTTTCTCTTTTTGATGGTTGAGGTTCCTCTTCAATTGGCTTGTTTTCATCAATCGTTCCCAATTTCTGCTTTTCACAATATTCCCTCATCCATTTTTTCTCTTTATCTCTGATGGCTTGGAGCTAATCATCTGTTAGTTTTTTCCTTTTAACAGTTCATTTCTTAAACATGACGAATAATTTTACCTGTGCAAAAAGTGCTAAGTTGTCAAATTAACTAATTGAAAGCTTTGGAAGCATACACAAAGAAATTCAATGAAAGTTGGTTTGTATAACTGTTTGACAAAATAACTCAATGAAAGATTTGGAAGCATACACAAAGAAAGTCAATTGTTAAATTTAACAAAATGCCTCAAAGAGATGTGGTTTAAAAATGTAATAGGAAAGTGTATCGAATTGTGTGATTTAAAATTTCCATTGACAACATAAGGTTGTAACATGACAAACTGGTGTAGGAGCACCTAGGTCATGAAATTCCTTCAAAAGGATAATTTGTTCAATTTGTAATGTTCAAGTAAATATGATGAGTGAAGGTCATTAAATGATGAATTTCAATGTATTTGCACCATGAAATAGGTCACTAGGTGATATTATTGAAAAGTTGCTTTTTATAACAAAAGTTGTCAATTATTGTAAAAATATAAAATTGCACAAAAGCAGGAAGGTGAAGGGTCTTTTTTTTTGGAAGGGCAAGGATAGGTTGATGAAGATGAAGAGGCAGTTATTTCAACTGATTTAGACACCTATAAAAAGAATTGTAATCTCGCGAAAGGAAGATCTTGTATCCCAAAAATCCATAAAAATTAATAAAAAAACCTCTGCTCAGTTATTTTGGAAAGCTTTTCTATTCTTGTTTTCAAGTTGCATAGTGATTCAAGCATTCTAAGATTTGATTCTTGTAAGGGAAAGATATTTCTTTCATTCTTGAAAGTTGTAGGAATTGTAATTCAAATAATCAATCTAATTTGAACTTAGTTTCCTAAGTCTCAGTCTGTGGTTTCCTTAGAATTGTTTTGAGAGTCTAAAAAGTGATTCTTAGCCATTCCACCGATGTAGGGCTAGTAGGTCGATGGAATGGATCATATTTAGTGTCTTTTCAATGTGAAGATGTGTGTGGTAGGGGTAAATAGAAATAAGAAGCTGGGATACTGTTGCATGAACAAAATTCTAAATTTTCTCATTCAAAAAAATGATGTTTTCAAATATGGTTTGAGGAAACAACATGTAGAGGAGCTTAGAAATGATTTCGAAATAATTTTCAGACATAATGAAGCATTTTTCAATTGTTGGGCAGAGTATAAACTTTTATAGTATGTTGAAATAAATGTTCTACTCTATTTTGTGAAATAAGTGTATAAACTTTTATAGTATGTTGAAAAGGATCAAAATAGGCCTGAGAATCTATATCGGAATTGTGTAAATGCTTTATGATAGAAAAGGAATCA